>JAYESA010000020.1:52152412-52752412 GCA_036927795.1 Iris macrosiphon | reverse complement strand
AATTTATAATCTTTAATACAAAATATCTTTATCTCCTCAAATCTCAAAACTTAATTTAATTTCATCTATTCTTAAAATTTAAATCCAATCACAAAATTTTAAATAATCTCATCTAAAATTTTGAATTCCAAAAATTATTCCATCAAATTTTACTTCTCTATTTTTTTTTCTTTGTATAATCAACCACAATTTTCGCACCATAAATTTTTACTTACCTTCAATTCAATAATTATCGCAAAACTTACTCAAATTTACCAAATATTATTTAACCTCTAAATTTTTTCAAGAAAATATAAATCTATTTTATCAAACTCTTCTCAAAGTTTTAAAAGTTTAAATTCTATCTTTTAAATTTTTTAATTTAAATCCAATTTCTCAAAACTTTATTTAATAACTCAATCGCAATAATTCAAGTTTAAATCCAATCCTCTAATTTAAATATAAATATTGCATATTCCCTTGAATAAATTTTAATTCAAATTCTCATCCATAAAATTTGAATTTGAAACTATTATTCGATTTTTTTTCCATTATATTGTCATTTTTTACCCAATACTCAAACAATAAAATAATTACAAAATTTTTAAATTGAGATTCACCAATGCGCCGCCTCTTCATATCCTAAAATTATCAAATTTAGATTCCAAGTCAAATCTTATCAAAAAATTTAAACTTAAACCCCACAAAATTTAAATGCCTCAAGATTCTTTAAAATCTAAATTTAAACTTATCACATAATCTCTTTTAAATTTAAACACAAATCCAATCATATCATAATCTTTAAAACTTATGGTTTAACAAAATCGCCAATACTGTCATATCAAATTCTCAACCCTTTATTTAAATTAATGTTTATCCTTGAAAATTTAAACTCCACAACATTTAAATTCATCCAAAATATTTAAATTTTAAATTTTAAATCTATTACATCATAATCTCCTTAAATTTTAAATTAAATAAATCTCTAGCTCCTTATCTCATCATTTTTTTCTCAATTTAAAACAAAACACCCCATTTTTTATTAAATTACATAGAAGTTTAAGCCTCAAAGCACCAAAATTTGACAATTCTCATCTTCATCAATTGATTAACCTCCAAACCAATTAGTCAAGAAGCCTATCCACCTTAGATAAAATCCTCTTATCAAAACATAATATTATATCCTAAAATAAAATCACTCACATACATCTAAAATATTTATTTAATAGTAACACATCACTTCTAATCTAGGCAATTGATAGAGTCCATCTTGTTTTCGGTTCCTACTAGTAATGTCTTAATCTATTCTCACTCTAATATTTAGAAATTATCTACCATAATCTTCTTCACTACCCAGGTAACCATCTACTTACAAATAATCTATCAAATATGTCTTCTTTGTCTTGACGAAAATCTTCTCCTAGGAAGATCACCGCGCACGAGTGTTCGTCTCTCCGAGTTAGAGAAAAACTAGAATCAAAGAGTAAGAGTTTAAAAAAAGTATGGATGATTACAAATTTTGAGGTTCAAGGACAATATTATAAATCAAAGGAAGTTCTAATAGCAATTATGGATTGAGATCCTAACAACCTTATCCTAACTGCAGGCTCGCTCAACACAATAACGTAACCAAAACGATATGCTTTGACTTGCATGGGCCGCCACAAAAATATGTCACGCCCCAGTCCCAAATACGTAGGACTAGGAATATATAACATGCCAGCTATGTATTCGACCAGACTCTGGTCCGACTCGAATACGTATAAGGTATATAATAAGGGTAACTATATAAGAATACTGAAAATATCTATGTCACAATCCACATAAAGAACAAAATATCAAGAATGAACTACATGTGCTAAAGTCGACCGTCCAGTAATATATAAGCTCGAATAGACTCGAGAAATAAATATGAGTCTATAAAAACTAGGCCACATCAGCAGATGAATAAGCAATATGAATAGATAACCATAACTTCGATAGAAATGATATAAGTAACTGGCACCAATGCCCGCATGACAAGCAACACACATCAGCAACTCCAAAGGCTCCATAATCGTCTATGCTGCAAAAATTGGCAGGGGATCAGGTCCTCATAGGGACGTAACAAGGTACAAGAAAATAAAAAGCCAGAAGTAAATAGTGTAATAAAACCATAATCTAGGGTAAACTACTATAACCAACTATGTGTGTCACGTCCCAATCCTAAAATACGTAGGACTAGGAACACGTAAGCATGTCAGCCGTATGGATATAGCAACTCTAATATATGGAAACCAAAATCCACACGTACGCTGTAATATGAATATCAATCCACAAGTGGTATAAACATATGTCACAAGTCACAGGGTATAAGTTAAATCTCATCCACGAAAATCAAATATAAATAAATAACCAGTATCTATGAAACTAGATATCAATATAAGTATCTAAGGATGATAGTTGGATGAAAACAAATTCACTACCAACTCGAATGGAAAAGTACAACACAATAAACACAATATAAGAATACCAGCTAACGACCACGGGCTCGAAGAGAAGAAATCCAAGAAACATATATAACCATCCAAATCTGCGCTCCTGCAAATACTCAAGAACAGATACACCTGGAAGGGGGCCAGGTCCTCAGAGGGACGTAACAAGATACAGAACAATAAGCCAATTTGAATATAGTAAACATGCATATAATTTAAAAATAAATAAGTACGCTGTACAAGACAATCTATATGAATGCAAATGAGGATAACTTTTCGACGTATGGGCAAGGGTAGGCTACTCGATCTAATCCTCACAACTTATACGCTCGTCAGTGGACATCATCAGCCGACATACCTCTGGGGTAGCGACTCTCGGACTCCATCAATCGACATACCTCGGGGGTAGCGACCATCGGACACGACCACCATAGTGCGTGCTAGTTACTATGGTTTACCAGAGTGGTTAAAAGCCCATACGCCTAATGATTGTCCTCTATGATACTAAGTGTCAATTGTGTGTCAACATATCTAATATATAGTAATGACAGAAAGGAACTACACATGCAATAATTATACAGAAATGCAATAAATATACAGAAATATACTAATTATGCAAAATACTGTAAGCAATTTGGCAAGGTATCTTGTCTGATCTGAAAAAGAATGAAGTCCCAACTCAAGGCGTCGTCCGATCTACCCGTCACATAAATTAAATAAGTTAGGTTACAAAAGAGGATGAATAGGTTCCTCCATTTTAATCTATTTTAATTCTGAATAAAATAACCTAAAATAGTATTTTAATCTTATTATAATATGATTTTATTGTTAAGCTCTAATTTTGGTCCAAAGAAAGTCAATTTTAAGGATTTGTAATCCGTGGCACGCAAATCGAGGCAATCCGTTGACCAAAAGTCAACCGACTCAAATCCTGGATTTGTGTATGGAATCATATATATTTTAATGCTACATGAACACTAGAATAGACGGTTTCATAAAATCATAAGTCAGTAAAGAGTTATGGCCACAAGGGCGCACAGATGACAGTTTTCGGTGGTTTTCTATTTACGTCTACGTTGCACAAATTTTACAGTAGAATAAACTTATATTTTAAATTCTATAAAAATACTTTTCTGGAAATTCATCATATCAGCTTTTCGAAACTTCAAACGGTTTATAATTCCGAGTTCGGGATCTCCCGAAATCTCGAAAATACCAAAATGCGTCTAATTTCGGACAGCTGGCACTTTTAGAATTTTCTGGAAAAATAGGTTCTGAAATTATTAAAATAATTTATATATTCAGAAAACTAACCTTGATATGGTTCTAACAAAAAAACTGGAGTGCGTTTAGAGTCCGGAGCTAGGAGATATCGTCTTTTTAAGTTGTCATAACATACTAGAAAATGAGGCTGAATTTATGACGAATTTTGACTATTTTTGGACGAAAAAGAGAAGAATTTGGGGAAGAAAAATATGAAGGATGGGTATTTATAATGTTGGACACTACTTAATTAAATACGACTAGGATTGGTTAATTTGAATATGAATAGGATCAGTTTAAATAAGGATAGGATATGCATGAAGTTGCTTTCCTAGTAGGTTCAGGATTTGAATTAATTTAAAATAGAGTTTGAATTTATCTCAATAATTTATAATCTTGAATATAATTAAAGATAATACAAATAATTTATAAAATCTTATTAATATCTATTAACACTAAATTAGCATCTATCTAATATTAAGACTATATATATCCAAATAAATCCTAAATAATTTTAAAAATCTAAATAAATTTCTTAAAATTCTAAATAAATTACAGAAAAATATAATTAAATATTTTAAACTAAAATAAATATTTGATAGGAACAACATGCAAGTATGGTCGTATAGTAAATCATAGAAGTCCTAAAATTTTACGTTTCCTATGTTTTATTTACCTAAGAATTCTAGAAAAATCTCAAAAAATCTAAAATAGCCTAAAAATGATTCTAAATAAATATTTATATAAGTAAATATATCAAGAAATTTATTTTCTAATTAACTAAGAGAATACTCTAAAGAAATTCAATATTTAAAATAATCTATAATAAATATAATAATATAAAATACACACAAAATACCTATTTTGGGTGAGGGGGTTTACAATCTACCCAACTTACAAAAATTTTGTCCTCGAAATTGACACTAACCCATATTCATAATAATCACTATAGCTATTACACTATATACCTATCTAGCAGTGATTCCTAAAAGTCATGGTCTGTCATTCTAACACTTCTCATTTATTGTCCATACACTATCCTATTATCCTCTAACTCGTCTACACTACCCAACTTACAAAAGTTCTACTAGTAGTCACAGTCTCTTGAGGCTATTGTCTAGGTTGTAAGACGAATATATTTATTGGGTCGAGAATCTTGGGGTACTTGTCTTGAATCTCACAACCATGATTTTTCTTTGTAACCGTCAAGTATCATAGTCTAATACTGCCATGCCACCTGACCAATATGTCTGCAAATACTTCGACTACTTTACTATAACGGTCTAGCTGCAGCTGTCGCTACTTTGCAAGCGATTTGTCATAGTTGTCAGTTTGTAACAAGTGCCTTCAATTCTTTTCTAGGCATAGTCTAAGTTTTTTTTTTTTGGCAACAGTTAAAGTCTTGACTAACTTATAAAACTATTAAAAGTATAAACTAGTTCAAACAGTCTAACAAATTCCTATTAGCCTAAGGGATGCTATACATGGATTTTTTTTAATAATAAGAGGATACAGATATTGCTATAGGTCATATACATAAGGGTTATTATTAAGAACTCATCCTTTAGTTGTTAATCATTTACTAAACCATTTATGTTTTTAACTAACAAAATAAGGGTGAGGTTGAAGTAAATCAACAATCTATGATGGCACGAAGGACGCAACTATGATAGGAAGATTTAAGCACGAGATAAGGAATAGAGATGGAAGAGAAGATGGGCTACCCCAAGGGACAAGATGGTGATAGAAAAAGAATACTACTACTGCTACTCGCGTCATCTATTAGCATCGCGTATATGCCATCTGAGTAAAATATCAGTATATTCTCATAACTGCTAAACCAACACCTATATAATTCTACATCTACTATGTACCTAAGATCTCGTGTCATAAAGGGGGTCATCCGTATGCAATGACATATATAACTAAGGTCGTACATGTATCTACGGCTTCCTGTGGCCGCGCTCTCTTGTTTGTCATCATGAGTGCTTGGCCTATGGGGTATATCTAGTACTATTCGTGTATCAAACTTATACTAAGCACGAACGTTCGTCTTTTCGAAATAGGAAAAGACGGAGAGCAATAATAAAAAAATTCAAGGTGAAGGTGATATAATACAAGTACGAGGCTCAAAGAGATTAAAGAATTCGAAAAGAGAGTTGTCAGGACAGTTGTGGATTGAAATCCTATTTTTTTTGGTAACTTTCTATTTACATGCTCGTATCAGTACAGTTATGTAATCGATACGATGTGTCAGACATGTCTAGGGGCAAGTATATCCGTCTACTACCATATATCTCAATCCACGTAAAGTAGTCATGCGAAGAGCGAACCAAGCGCACTAAGGTTAGCTAGACCTTAATACACCGATTCTGATTAGGCAATTGTATCATTGTGTGCACCCAATAATACATATGTCATGAGCAAGCTCGATAAAAGAATAAGCTTGCAAAAACTAGGCTATAATAGCATCATAAGTCAAGGTAGTACAGCAAACATAAATACGCTGGATTATGATGAAAGAATGTACAAATAATTCAATTTCACAAAAGATAAGACTCCATAATCTCTACAGTTGTCATACTAATTCCTTGTCTAAGTCGATAGTCGACAAAGTAGGGGTATAGCCTCTAAGTTCTACAGTCTGAAAAAAATACTGTCGTCCTAAGCTAGCATACAGTTAATGTTGTTCATTCACACTTCAATAATAGGTCAAAAGACTAAGTGATACTATGTTGTGAGGTATACTACCCAACTTATAACAATAACTAATATTGTAATTGCCTTGAGAAAATTCTTCAGAATAACCTGGTCCTTGTAAATAAAGTATAAACTATTGTTAGGGAAAGATCTTGGTACTTATTAGGGTATCCACTTACATTACATAGATCATGGTCGTCTTAATTCTTAGTCATAGCACTTATGGAACAAGTGTCATAGCAAGAATGGAACAGTTACTGGCCTCAAGGGAAAGGGAATATAACTCGTATTGAGGTGGGGTACATGTTACGCAATTTAAAACTAAGGGATAAGCACCAGGTCTCAATCTACAAGAATAGCTTAAACCATCAAGTTCTAACTACTAAGCACACAATTTTAAATTTTAACATTAACAACTAGAATCTCAGCAACTATATGTCCTTAACACAGAATAAATCACCTGGCCTACAATCAGAAGTGTCAGATGGCACGAGTTGAAAGATGAAGAGTAGAAGAACAAAATTTAGTCGTCGCACAATTAGCGAACGCTAAGGTCGTAGAGGAACAATATATGAAATTAAAATAGAGGGCTCTAGATAATGTTATGGTTTCTCTAAGGGAAAGGTGGTATGCTAATCTCTGTGTTGAGGTATGATCAAGAAAATATTCTATGCATTGCTCTTGGCTTTCTAAGGTATTGTCTGCTAATCTCAAGACAAGAATCTAAATTTATAGTTCTCCAATACTATCTAACTATGAAGGTTAGGTTCAGTCCTAATATTCAATTTTGGTTTTCTATTGGTTCATCAATACTAGGGTCAAACATTATGGTAAAACTTCTAACTAACTCTAGTAATGTCTATACTACTCTCAAGTCCTCATAATACATCAAGGGGTAATGGTAAACCAATCTATAGATAAGGAATTCTAGGGTTCACTAGATATTCTAAACTTAATGGTGTGTCAACACTCTAGTTGTACTCTTAATAGGAAGGTTACCCTACTTATCATCTAGCGACAGGGACTTCTATATTCTAGGAGGGGGCTATACTCAAGGAATTATCAGAAAAGTACAGGAATCAAGCAGGATACAATTATTCGAATAGAATTGATTGGAAGGAAAGCGAATCATAGTCAATTATGGATGAGACAATATAATCTCGACCTGCATGGGCCACCACAAAAATATGTCACGTTCCAGTACCAAAATACGTAGGACTAGGAACACGTAAGCATGCCAGCCGTATGGATATAGCAACTCCAATATATGGAAACTAAAATCCACACGTACGCTGTAATATGAATATCAATCCACAAGTGATATAAACATATGTCACAAGTCACAGGGTATAAGCTAAATCTCATCCACAAAAATCAAATATAAATAAATAACCAGTATCTATGAAACTAGATATCAATATAAGTATCTAAGGATGATAGTTGGATGAAAACAAATCCACTACCAACTCGAATGGAAAAGTACAACACAATAAACACAATATAATAATACCAGCTAACGACCACGGGCTCGAAGAGAAGAAATCCAAGAAACATATATAACCATCCAAATCTGCGCTCCTACAAATACTCAAAAACAGATACACCTGGAAGGGGGCCAGGTCCTCAGAGGGACGTAACAAGATACAGAACAACAAGCCAATTTGAATACAGTAAACATGCATATAATTTAAAAATAAATAAGTACGCTGTACAAGACAATCTATATGAATGCAAATGAGGACAACTTTTTGACGTATGGGCAAGGGTAGGCTACTCGATCTAATCCTCACAACTCATACGCTCGTCAGTGGACATCATCAGCCGACATACCTCTGGGGTAGCGACCCTCGGACTCCATCAATCGACATACCTCGGGGGTAGCGACCATCGGACACGACCACCATAGTGCGTGCTAGTTACTATGGTTTACCAGAGTGGTTAAAAGCCTATACGCCTAATGATTGTCCTCTATGATACTAAGTGTCAAGTGTGTGTCAACATATCTAATATATAGTAAAATACAATAAATATACAGAAATATACTAAGTATGCAAAATACTGTAAGCAATTTGGCAAGGTATCTTGCCTGATCTGAAAAAGAATGAAGTCCCAACTCAAGGCGTCGTCCGATCTACCCGTCACATAAATTAAATAAGTTAGGTTACAAAAGTGGATAAATAGGTTCCTCCATTTTAATCTATTTTAATTCTGAATAAAATAACCTAAAATAGTATTTTAATCTTATTATAATCTAATTTTATTGTTAATCTCTAATTTTGGTCCAAAGAAAGTCAATTTTAAGGATTTGTGATCCGTGGCACGCAAATCGAGGCAATCCGTTGACCAAAAGTCAACCGACTCAAATCCTGGATTTGTGTATGGAATCGTATATATTTTAATGCTACATGAACACTAGAATAGACGGTTTCATAAAATCATAAATCAGTAAAGAGTTATGGCCACAAGGGCGCACAGATGATAGTTTTTGGTAGTTTCCTATTTACGTCTACGTTGCACAAATTTTACAGTAGAATAAACTTATATTTTAAATTCTGTAAAAATACTTTTCTGGAAGTTCATCATGTCATCTTTCCGAAACTTTAAACGGTTTGTAATTCCGAGTTCGGGATCTCCCAAAATCTCGAAAATACCAAAATGTGTCTGATTTTGGACAGCTAGCACTTTTAGAATTTTTTGGAAAAATAGGTTCTAAAATTATTAAAATAATTTATATATTCAGAAAACTAACCTTGATATGGTTCTAACAAAAAAACTGGAGTGCGTTTGGAGTCCGAAGCTAGGAGATATCGTCTTTTTAAGTTGTCATAACATACTAGAAAATGAGGCTGAATTTATGACGAATTTTGACTATTTTTGGACGAAAAAGAGAAGAATTTGGAGAAGAAAAATATGAAGGATGGGGTATTTATAATGGTGGACACTACTTAATTAAATACGACTAGGATTGGTTAATTTGAATATGAATAGGATCAGTTTAAATAAGGATAGGATATGCATGAAGTTGCTTTCCTAGTAGGTTCATGATTTGAATTAATTTAAAATAGAGTTTGAATTTATCTCAATAATTTATAATCTTGAATATAATTAAAGATAATACAAATAATTTATAAAATCTTATTAATATCTATTAACACTAAATTAGCATATATCTAATATTAAGACTATATATATCCAAATAAATCCTAAATAATTTTAAAAATCTAAATAAATTTCTTAAAATTCTAAATAAATTACAGAAAAATATAATTAAATATTTTAAACTAAAATAAATATTTGGTAGGAACAACATGCAAGTATGGTCGTATAGTAAATCATAGAAGTCCTAAAAATTTACGTTTCCTATGTTTTATTTACCTAAGAATTCTAGAAAAATCTCAAAAAATCTAAAATAGCCTAAAAATGATTCTAAATAAATATTTATATAAGTAAATATATCAAAAAATTTATTTTCTAATTAACTAAGAGAATACTCTAAAAAAATTCAATATTTAAATAATCTATAATAAATATAATAATATAAAATATACACAAAACACATATTTTGGGTGAGGGGGTTTACAATGTGACATGCAAATGAGAGTATGGTATCGTACCCCGGGCTGGTACTCATGGAAGATCTCAAGGGACGCTTCCGTAATCTAATAGTACACTCAAGGCTCCGTGTGGGAGAACAAGGAGGAAGCTGTATATATATATATATATATATATATATATATATATATATATATATATATATATATATATATATATATATATATAATACCTTAGATACTGCAGAGGGAACCTAAAGCCTAATACACGATAAATAGTAATAAGTAAAATATGCCCAGAGCACGACGAAGACTCTCCCTACCCAATATAACCTCACGTCTCAATCAAGACACGCAAGCTCATGACCTCTAACTATCAACACAAGTCATAGTCAGTATGGATAACTATAATTATTATTATAGCATGCATATTGTAGTCCTATCCAGAGTCCAAGTACCACGAACAAGTCGAGAAAGACTCTGGCACATGAATATCATGTCCAGTGTCCTATGGGTGGATGTGTAAATAATGTTTGCACCAACATGGGTTCGTAAAGATGACACTTTGACTACGCTACTCGACTCCGCAGAGGATGTCGGTACTTGAATCTTGTTCAGACATAAAGTATCGTATAACGGCCCTAGGATCAACAAGTACATCAACCAAATCACACAAATATAATATCTAATGCATAAATAATATCAAATAAATAATTTAGAACTGTAAATAACTTGACAAGGTACAATTGCCTGGTTCTGCGGTCAGTGGTGGTAAAGGTGTTCCCGCGTCCATTCTTTTGGAATTCAATTGACCTAAAAACCAATTAAATGTTTAAGGGTTTAATCAAGAATTCTCGTAATTATAACTTAAATATATAATATTATTCTTTGTCATGTACAACCAAGTCCAATATTATTCCTAACATCTTATTTTACTTTTACAAGGTATTGGAACCTAGTTTCTTGGTTTTTGACTTCGAAAATTTAAGTTTAAGTACCCAATTAAATAACATGAACATAAATCATATAATATTGATTTAAATATAATTTATATTTATTTTAAAATTAATTCCTAGATTTGACAAAATAACATATTACAAGATTATGGCTACTTTAGGTTGACTAGTTTTGTCCGAAACTTGTTCGAGACATTGCTAGTCCATTAGTATGGTTTATATTTATAAAAAATTATTTTATATCATATTATATTTTGATTTAATCTTAAAAAATATTAACATCTTTATTACATCCAAAATATTATCTATTTACTAGCAAAACAATGCCACAAAATTATCCGAAAACCTAGGCTAGTGGCCCTTAATTATAAGATTCAGATTTGACATTAAAAAAAAGAATTTTTTTTAAAATACTTAATCTCCAGCAAATAAATATCTATTAATTCAGTTTTAAAAATTAATAATGATTTCCTCAAGTAATCGCATTATAAAGTCATGTTGCGCGTCGACTATGTATTCTAGCAACTTGATGCTAGTTTGTACATGTAACATTACCAACTTGAGTAATACAGTATTTTTAATATAAAATTATATTATTTAATTTTTTTAGAATTTAATAATTATATATATATATATATACATCACATCACATCATTCATGCAACCATCTCAACTACGCTATCTAGTTATTCTTGCAACTTGGCCAAGTAGTCTTTGCATCCAATCTTTCCATCGGCATAAAACATGATTAATTATATAATTATAATATTTATATTCTTAATTAATAAAATATAATTTTCTGGAATTATTTTATATATATTTATCATGACAATACTCATTGAACCTTATCTACCATTGGTGCGTCGTGACCGTGTCATGATTGTTCGATTTCCTTAGAATATTTTCTACATAGAAATACGGGTTTCTCATGTATGGAGTTATTCCTACTCATCATCTAATATTATCATGAGTTACATAATCTTTGGTTCATGGAGAATAGGAAAAAGAATCTAAGTTGGAAGACTTACCTGTATGTGATTACGGCGTGGTCCTTTCTCGCGACACGGACCCTTCGGAGCACTAAACAGACTCCAACCTACACGAAACTTGAGGGAGTGCTTGGAGGATTCACCTAGGAGTTAAATCTTTAATTTAGAGGTGATTTTGAGGGCTGTGAGGGGACGGACAGTAGCTACAACCAGCAGCAAGTAGTCAGCCTCTGGGGTGGCTAATATCTTGCTCTAGTTCTTATCAGCTTGTGGGGGATGAAGTGGAGGTTGGAAATGAGTGAAAAGAAAGTGGAGAAGGACAGGGAGAGGTTGAAGTGGTCATGGAAGAGAGGAGGGAGGATATAGGGGCGGCCACAAAGAGGAAAGTAGATGTTAGGGTTAGGGTTTGTGAGGATGAGGCCTTATATAGATGTTTGTTGGGCCCATGGTCGGGTTTTGATGGGCTTTAACCTTTGGTTCAAATATAAGGGATTTGGTTTAGCCCTTATTAAGGTTTTGGGTGAACTTAGGTCTAGTTGTGTGGGTATTGGTTTAGTTTGAGTGCAAGTGCAGTTCACTAACGGTACTTCATTTTAGTCATTTGTTGCATTATTGGGTTTTTGTGCATCTGCGAGGGTCTAAGTGTGAAAATATATATATATAAATAATGGAGGATGAGTGTGGGATAGTGTACATGTCTCATGGGAATTGGTTTGAGAGTCCGAGTAGGGTAATTGGGCTCGGTTGAGTTCAACTAACCCAATAAGGGTAGTTTTGCAATGTCAATGTTTGTAGATGTTTGTCAATATTTTTGGAGCATGGGGGGGATCAAATAAATACAACATCCATATTCCAACTATATTAGACTCAATTAATATTAATATTATAAATTTTTTTGGAAGAAAAAAGATCGTGCATTGCTCAAAATATCAAAGCCATGGCAAAGTGTCATATATATTAAAAATAATTTTAGAAATTAATTCTTTAAATCTATCTAATTAAATAAAATAATAAAATAATTATAAATTATTAAATTATCCCTATTCCAAAATGAGGGGGCTTACATTAGTAGTGGAACAACTCTTTGAATATCCACTTTAACTAATTTTATTAATTGCTGATCAGCTTTTGTTGTTGTTATTATATTGCAGGATTTCGTAGGTGGAATTCAAGTTGTTCTCTCCCGCCCAATGCTTTCTAACATAAACCTACAAACAATTTCTATTCTATTATCTTGCATTAAGTTTCTGCTCTGTATATCATGTTCGTTATCAATGTGCAAAAATATATTTTCAAGATATAACAGAATACAGGTTTTCCATTTCATTCATAATCCAGGAGGCATGTATCAAAGTTTTTATCCCAATTCAATTTTGGGATAATCATAAATACCAGGACACAAATTCAAGAAAATATTATTTTCTTTCAACTTATACAGAGCAGACTATCAGGAATCTAAATTTAGATTTCAGTTGTGTGACTTATGTCCGTGTCCTACGTATCCTGGACTCTTGCTAATCATCCCCTAATTAAAATTGAATCAAAGTTGTCGGAGGTCCGTCGCTAAATTATATATAGCAACTAAAGTCTAGGGTTAGGAATATCGGTAATATTTTCGGATATCAAAATTTGGTTAACTCCCAAAATTCTTAAAAAATTTGGCAGTCTCCTTTGTATTTCGGCTCCAGAAATTTCATAATTTATATAAGACCCAGAGCAACCCTCCGTAGAATTTTTTGGGTACATCGATATAAACCCCCTGATTTTTCAGGAATTTTTAAAATAGATTTTTTATAATTTTTTGGAATTTTTTGGGATTTTTAACTAATTAAAACAAAGGTATTTTGGAAGTAAATGATTTTTAAATGGTGTTAAATAATATTAAAATATTATAAAAATAATATTTTTAGGTGTAAAATGAAATATTAGACATAGGGTAATTTTACGGGAATTTATTGGACCCCAAAAATATTTTTAAAGACCTAAAAACTTATTAATTATTAAACTCAGATTTAAACCAAAAAAAACCCTAGAAATAAACCCGGTTTTTCCTTTGAACCGACCCGAGCCGGACCGGACCCGGTCTAGATGAACCAACCCCAAACCCGCACCTATGCCTTAGTGGATCGGGTCGGATCCCCATCCGCCCGACCTGGACCCGAACCCGACCCGGGAACTCAATCCCTAACCCCCGTCCGTTCGAGTCCCAGCCGGCCGCCGCGATCCCCGCCGGCGGTTACGACCAGCGGTCGTTCTCCCCCGCAACTGCCGCCGCCTCGCCTCCGCAACGGCCGCAGCTCCGCTTCCCCTGCCAGCAATTGCCGCCGCTCCCTCTCCCACTCGCCTCTATAAAAACCCCATCTCCTCCGCCAGAGCCCCCGACCCCGGCCGCCTCGACGCTAACCACCACCTCCGCCGTGTCCTCCGCCTTCAGACCCAAGAACCCAGCCCATCTTCTCCGGCGACCCCGAAGACAGAGCCGCCTCTCTCCCCGACCCTGTCACCACCCCATTTCCAGAGCCGGATATTTTTTTTATTTTAATTTAGTTAATTGTGTATTATTTATATTTAATTATATTTATATTTAATTAATGATTGTATTATTTTTATATTGATTATTTTAGGGTTTTGGCTAGCCTGGACCCATGTCAGACCCTAGTGGACCCATGTCCGACCCAACCCACATCCTTGTGAGACTTATTTTTGGGTTTAGAATATTTATTATATTTTTAGTGGGTTAGTTGGAGAGAAATAGAGTTAGTTTGAGTGCTTTTGGAACCCGAAATCCAAAACCCAAGTTAGGAGAACATTTTGGATATTTTGGACTTTGCAAACCCTTTATACACATGGCCGACCCCCTATTTTCCCACCCGACCAGCAGCCCCAGCCCTCCCCATCTCTTCTTCTTCACTTCTTCTTCTTCTTCTTCTTCTTCTCCACCACTTCTTCTTCTTCCTTTCTTCTTCCTAAGTAAGTTTTCTTTTTTTCCTTCTCTTTCTTCTTCCATTTCTTACTTTTGTGTGAACCCCTAACCCTACATTCTTCCCCAACCTAGGTGGGTAGAGCTTAGATTTGGAGCTTGGAAGCTAGTTGTGGTGGATTTGGAGCTTTTTGGAGACTTTGGCTTGGGATTCCAACTCCCAAGAGGTAAACCCTGATTTTTCCCCTTCTAATTACTCTTGTATAGTGTAATTAATAGTTTAGAACCTTTCTAGACCTTAGGGCTACCCGTGGGAGAAAGTTGGAACGAGTTTGGTTGTGTTTGGAGACTTTGACATTAGATTTTGTGTCAATTTCGGGTGGAATCCGAAATTGGCCCAATTTTGGGTGATGCCCTAGGTTAGACGGACCTAGGTAGACGTGCTCGGGTGTCTTGAGGGTTAGTGCGTGTCTCCGTTCGGACACGGGAAGTCGTGTCGCGGAGAAACGGGCGTTTCGGACATTTTCGGGGTTTTCGTCGTCGCCGGTTCTAAGTGCGTGCGCGTTTTCGCCACGGGCCTAGAATCGACGGGGTAGTATTTTTTCTAAGATCTAGACATCGTTTAGGACCCATGGGTAAATTTTGGGCCGATTCTGAGTTGGTTTGGTATGCGTTTCAGGAGATTTTTCGAACCGCACACCGCGTGTTCGTCGAAATGACCGAACGGCCATTTCGACTTGGTTTCCTAGTTTCGGGCTTGTGTGCGCGTTGGGTTAGCTTCGGTGAGTGTGTGCTAGAGTTCTCGGGTTATATTTTATATATATATTTGTGTTTGTGCGTGTAGGGGTCGTTGGACGTGAGTTAGTGGGGCGTTGTGCGTTGTGTTGTGTATGTGTTATATATATATATATATATATATATATATATATATATATATATATATATATATATATATATATATATATATATATATATATATATATATATATATATATATATATATATATATATATATGTATGTGTGTTTTTATGTATGTGTGAGTGTGTTAGTGAGTGTTTGTGTGAGTGGGTGTTGGTGTTAGTGTAGGTGAGTGTGTGTGTGAGTGTGAGTGAGTGTTTATATATATATATATATATATATATATATATATATATATATATATATATATGAGTGTGTGTGTATATATATATATATATATATATATATATATATATATATATATATATATATATATATATATATATATGTATGTGTGTATGTGTGTATATATATATGTATATTTGTGTGTGTGGTTGTGTGTTTGTGAGAGTGTGTGTTAGTGTGTGAGGGTGTGTGAGAGTGAGTGTGTGTGAGTGAGTGTATATATATATATATATATATATATATATATATATATATATATATATATATATATATATATATATATATATATATATGTGTGTGTATATATATATATAGATATGTGTTTTTATATATATATATATATATATATATATATATATATAGATATATGTATGTGTTTGTATACATGTGTGTGTGTTTATATGTGTGAATATGTACATATGTGTGTGTTAGTAGATATGTTAGTGTGTGTGTATATATAAAAATATATATAGAGTTGTGTGTATATATATATATGTATGTTTATATATATATAGATATATATATGTGTGGGCGTGTCTGTGTGTGGGCGTGTGGCAGAGCAGCGCGTGCCGCAGCAAGTGCGCTGTTGTGCAGTACGCACAGCAGCAGAACAGCAGGCAGCAGTTCGCTCGAGCGCTGCAGCAGTTCGCTCGAGCCCTGCAGCAGAACAGCAGGCAGCAGCGCCGCGGCAGCGCCGCGGCAGCAGTTCGCTCGAGCGCAGCAGCAGCAGCAGCAGTTTAAGGCAGCAGCAGCTAGGGGTAGCAAGGTATAGGTATATAAATAGGTATATAGATGGTTAGATAGATAGTTAGATAGATAGATTCAAATAGATAGATAGATTTATGGATAGATAGATATCTAGATACTAGATAAATAGTTAGATGGATACATATATAGATAATAGATGGATAGTTAGATAGATAGATAGATAGATAGATAGATAGATAGATAGATAGATAGATAGATAGATAGATAGATAGATAGATAGATAGTTGATATCTAGATATAAATAGATAGGTATCTAGATTGATAGATAGATAGATACTAGATAGTTAGATAGATAGTTAGATAAATAGATACTAGATAGTTAGCTAGATAGTTAAATATATAGATAGATAGATATATACCTAGATAGATATCTAGGTATATAAATAGATATACATAGATAGATACTAGATAGATAGGCATTAGATAGATCTATATGTATAGATATATATACCTATAGCTAAATAGATAATAGATACTATATATATATATATATATATATATATATATATATATATATATATATATATATGCATTTGAGAGTGGGTATAAGGTAAGGTATAAGTGTGTTTGTGGATATCTATATATATGCATATAGGTATTTAGGTATATATATATATATATATATATATATATATATATATATATATATATATATATATATATATATATATGTGTGTGTGTGTGTGTGTGTGTGTGTGTGTGTGTGTGTGCTAGATATATATATTTTAGCCTAGATTATAGCTAGATATATATGTTTATGCATAGTTAGTTAGCTAGAGGGGTAGTAGGGTTGAGTTTAGAGAGGTATCTCAATACCTTGAGATACCAAGGTATCTCAATACCTTAAGATATCCAAGGTATTGAGTTTCGAGCGGGATTTTTGAGCAATTGCCTAGGTTTGAGTTTAGAGATAGGTTTTTATGTATATGTGTATATATTTACGCATGCTAGCATAGGTTTTAGAGGGTATAGACGGGGCATATAGCGTAGGGTGAGGTATCGGATACCGAGGGTATCCCGGTATCTCAAGGAGGCGAGTTTGAGGGTTTATTAGCTTAATGACCTAGTTTTGATCTAGAATTTCAGGAGCACCCTAGTTTGACCTAGACTTGTACGTAGTTGACTGGGTTGACCACCAAAGTCAACTTTTGTCCTAGATTTGACCTAGAGTTGACTTTTTGGACACCGAGTTGACTTTTGACCCAGATTTTACCGGTTTGACCCGTTTGACCTAGAACGACCCTAGAAGCTCGTTTTTAGTTATTTTATATCTGTTTAACTCATTAGAACCCTGTTTAACCTTGATTTTCGCAATAGGTCCTTGCGACACCAGTTCGGATCGCCAGTTGCTCAGAACGTCAGGCGAGTACATTCTCTGATAGTTTTCATTATCTGATGATTATTATGATTCAGCTTCTAGTATAGTGTCATCTGATTTTTCTGGCACAACACGGGACACAGACTGGTATTTCTGGATTCATTTACTTGCGACACGTATATTTTATGTTTCTTGCCTCTATTCTGGAATCACTATAGGCATCACTACAGGCATCACTCATGTTTCAGGCTGGACTCATCTTGATTTACGTGTCGGGTCTTGGATTCACTTGTATTAGTCGGGACGGGGAAATACTCGAGTAGACATGTAAATATTCCCATCTGGAATCATCAGGAATCACTCCCTCTGGTCTAATCTGGAATGATAGCAGCCGCGCACCCAGTGCGCGGTGAGCCGTACTTACCCCTAGCCGTTTACATGTCGAAACAAGTATTTCAAAGACACCGAGTTCATTCTTTCTAGTCTGGACTCTCTTGCATTTCTTGCTGATCTCACTTACATATTTCTGGACTTGACTCACTACATGTATTTTATGCTGGACTCACTACACGTTCTTGTGCACGGACTTACTCTTAGTTTAGATTTCTTGTATCTTGCAGTCATTACTATCTTGTTTCTGATATTCCTGCATCTTTACCTTTATGCACCAGTGATATATATATTTCTTGTCTCATACTTATTTCATTCTTCTTGCTACTTGCTATAACTGCTTTATAGTTTTTATCATTTAACTAGAACTACTATTAGAGATGTACTTGCTCCAGTCCTGACTGGACATATTTTTCCAGAGTATCCGGAGGAGTGGTGTCCGACGTTTTATGGACCTCAGCATGTCGATGGTGCAGACAGGGACCCTCTAGTTTAGGAGTGATTTTCGGGTTGGTAGCCGGGATC
Organism: Iris macrosiphon; assembly: GCA_036927795.1. Lineage (NCBI taxonomy): Eukaryota > Viridiplantae > Streptophyta > Magnoliopsida > Asparagales > Iridaceae > Iris > Iris macrosiphon. The sequence continues at coordinate 52,733,436 of JAYESA010000020.1, read as the reverse complement.
ACTAGGACCTTGTTGTTGTTTTATTAGCTTTAGCACCGGATTTGTCTCCGGTTTTGGATTGAGACCTTGTTTTGTATATTATTTTGGATGATGTATTATTATTATTGATGTTGTGGTTGTTGTAGTAGTTATTGTTGGTTAGACTTTATAGCTGTTAGCTTTCTGTGTTATCTTATCGTGCTTAGATTCATGATTGAGTACATTATGATTATCATTATGATATTGCTCCTCCGTTTGGAGTTGAGATCTTGACAGGTTTATATATTGATTGCGTGAGATTGTTATCTAGATAGTTGACCTAGACAGCGTTCTAACGCCGATGCTGCGGCGTAGGTTGGACGTACCCACGACTCATGCCCGATTTTTCGGGTGCGGGTCGTGACAGACCCGCAGCTCCGCCTGAACCCCCGCAGCGGCAGCCCTGGTCGACAAAGACCCCGGCAAGTCGACGACTCCAGCCGCCGTGCCACCTCCCCGCAGCACCTCAGCCGAGCCACCTCCGTGAGCTCCTCCGACTAAGCCCTCGGCCGTAGCCCACAGTCGTGCCCCAGCTCCGGTGAGCTCCGGTCGCTGGAACCCTAACCCTAGTTTCGTCACCGTGTCGCGTCGCCTCGCGAACACGAGAAAACCCAGTTCTGCGTAGCCCTGTTCAGGTACCCTTTTCTCTCTCCTTGTTGCTCCGTTTTTTGTTCCGTCTATTGTGACGCGAACCCTGTGTGATCCTCTCGATGCCCGTGTAACCCGCTCAGTGTATCGCGTCCTGTGGTGATCACGAACTGCGATCCAAAAACAGGAAAATAAATACCCTATTTTTCCCCAGAACTGAGTGCACCCCGCCAAACGGGACGACTTGGTCGAGTGCGGTCTTCACCGAAAGGTGCGCGCTGTTGATACGGACGTGCAGGATTTTGCAGAAGTTGATTTGGATGTACGTGCACACCGGAATCAACGCGTATCCGCCGACAACGCCCCGTATCGGCATGTTCTGGATCTTGTTGTAACTGTGTATACACACGTCAGATTGAAACAAAACTTGCGCCATCAGACTCGTAGCAATACGCTGGTCCTGTGACCCAAGTTTGGTTCGATTCTGAGAACATTGACAAAATTGCGTATCGTGGGCCCCACAGCTCTACTTGACGGGCAATTTTGTGACCGGCTCATCGGAATCCAGTTCTGGAAGTTCCGCTGGGTTCGTATCATTGTTCTGGACTTGTTGACATTGAGTTTGACGAATTTGGAGACCATTGGTTCTGACACATTTTTCGGTGCGAAGTGGGCCACATGTGGACCCCGCTTTGACCAGAAACTGTCATTTTTGCTCCTGTGTCCAAATTGGACTCAAGGACAGGCGTTTCTAGCTATTTGATAATTTCTGAATCTGATGGTAATATTTATTTTAGCAACCGGAGGAGTACCTGCAAATCCCGCTGCTACCAGAGCTACAGTTGGAATCAGAACCCCAGGCAAGTGTACCTTGCCAACATTGCAGTTCTTGTTACATATTTCCTTGATTTATTTATATCTTGTACATTCTTAACCTAGGACCGTGTGACTTACTTAGCGTCCGATTAATAGTCGGGTGCCAACTCCGTACGCAGAATTGTGTAATGTCACCTAGAGATGGATATCGACACCCTATATATTCTCGTGCTTGCATTATCAAGTACGACATAACCCAGGACACTTGATACTATTTATGAGACAGAATCTTCCTGAGATATTCATGGTAATTCTGTATAGGTTACAGGTTTCATGACATATTCTTTTTTTTAGATATTATATAACTTGATGCATTAGTAATGATCCTGCGTGGCATTGACATGAGACGTCGTGGACATGAGACGTATGATTACATTGGGTGGGGAGAGTCACACAGGCTACAGGTTGATTATATTATGTCGGCGTCTCAGTCTCTCTCCGAGCTAGACAACCACATGATATCACTGCTACCGGCTCCCTGACACTGAGCTTGTAGTGGTCTCAGCCTTAGTTCTAGTGATGCTCTCATCTTGCATATCACTTAGCTGGTTATATAGTTTACCCTATTGATTCATTTATTGCTGCACTGCATTTATTTTGGTATGAGTTATTTTGTACCTTGCTATGTCCCCTGAGGACTTAGATCGGATTATGTCCCCAGGAATAGCAGACGAGATCTACCCCGAGGTATACGGGACAGGAGCATTAGCAGGAGCAGGAACAGGAGCAGGCACTGGAGCAGTACCAGATCCAGTAGACGAGTGATCCCCGAGGTTATCTTCTGAGTATATGCTTTATCCATACTCAGTATTTGCAGTTGTTATCTTTATCTTGACTATTGTATCAGACTCATTATCGGGTTGTTCCCCGATTTATTTACTTGTAACTTGATGATGTTTATATTTTCTTTTGTTGATATTGATGTATTCATTCTGTGGATGAGATTAGTAGATCCTTATTGTTGTACTACAGCTTAAGTACATCCTGATGGATCCATTAAATTGGGTTTGTCCATCGGTGTGTGCTGCTGGCCATTGCCACGTGTCTAGTCCCTCGATATTTTGGGACTGGGGCGTGACAGTCGACCCTTTTGGTGGAACAAATATACACCAAAAATCATACGCAAATTATAATATCAATAAACAATCATTTATGCGAGAATGAAGGAGGGACTTTCTTACCTAAATTATAATTTACCTAGAAATTTGCTATTTTAGCAATTTAGCACCGATTCCGGGTTGGCTACACAAGTTAAAATAAATCAATAAAATCCAAAAAATCAGAAGGTTACACAAATACTAGATAACAAAACCATAAAGGAATAAGAACACAACTCTTAATAAAGTGTGTACTAGAGTATCTTTATGCACGATATTGATCATTTTATAGTTTAAAATGAACTTCTTTTATTTATTTATTTAAAATAATAAATCCAAGCTTAATGATACTTGAAATTTTGGTTAGGAATCTCCCGAAGTCTTAAAAGTACTAGGTTTGACTTATTCTTCGTATTTAGTATATATATATATATATATATATATATATATATATATATAGGCTAAATTTAGATTTTATCTTCAGCGTATATGTTAAATTATAATTAAAATTTAGTTAAAAAGTTCCAAACATCAATTTTTGACCGATATACTCAAGTCTATTCGATACTATGGATATCTAGTCGGTTTGCACTAGATTTCTCCTTTTCGAATTTGTCATGGAAAAATTATAAGTCATAAAAATGCTGAATTTTTCCTTAGTTAGGTCCGATAAATCAAATTGACCATTCAGGACCGGCACTACCATGACTTCCTAGTATATGGCCTATAGCATGTCATACTAGGTTTCTTTACCCTATGGAACTAATTTTAACATTTTTAATCTCATTAAATATTGAAAACTGAACTTACTTTGGATTATATATATCCAAATTAAATTTTTGGATCGATACGCCTGATTTCTGATACCCTAAGTATCCTTCCAATAATAACCTACGGATTATCAATTCATGACTCAAGGTTGCCCGTATACCCGAAGTATATCGTTACACTTTTAGGGCCTAGAATTGAACTTAACTAATTGAACTCCAATTTAATTTAGAAAGGTAACATATTTATTTCATATTGGTAATGTAAACCCCCTCACCCAAAATTAGGTCTACTTTGCTTAGATAGAGAAGTTAGGTCTAATTAGAATCCAACTAGAAAGAGAACACGGTATTTTATTTAATTGCACAATGTTTATATCATATTGTACACCTTACCGTTGCTTCGATAATTAGATCACTACTCTAGCTGTTGCCTTCCAACAGATTTCACAACCTTGTCCTAGACATGGCCGCCCACCATTCTGACCTTTGTGTAACTTATAGTTATGCTCTCTTGTGCTACATTTTAGTCGCACAATATTCGTCACGGACGTCATTAATTAATTCTAAATAATTTTGACTTTGTACCCCTGTGCGTTCCAATCGAAATTGGAGACACAAGCTTGACCCGTTTTGTGCAACCCGAGTTTTGTTAATATTCTACTCTGAATCCTCTATGTCCATGACACTTGTGTCCCACCTAATTTTATTTTCATGTACTTCTGATTAATTCCATAACATCGTGCGCAAAAATTTAATTAATTTAAATTCAATTTTCGTCTTTGTGCAATTTTCCAATTTTTGGGCACTTTTATGCAAAAGTGCATTGAGATGTCCACACCATTGGACAATACGTGAAGAAATTCAATTTTCCCTTCACATGAATTTTCCCTTATTTTTCGGGATGTGCAACGCACAACATCGTCCCTTTATTTTAAACCTATCCTTGCATTCAAACAATGCAATTATAGCCCTCCAAACATCCTCATATGAGCCCAAGGCCCAACCCAAGAGGATGTTGACCAAAATCAAACTTTCTAGGTCAAACTCCACATGTATAAATATACCACCTCCTTCCTTTTCTTATTTTTCCCACATCAAAACAAACCCAACCTTATTTCAGCCGACATCCCTCCTTCCCTGTGCAACTCGACCCAACCCCCCGCTGCCAGCCCGTCGCCGGAGCCCGCGGACTCGTCGAAGACCGAGCCGACGGCCACCCAGCACCTGACCCCTCACAGCCCACCACTTCCCCGTCATCCCCTCCACGAATCGACCCTGGGCTCCTCCGCCAACAGCCGTGGCCGAGCTTTTCTCCCCCCCCCCCAGCATGGAGCAGCCTTCCCCGAGCCTTCCTGCCTACGCCCGCCGCCGGAGGACTCGCCGGCGTAGCCCTGTCACCACCGCACTCGACCCCAGCCGCCTCGACGAGCAGCCCACGCTGTCCTGCTCCTCACCGGACTCGCCATCGCCATTACTATGGCCATCCTCCCATGCATCTCCTACTTTCTCTTCTTCCCTGTCCTCCTCTTCCTCCCCTCGACTTCACCCCGGCCATCACCACCACACCGCCAGCACCGTGACCACCGTCTCCTCCCCTCGAGCCACTGCCTCCACCTCCTTCGCCCCACTCAGCCTCCCCATGGCCGGAGCAGCACCCTCCATTACGACTACCACTGCACCAGCACCACCACCCTGGCCTCCTTCCTGCTCCCTGTCGTCCTTCTCCTCCTCCTTGGCCGGACTTCCCTGGCCGGAGCAGGCTCACATCATCATCCTTTCATTATCAACATCACCACCATCAACATACACCTACATTACCATCACCATCATCGTTATCATCATCATCAACAACGCCATCGTCATCGTCGTCATCAACATCATACTCATCATCATCTTCACAATGAACATTATGATCATAATACTCATCATCTTCACCACGAACTCGTTATCACTATCACCCACATCATCATCCTCGTCATCGACGTCATCACCATCATCGTCGTCATCGTCGTCAACCTCACCGTCGTCTCCGTGCATGTACCCCGAGGTACGAACTTGTTTCCTACCTTTTATATTGTTATGTATGTGCTTGTATATATGTCAGTAGGACATTAGTAGTGTTGTATAACTATTAGCTGATATCGGACCCTGAGTCGGCGAACCCAACTCGTGTACGTACCATACGCGTATATTATTTAGCTTGGCATATATACAAATATTTATTGTATGTAGTCAAATGGGTATGTATATAAATTACTGGTATTATTATTATATAATTATATGGATATATGTAATTAAATGCTAAGTAATAGTTATGACTAGACATGTAATTGCATTGTGCGACCCTAGGGCACTGTGGACTATTCCGTGTTTACCTTGACCGTGTTGACCCTAAAAACTTATGAATTGACTGCCTTGCGTACATTGACGTACTGGCAATAGATGTGTTAGTTTGATTAACTGATGGTGCGCAGTAATTGAAGACGCGACACCCACGTAATTCAACGCACAAATTCACCGTGTTAGTTGACCCGTGTCACCCCTAGCATACCCTCTGAGTCCAGTATATTTATAGTTGTGCATGTGATAATGTAATGACTGATATTGTATTATATTATATTATATGTACATAGGACCCAGCGGATTGTTCTGCACGACTTCTGGAGCAGGTTATTGGGACTACATAGCTTTCTCGCAAGGCAAGTATACCTTGCCTTTGTAGTACTGTTTAAATTCAGTTATTATTTAGTTGCATGTTTACTTATTTTAAACTGCGTGCGTCCGAGAGAGACTCGGGTGCAGTCAACGAATGCGTTGACGTTAGGACTTGTGTCTGACCTAGTGTCTATGTCAGGCCCCAGTCCCAAAAATACGTAGGACTAGGACACGTAAGCATGCCAGCCGTATGAATATGGCACTCCAATATATGGAAACCAAAACATACGTGTGTTGTAATATGAATAATAATTCACCAGTGGTATAAACCATCATAAATCACAGGGTATAATCTAATCTCATCCATAGAAAATCAAATATAATGAATAACCAATATCTACAACTAGATCCCAAAATAAAGTATCTAAAGATGACAGTCGGATGGAAATAAATCTACTGCCGAACTAGAATAACAAGACAAATAACATAAATACAACCTCTAACAATCACGAGGCTTGAAGAGAATAACTCTCGCAATATAAGTAGCCAGTCCGGATCTGCGCTCCTGCAAATACTCATGAACAATACACCTGGAAGGGACCAGGTCCTCAGAGGGACATAACAAAATACATAAAAGCATGTCATAACGTAAATACTGTAAAAACTCAAGGGTGACCTAACCATCTAAGTGAAATGCAACTTGAGGACAACTTGAGTGTATAGAAAAGTGTAGGCTAGACATATGCGGACGTAATTCACCAATCGTGACAACTAGCTAGTATATGCCACATATGCCCCCATACATGGGCACTGTAATATAATAATGTCCATACCGCTCCGATGAACGGGGAATCTGCATAGTATAACGTCCATACCGCTCCGAAGAACGGAAAATCTGCATAGTATAACGTCCATACCGCTCCAAAGAACGGGAAATCTGCATAGTATAACGTCTATACCGTTCCGTCGAACGGGGAATCTGAATAAAGAAAGTGGGTGTCTCATACGCCTACTAGTTGTCCTCCCCGCCCAATGATCTATGCATGTTGTATCAACAACACGCTTCAGCTACTACGTCCTGGCGGCGTAACTCTGGCTCATAGTCTATCGTTAGAACAATAGCCCAACCTTACAACCAGACAAGGACAAGAATTGGGTCATTGTACCGTGATAGTTCTATGCTCCTCCTACTAATAACTGGTAAGTCTTCTAACATGCATCACTATTGGCAGTTATACCCTATCCGTTGCACGCCTACACGTACAGGTGGCCAACCACATATGCAAGTGCGTGCCCTACATGAGACTCACAACACATGTAAGAACTGTGTCAAGGCCTGGGGAGTCATACCAATAACTCCACAACTTTAGGTGGGCCTACTAGACACTAGGTCATACACAAGTCCTAACGTCAACGACTTCGTTGACTGCACCCGAGTCTCTCTCGAACGAGCACAGTTTAAAATAAGTAAACATGCAACTAATAATATAGAATTTAAATAGTACAACAAAGGTAATGTATACTTGCCTAGCAAAAGAGCTGTGTAGCACCAATAACCTGCTCCAGAAGTCGCGCGGATAAATCCAACAGGTCTTCGGGGTCAGCGTGCACAGGTACAGAAATCGGGGGTGACTGCTGCAGGTTGTCGGGCAAAGGTGACGGATTTATAATGACGACGATGACGAGGGTGATTAGGTCAATGATGATGATTGAGGTTGCTAAGGGTGATGATTAAGGGTAACAATGACTAATGATGATGATGACAAAAAGGATGAGATGATGATGATGACAATGATGAGGTGATGATGATGACGATAATGAGATGATACTGTTTACATGGATGAGGATGATAGGGATGAGGATAATGTTGACGATCATGATGATGGGGATGGTGATGATGTCGGTGACGATGGCGATGGTGATGATGATGATGACGCCGATGACTATGGAGGTGATGATGACGACGAGGACGATGACGTGGACAATGGTGATGATAAGGACGATAATGATGATGACTAGGATGATGATAACGAGGACGACGAGGGTTGATGGGGTGATGATGCTAACATGGATGATGATGGTGATTACTTGAGGCTCGCCGGAATCCGGCCAGTGGGGGAAATGTCTGGCCAGAAGGAGGGGGAGGAGGAGCGCAGGGCGAGGTCGAGGAGAAGAGGAGGAGGACCGTGGTGGTGATGGGTGGTGGACAGGGTGGTTCGAGGTGCAGCTCGGGGAACATCGAGGAGGATGACAGGGAGGAGAAGAAGAGGTGGTGGGGGTGCTGTTGACTCCGGCGGCGGGGAGTCGCCTGTGCTGTACCGTCGGGGTCGGGTGCTCCGGCGAGGAAGGAGATGGAGGAAGATGGTGGGCAGTGGTGGTTGCTCGGCGATGCGGGGGGGGGAGGTTCAGCAATGGTCGAGGCAGCTCTGAGCAGTCGGGTCTCCGGCGAGTTCGAGTCGAGGGAGGAGAAAGGATGGGTCTCCGACGGGACTGCTCGGTTGCTCAGGCGGTGGGGGTCTGCTCGGCGCTGTGCAGTCGAGGTCAGCCGCGTGGAGGAAAACGGCGGCGAGGGGGAGATCACCAGAGAAAGGAGGGAAGGAGGAGAAGTGGCTACGGTGGAGTCCGACGAGTTCGAACGGGGAGGTGGAGACTCGGGTTCAGGGAAAGGTCGACGAGGCTGGGCTGCAGGATAGCTGCCGTGGTGGTCAGGGAAGAGATGAACGGGTCGAGATGTGCAGAGGCGGGGATCCGGCGGGATCAGGGTGCTCCGATGATGGCGCCGACGGGACTGGACGGGGGGGTAGGGAAGATGAACAGTAGCAGGAGGGGGTCGGTTAGGTATTGTAGTTTTTGGTTTGATTTAGAAAATAGGGGGGAAAAAGTTTGTTTATAAACACATGAAATTTTGGTTTGGGGGTTTGACCTAGGACAATGTGGGCTTGGTCAACTCTCCTTGGAGTGGGCCTTGGCCTCATATGAGGATGTTGGGGCTATAATTTACTTGGTTTAAAATACAAGGATGGGGTTTTAATGAGGGGGCGATGCTGTGCGTTTGCACATCCCGAAAATTATGGGAAAAATTCCTATGAAGGGGAAAGTTGGATTTCTTCATGTATTGTCCAATGGTGGGGACACCTCAATGCATTTTTGTATAAGAATGCCCAACAATTGGGAAAATTACACAAAGATGAAAATTGGGTTTTAATTAATTAAAATACCGTGCATGGTGTTCTGGAATTAATTAGAAGTACATGGGATTAAAATTTGGTGGGACACAAGTGTCAGGGATGTAGAGGGTATAGTGTAGAATATTAATAAAATTCGGGTTGTATAAAACGGTCAAGATTGCGTCTCCAATTTCGATTGGAACACACAAAGGTACAGAGTTGGAATTTATTTAGAATTAAATAATAACGTCTGCGACGAATGTTGTGCGACTAAAATATAGCACAAGAAAGCATAATTATAAGTTACACAAAGGTCAGAATGGTAGGCGGGCATGTCTAGGACAAGGTTATAAAATTTGTAGATAGGCAATGGCTAGTGTAGTGCTCCAATTATCGAAGCAACGGTAAGGTGTACGATGTGATATAAACATTGTGCAGTTAAATAAAATACCGTATTCTCTTTCTAGTTGGATTCTAATTTGACCTAATTTCTCTATCTAAGTGAAGTAGACCAAATTTTGGGTGAGGGGGTTTATAATCTACCTAACTTAAAATAATTTTGTCCTCGAAATTAAAATAAGGCATAATTTGGTTTAAATCCTTCACATGTGTACATCAGGCAAGTCAATCGTGACCTCTTCTAAAAATTTAAAATTTATCCAAATCCATCGCGATCACTTTTTAAATTAGATTAACCATTGATTTAGATCAACTTCAACACATTACACTATCTTCTCGATTTTTAAATTAAATAATCCACATCCAAATCTAATTCAAATTTATATGACATCCCATATTAGAAATTTATACCGCAATCTTCCAATTATCATAATCTCCTCTAGAAAGCAATTAAAATCAAATAATATTTTCATTTTCAACTTATGAATTCTATACTCTTCCAATTTTACTTTAAATTTACATCCTCAATATTTCCAATAGGTGATCCAACACTCAAAAATTTTAATTCTTAATTCAAGTCATCGAATTTGGAATTCAATCCGACCATGTTCATATTTAGAGTTCTATTTTATTTTTCTCCAGATTTAAATCGATGATTCGACCTCCAATACTCTAAATTTAAATCATATGCTCAAAATATAAATATTCGGTTCGCCATAGCAAGGTTTTTAAAATTCATCAGTTCATCATCATCTTAATCCTTTTTTTTTAATTTCTCAACATTGAAATGGTTTGAATCTCCCAATCTAACTTTACCTGATCACAATCTAAAATATTTCATATCAAGTTAACAATGCAATTTCTACCCAACTTAGATTTTATCCATCTATCACATAAGGCTCTTACATATTAGAAATCTTATTCCTCAATTTTTACTTAATCATGTTACTCAATCCTCAAAAATTTTAACACCAAATATATTACATGTGATATGCCCTTGGTTACAAAATAATCATCAAATAATGTAATTAGCCCATAGGGTATATCTAATACTATCTGTGTATTAACTTATGCTAGGCACGAGGTTTCGTCTTTCCGAAATAAGGGAAGAAGGAAAACAATAATAAAGAGTTCAAGGGGGAGGTAATATATTAGAAGTATGGGGATCAAGGCGTTTAAAGAATTCAATAGGAATTGTCAAGGCAGTTGTGGATTAAAATCCTATTTTGGTAATTCCTATCCACATGCTCGTATCAGTACAGTTATGTAACGGATATGATATGCTCAATCATATCTAGAGGGCAAGTACATTCGTCTACTAATCACTATATATCTCAATCCACGTAAAGTAGTTATGCGAAGGGCAAACCAAGCGCACTTTGGTTTATCAGACCGTAGTACACTAATTCTGAAATGTATTAGTGTGGCGCCCCAATAATACATATGTCATGAGCAAGCTTGATAACGAATAAGCTTGCAAAACTAGGCTATAATAGCAACATAAGTCAAGGTAGTACAACAAATGTAAGTGCGCTAGATTATGATGAAAAAAAATACAAAATAATTCAAGTTCACCAAACAAAACAAAAATAAGACTCTACAGTCTCTACAGTTGTTGTACTAACACCTTGTCTAAGTTGCTAGTCGACAAAATAGGGGTATGGGCCTCCAAGTTCTACAGTCTTAATAAATACTATCGTCTTATGCTAGTATACAGTTAATGTCATTCAGTTACACTTCAACAATGAGTCAAGAGGACTATATAACACTAGGTTATATACTACCCAACTTAAAATAATTAAACTAATATTGTGGCAGTCTCAAGGGGAATCTACAAAATAACCTTATTCTTGTAAATAAAGTATAAATTCTTATTGGGCTATAAGAGGAACGGATCTTAGTACTTATTAGGGTCTTCTATTGAATCATGTAGGTAATAGTCATCTTAAGTCTTAATCATAGTGCTTATAGAACAAGGGTGTCAATAGTAAGTGTGGAAAAGTTACTGGCCTCAAGTGAAAAGGGAATATAACTTGTATTGAGTTATGGATACAAATTATGTGATTCAAAAACTAAAGGATAATCATCAAGTCACAATCTACAAGATTAACTCAAAATTATCATGCTCTAACTACCAAGCACAAAATTCAAAGTTCAAGACTCCAACTATAACCCTAGCAAGATATATATCTAACATACAAGGAATCACTCAGTCTACAATCAGAAGTGTCAGGTAGCACGAGTTGGAAGATAAAGAGAAGCATAATTAGTCATCGCACAATTCGCGAGTGCTAAGTTTTCAGGAGAAGAAGATATAGACTAAATAGAAATACTCTAGATAACATCATGGTTTTCTAAGGAAAAGGTGGCGAGCAAATCTCCGTGTTCGAGGTATGATCAAGGGGAATGTCATATTTGTTGCTCTGGGCTTCCTAAGGTATTGTCTGCTAATATCAAGACAATGATCTATATTTATAGTTCCCTAATACTATCTCACTATGCAAATTAGGTTCAGTCCTAATATTCGATCTCGGATTTCTATTGGTTCCTCAATACTAGGGTCAAGCATTAGCGTCAAATCTCTAACTAGCTCTAGTAGTGTTTATACTACTCTCAAGTCAATCATAAACATATCGAGGGATAATGGTAAATTATTCTATAGGTAAGAGACGCTAGGGTTCATTAAGTATTCTAACTTAGTGATGTGTCATTATCCTAGTTGTACTCTTAATAGGAAGGTTACCCTACTTATTATCTAACAACAGGGACTTTTATATTCTAAGAGAAGGCTATACTCAAGGAACTAATAGGAAAGCACATGAATCAAGCAGGATGCAATTATTCAAATAGAATGGATTGGAAAGAGGATGAGTCATAGTCAGATGTGGATGAGATCCTATACTCTAATCCTATTTGCAGGCTTGCTCGGTACAGTAACATAACCGAGACAATATGCTCTTGACCTGCATAGGCCACCACAAAAATATGTTACGCCCCAGTCCCAAAAATACGTAGGACTAGGACACGTAAGCATGTCAGCCGTATGAATATGGCACTCCAATATATGGAAACCAAAACACACGTACGCTGTAATATGAATAACAATTCACCAGTGGTATAAACCATCATAAATCACAGGGTATAATCTAATCTCATCCATAGAAAATCAAATATAATGAATAACCAATATATATAACTAGATCCCAAAATGAAGTATCTAAAGATGACAGTCGGATGAAAATAAATCCACTGCCGAACTAGAATAAAGAATAACAAGACAAATAATACAAATACAACCTCTAACAATCACGAGGCTCGAAGAGAATACGTCTCGCAATATAAATAGCCAGTCCGGATATGCGCTCCTGCAAATACTCATGAACAATACACCTGGAAGGGACCAGGTCCTCAGAGGGACATAACAAGATACATAAAAGCATGCCATAACGTAAATACTGTAAAAACTCAAGGGTGACCTAACCATCTAAGTGAAATGCAACTTGAGGACAACTTGAGTGTATGGGAAAGTGTAGGATAGACATATGCGGACGTAATTCACCAATCGTGACAACTAGCTAGTATATGCCACATATGCCCCCATACCTGGGCACTGTAATATAATAACGTCCATACCGCTCCGAAGAACGGAGAATCTGCATAGTATAACGTCCATACCGCTCCGAAGAACGAGGAATCTGCATAGTATAACGTCAATACCGTTCCGTCGAACGGGAAATCTGAATAAAGGAAGTGGGTGTCCCATACGCCTACTAGTTATCCTCCCCGCCCAATGATCTATGCATGTTGTATACACAACACGCTTCAGCTACTACGCCGCGGCGTCGTAACTCTGGCTCATAGTCTATCGTTAGAACAATAGTCCAACCTTACAACCAGACAAGGACAAGAATTGGGCCATCGTACCGTGATAGTTCTATGCTCCGCCTACTAATAACTGCTAAGTCTTCTAACATGCATCACTATTAGCAGTTATACCCTATCTGTTGCACGCCTACACGTACAGATGGCCAACCACATATGCAAGTGCGTGCCCTACATGAGACTCACAACACGTGTAAGAACTGTGTCAAGGCCTGAGGAGTCATACCAATAACTCCACAACTTTAGGTGGGTCTACTAGACACTAGGTCAGACACAAGTCCTAACGTCAACGACTTCGTTGACTGCACCCGAGTCTCTCTCGGACGCGCACAGTTTAAAATAAGTAAACATGCAACTAATAATATAGAATTTAAACAGTACAACAAAGGCAAGGTATACTTGCCTGGCAAGAGAGCTGCGTAGCACCAATAACCTGCTCCAGAAGCCGCGTGGATAAATCCAACAGGTCTTCGGGGTCAGCGTGCACAGGTACAAAAATTGGGGGTGACTGCTGCAGGTTGTCTGGCAAGGGTGACGGGTTTATAATGACGACGATGACGAGGGTGATTAGGTCAATGATGATGATTGAGGTTGTTAAGGATGGTGATTAAGAGTGACAATGACTAATGATGATGATGACGACAAGGATGAGATGATGATGATGACAATGATGAGGTGATGATGATGACGATAATGAGATGATGCTGTTTACATGGATGAGGATGATAAGGATGAGGATAATGTTGACGATCATGATGATGGGGATGGTGACGATGTCGGTGACGATGGCGATGGTGATGACGATGATGACGCCGATGACTATGGAGGTGATGATGACGACGAGGACGATGATGTGGACAATGGTGATGACAAGGACGATAATGATGATGACTAGGATGATAATGACGAGGACGACGAGGGTTGATGGGGTGATGATGATGCTAATATGGATGATGATGGTGATTACTTGAGGCTCGCCGGAATTCGGCTAGTAGGGGAAATGTCCGGCCAGAAGGAGGAGGAGAGGAGGAGTGCAGGGTGAGGTCGAGGAGAAGAGGAGGAGGACCGTGGTGGTGATGGGTGGTGGACAGGGTGGTTCGAGGTGCAGCTCAGGGAATATCGAAGAGGATGACGGGGAGGAGGAGAAGAGGTGGTGGGGGTGTTGTCGACTCCGGCGGCGGGGAGTCGCCTGTGCTGTACCGTCGGGGTCGGGTGCTCCGACGGGGAAGGAGATGGAGGAAGATGGTGGGCAGTGGTGGTTGCTCGGCGATGCGGGGGGGGGGTTCAGCAATGGTCGAGGCAGCTCTGAGCAGTCGGGTCTCTGACGAGTTTGAGTCGAGGGAGGAGAAGGGATGGGTCTCCGGCGGGACTGCTCGGTTGCTCATGCGGTGGGGGTCTGCTCGGCGCTGTGCAGTCGGGGTCAGCCGCATGGAGGAGAACGACGGCGAGGGGGAGATCACCAAAGAAAGGAGGGAAGGAGGAGAAGTGGCTACGGTGGAGTCCGGCGAGTTCGAACGGGGAGGTGGAGACTCGGGTTCAGCGAAAGGTCGACGAGGCTGGGCTGCGAGATAGCTGTCGTGGTGGTCAGGGAAGAGATGAACGAGTCAAGATGTGCAGAGGCGGGGATCCGGTGGGATCAGGGTGCTCCGGTGATGGCGCCAACGGGATTGGACGGGGGGGTAGGGAAGATGAACAGTAGCAGGAGGGGGTCGGCTAGGTATTATAGTTTTTGGTTTGATTTAGAAAATAGGGAAGAAAAGTTTGTTTATAAACACATAAAATTTGGGTTTGGGGGTTTGACCTAGGACAATGTGGGCTTGGTCAACTCTCCTTGGAGTGGGCCTTGGCCTCATATGAGGATGTTGGGGCTATAATTTATTTGGTTTAAAATACAAGGATGGGGTTTAAATGAGGGGGCGATGCTGTGCGTTTGCACATCCCAAAAATTATGGAAAAAATTCCTATGAAGGGGAAAGTTGGATTTCTTTATGTATTGTCTAATGGTATGGATACCTCAATACAATTTTGTATAGGAATGCCCAACAATTGGGAAAATTGCACAAAGATGGAAATTAGATTTTAATTAATTAAAATACCGTACAAGGTGTTCTGGGATTAATTAGAAGTACATGGGATTAAAATTTGGTGGGACACAAGTGTCAGGGACGTAGAGGATACGTTGTAGAATATTAATAAAATTCGGGTTGTATAAAACGGTCAAGATTGCTTCTCCAATTTCGATTGGAACGCACAAGGGTACAGAGTTGGAATTTATTTAGAATTAAATAATAATGTCTGCGATTAATGTTGTGCGACTAAAATGTAGCACAAAAAAGCATAATTATAAGTTATACAAAGGTCAGAATGGTAGGCGGGTACGTCTAGAACAAGGTTGTGAAATTTGTAGATAGACAATGGCTAGTGTAGTGCTCCAATTATCGAAGCAACGGTAAGGTGTACGATGTGATATAAACATTGTGCAGTTAAATAAAATACCGTGTTCTCTTTCTAGTTGGATTCTAATTAGACCTAATTTCTCTATCTAAGCGAAGTAGACCTAATTTTGGGTGAGAGGGTTTACAGTCTAGTAGATCCACCTAAAGTTGTGGAGTTATTGATATGACTCCCCAGGCCTTGACACATTTCTTACACGTGTTGTGAGTCTCATGTAGGGCACGGACTTGTGTATGCGGTTGGCCACCTGTACATGTAGGTCGTGCGACGGATAGGGAATAACTGTTATTAGCAATGCATGTTAGAAAACTTAGCAGTTATTAGCAGTCGGAGCATAGACTATTGTAGTACGAAGGTCCAATCATTGTCCTTGTTTGGTTGTAAGGTTGGACTATTGTTCTAACGATAGACTATGAGCCAGAGTTACGTCGCCTCGGCGTAGTAGTAAGGCGTGTTGTGGATACAACATGCATAAATCATTGGGCGGGGAGGACGACTAGTAGGCGTATGGGACACCCCACTTCTATTATTCAGATGCCACACTCTTCGGGGTGATATAGACGTTATATTATTCAGATGCCACACTCTTCGAGGTGATATGGACGTTATATTATGCAGATGCCATGCTCTTCGGAGCTAGACGTTATTATACAACGCCCTTATATGGGGGCATATGTGGCATATACTAGCCAGTTGTCACGATTGGTGAATTACGTCAGCATATGTCGAGCCTACACTTCCCATACACTCAAAGTTGTCCTCAAGTTGCATTTTACTTAGATGGTTAGGTCACCCTTGAGTTTTTATAGTATTTACTTTATGGCATACTTTTATGTATCTTGTTATGTCCCTCTGAGGACCTGGCCCTTTCCAGGTGTATTGTTCATGAGTATTTGCAGGAGCACAGATCCGGACTGGTTGTGTACGTTCCGAGGAGTCTTCTCTTCGAGCTTCGTGATTGTTAGTTGATATTCTTATATTGTATTTATCTTGTTTATTCTATATTCTAGTTCGGTAGTGGATTTGTTTCCATCTGACTACAATCATTAGATACTTTAGATTGAGATCTAGTTTCATAAGATATTGGTTATTTATTTCTATTTGATTTCTGTGGATGAGCTTAGATTATACCCTATGATTTATGATAGTTTATACCACTTGTAGATTTGATATTCATTATACAGCGTACACATGTGTTATGGTTTCCATATATTGGAGTTGCCATATACATGCGGCTGGCATGCTTACGTGTCCTAGTCCTATGTATTTTGGGACTAGGGCGTGACAGGTAAATTTCTAGTATTCTAAGTGACTTTCCACAATTCTAGGGTAGAATGGTTAAGGTCTACTTCATAAGCTTATAGACTATATACATATGTGTATATAAATCACATCCTACATATAATAGTCCATCTAGGACACGACTCTAGAATGGTACATAAATATGCTTTCGACTCCGTATCGGACGCAATTTGTATCCATATACTCATGTATATACACACTTAGAATATATGCACATATACATACACATGTTATTTTACTACTAACAAAAGTAGAACACAATCCATTTAAAATTCAATCATGACACCACATAGGTGTCCATTTTTGTATGTGTCTATATCGTGTCCTAGTTTTATGTTAATGTGTCCGAATTTCTTTCGACATGCGTTTATATGTCATAATATCAAATTAGAAAATTTTGATGTATCTGAATTGTATTTAGTTCGCGTGTCCAACCTATCATCCTTGATATATTGTGTCATTGTGTTCGTATTGGTACCAATATACATGTTCGTATCATTTATATATAACTTTATTCTAGACTCATAATTAGAAAGAAATAATTCTAAATGAATATAGTAAACAAGCAAAATTAAATCAAAGGAAAGAGATTGGAGAGGGCTTGCCTTGGGGATTAGGTCTTGATGATTATCTCCCCTAATTTCATCTTCATCTCCCCCTGCTTCTTCTTCTTCTTCTTCTTCTTCTTCTTCTTCTTTCCAATTTTCTCTCCTCTCTTTTCTTTTTCATTTAGAAAAAAAGGTTTTGGTTTTTGAGATGGTGATGGAGATGATGATAAGGATGAAGATGATGGTGACGGTGGGTGTGATGGCGGCTGCGGCCAGAGGAGGCCGGCCGGCGGTGAGGGGGCCGGTGATGACAGCCGCCGCAGGCTGTAGGGCACCGACCGGGCTGTATGTCCGGAGAAGGGAGGAGAGGAGAGAGGGAGGAGAATGAAGATGGAGGGGAAAATTGTAAGGAGGGTTTTATGGTGGAGGGGTGAGGCTCGAGTACTCCATGGAAAGTGAAAAAAGGGTTGGAGATGTTGAGAGGAGATGAATCTCTCTCTTAGAAACTCATTAATACCCATACCCACATAATCATGACTGTTGAGTCATGGAAAGTCCATAATACCCTTAATTTTTCATGCAAAGAGCCACCTAGCTCTTTTCCATGCCACCCATTATCTCCTCATGACGCCTAACCTAGATTAGGTGGCTATAACAATTGTAAAATTGTAAAATTTAACTAGGACTTTATATGAAAACTAGTTAGGAGAATTTACGTAAAGCTTATAAAAATATTTCATAAAAAATTTGAAAAATATTATTTAATGCAAGGAAAATTGTGTCATGGTATTGAGGTATCGAATGAAAAATGCCAAAATTGTATTATTAATCTAGGAATTTAGATGAAAAATATAAATCCACATATTTATTTACAAAACTTGTCTTCTTAATATAAGGATATATCCAGATATTTAAAATAGTTGCACATTAATAATACAAATCGATATTTTGATTTTCGACTATTACAACTTCAGATAGCAAGCTTCATGTAGTATGAGTATACAACTCACCATAAAAATCTATGTACTGAAATAAGAGAGAACAACTGAATTTAATTATTGTTACGCTTGCATGTCAAGGTGTATGCATCCTACACTTTCAAACTTAGATAAGTCGACCCCTAACATATTTAAAGTTATCGAGAGCCTGTCTCTAGTAGATATAACAAATCTAGGTTAGGGTTTAGTACGATATAAAGGTGTTTGATTCGAAATTAGGCTATCTTCCAAAATCAATAGAATTTTGGACATAGTCTCATTTGTATTTTGAGCTCCAAATGCAATAATATAATTCCACCCGGAGCAACTCTCCGTAGAATTTTCTTGGGTCGAAGTCCCTTCGGTGGAACAACTCAACACCGGAGACACACAGTTATAGCCAACAGTAAAGACATAAGTATTAAGAAGAATAAAATTCTTCTTAACTTGGCTACTTAGCCATAAAGTTAAATTTGTTCGACTATTCTTCGAATAAGAAGAACACACAAGTTAGAAGCATATGAAAATCAAACTGAATTTATATACAGAATAACATTTGAATCAATAGAACTATCACATCACAAGAAGGTTTACAAAATGTTTATACCTTGTCAAAATCAATCGTTTCAATTATTCAAATATCAATAAAATCATAATATACATACCTGCCTATATTATGAATTTTGATACCTATCAAGCATAAGTAAGCAACTCTAGAATTTAATACTAAATTCCAACATGTAACCCTTACTTTGCACAGATTATAACTCCTATTATATAACCGAAATACCATCATATTATATATATATTCAGAAAGCTTATCGAATCCTCGACATATCCATGATAAACATATTTCAATTTTAACGATGTTTATTAGATCAAAACTTGCTTGAAAAAAATACTGCACACTGGATTCCAATATTGCATTCTAGATTTTAACGTCTGTGGCATACGACCAATAACTTCTATAATATCCATCCAAATATATCATGTCATATATGGTTGGAAAGCTTATCGAATCCTCCACATTTTCTATTTAGACATAATCGAATTTTGACAATTTTTAATAGAAACGATCCTGCAAAACACTATGTATAAGTTCCCAGATTTCAATTCTATAATTCTACATCTGTGGTGCAAGGCCAATAACTCCTAATATATACACCAAAATACTATCATATCATATATGGTTAAAAAAATTATCGAATTTCCTATAAAAGATGTTTAGAAATAATCTGATTTTGACAAAGTCTAATAGGTCAAAACTGTCCTACAAAATAATGTGTACATATGTTACAGATTTTATTCCAGATTTTCACATCGATGTCGTGCGTCCAATAACTCCTATTATATACACCCAAATGCTATCATATCATATATGGTTAGAAAGTTTATCGAATTTTCTATAATTCACGTTTAGACATTTTATTTGACTAAGTTAAATCAATCAAAACCAACTCAGAAAAATACTGCGCAGTGGGAACGAATTCAACACATATATTTCAAATTCTAATAGGTGTGTCACCTTAACAAATAACTGTTAGAATCATGTTCTAAACAACATATAATTAACTCAACACTAGTTCATAATATAAACTTTATTTTGCATAATAGAAATAAATCAAAAATTACTAGAAAATTTATGGAAAAATAAAAGTTGTACAAAGGAAAGGAGGACTTGCCTTAGTCCCTTAGGGTTTAGGATTTATGTAGGGATGGAAAGAGGGTTTAGAAGATGTAGTAGGGTTTGTTTAGAAGAGTTGGGAGTGAAGGGGTTATATGTTTATATAAGAAAATAAAAACTTAGTTTCTTTATACAAACCAAATTCTTATATATTAAACTATCAACCTTTTTATCCCTTAAAATAGGAATCGACATTGGGCCGGGCCGGCCGCCCAAGCCCATAAAGTACGGGCTCAGGCCGGGGTATGGGTCGATCTTTTTCGGCCCTAAAAATATCTTGGGCTGGGTCATGCTGGGCTTAATTATTTTTTATGAAGCCCAAGCCCGTCCACAAAAGTCGGACCTTTTGGGCCAAGTCGGGTCGGACAGGGCTAGCTCTAAAAAAATTTCCAAATGAGCCTTCTCGGACCTAATTGTTAAAGTCATCTTTGAAATATTATTTTAATACTATATTCTTAAATTCTACACTTCATGGCTAATGTTAATTCAATCTTTTAGCTAGAACCGAACAATAACAATAATAGAAAATACTAAAGATTGAAGGTGCCCACACTACTTCTTCTTAATAAAAGATTGTATTGGACGGGCCTCGAGCCGACGAATGCATAGTCCAAGCCCGGACCTATACTAATATTGACCAGGCCGGGCTACCCTAATGATCGGGCTCTATTGGGCTTTGGCCCATCGGACCGGACGAACTTTTCGGGCACCCATGGACTTCGAGCCAAATGATGATCCCTACCTTAAAATATATTTATGTTACAAAAGTCAAAACAAAGTAAACCTCTTAACCCTATAGGTAGGAGAAGATGTGGATTCTTAAAGAAGCTAAGGTTAAGTTGGTAAGGGTTAGTTTGGTAATTTTCTTTGTAAAAAATAATTAGGGTTATAATTAAACCAATTTACCTCCAAATCAAACCCAATTCTTTACATTAATCAAACCCTAATACATAAATGATAAGGTACATAAATAACAGCTCTATTAAAATATTAAAAAATTATGTAAAATAAATAATAATATATTAAAGAATTTGGAAACCCAAAAATTTATATTGTTAAAATAATGAATTTTTTCTCCTAAAACTATTTTCTCGTAAAATTTATATTTCCATATAAATAATAATAATAAATTTTGAAACACAACTATGACACGTTCAAAAAGGAATTTATGATAAGCATAACAATAAGAAGAAGAAAAATTAACTAAATATTTACCTAACTGACCTCATAGTTGTTTAATGTGTCAAATAAGGCTCGATAAATCGAGACCACCTTATAGACACAATGATGTGTATCTATATTCTCTGTATTCTACTGAAAACCTCCCGAAAAGACCCGCTCCTCGTTACTATATCCGTACTGGCCTACAAATACTAAAATGCTCGCAGGACCAGAACTACAAAAAATTACAAATAAAATAGTATAAATTGTCCAACATATATAATATATATTAACAAAATTAATTTTGCTCATACATGTATAAGTGTTATACAACCATATATATTTTTGGTTGTTCTACCTCCATATCCATTACCTACAAAACTCGTCATTAAGTGGTCTAAATGGTACGTCAATGCACCCCATGCATGTTGTGTATATCCTAAATCTTTTAAAAATGATAGGAGGCACATATTGACCTTATTTCCTAATGCGTCAAAAAAAAGAAGAAAAAAAGACACAACATAGGCTGAGTAAGTAAGCTATAGTACAACAGATGACTTGAAAATGATTAAAGATTAATATCAATTATAGTAAATAGACATTAACAATAATTAACGCAAAAAAAGATACACATGAATCATTTGCAGAAAATATCGTATCGCCGATGCGATCAATATGCATGAAAGTGGATTGAAGCCAAGTGAGTCTGGCACTGCTAATTCTATACCAAGGTATGTCCTAATAAGACCGGAAGGAGATAACTGCTTGCCAAAATATATAGGGTCACCAGCAATAAGCAACCATAGAATCTGCACCACAACAGCTAACATGATCGTCATCTCTCCAACATGTAGCTGAAATATACTGTGTTGGGACCACCATCGCTCAATGAAACCCAACATCAAATCTCTCTCGTGACGCCCAATTCGTATAGCATCAACATAATAAAATCTGAAGACCTACACCTAGGTATTTTGGCCTACAATCAACTACCATGATGATCGCCATGCTCTCGTAATTTTACTGCCTCGTTAATATATATATATATATATATATATATATATATATATATATATATATATATATATATATATATATAATGTGTGTGTGTGTATTATTGGTGTATTATTAATATAATAAACACTAATAATGTTAATTAATTAAAACTTAGATTGTTTGTCCAGAAAATACCAAACTAGATATATGAGACTCTCGCTGCTGGATAATAGTTGTCATAGTTGTTCCACCTGGTATGCGTTAGTCATTTTGACCAACTATCAGTAAAATGATAGCTGCCAAAATAATATTTACTAGATATTTTTTATTTAAGGAATAGGGTTAAGTTTAAGGGTTTTATGATTTGGCTTAGGGTTAGGGTTTTAAAGTTAGTGTGAGGGCTTGGGTTAGTTTTTTTTTTGGTTTAAAGTTAGGTTATTATTAGGTTATTTTTAGGATTAGATTTTAAGGACTTTAAGGATTAGGTTTAGGGTTAGTTTTTAGGATTAATGTTAGGATTAGGGCTAGGATTAGGGTTAGAGTTGGGGCTATGGTTAGCGTTTATATGGTGGTCACAATCTACCCCTAAGCAATATAATACCCAATAACATAACACTAATTAATCATAAATAATATTATTTATTAATCATAACCATAGATTAATATTAACTCAACATACAAAATATAATACTAATTATTATTTACAAATATTAATAACTAATTATTAAAATAAAAACTCAATATAAAAAAACCTCACAACTTCTTCTTTTCTTGCTTCCTTCCTATTCTATTTTTTCTTTTCTGTCTTTCTTATTTTTTCTCTCTTCTGTGGTTAAAAAAAAATTATGACCCCCAAACACAACCACTCTCATAAACCCTCATCAATTCTCCATAGCCTATCCTATATCTCATCAAATCCCCCAAAACAAAAAACAACAACAACAGTGGTTTGTACTAAAAATCACCTATCCAAAGGACGTTTCTAGCACAAAAAGTTCCATCCAAAGGACATTTTTATGGTAGCCAATTTTTTTGTCCCTTTTTAGCAACAAAATGTCCATCCAAAGAATATTTTAATGGCAGAATATGTCCTTCGGATGTGTGTATCATTTTGTTTTTGTTTTTTAAACTCTGGTTCAATAAAAAAAAGTCAATCAAAAGGACTTTTTTTTGTTCTTTTGTTATAAATTTAGAAAATTTGTTCACCTGGCACCATTTTAACAAAGTTAATTTCTGTGTATAATTTTTTTTGTAAAAAAAAAAAAAAGTCGATGACATATAAAAGTAAAGGTTAGAAACTCACCTAAATTTACCATATTTTTATAGGCTAATGTGGTTGGTAATTAAGAGTTGTTGAAGAAAACAAATATCAGTGGATCATATTAGCATAATTTGTAACTAGGGGGTTGAGGGGAGGCAAGATGGAGATATTTTAATATTAGCATGCTTAGACCTTCCTATGATTATATTAAGTACGAAATTCTTAGTATGGAATATGAAAATAAACAGGGGGGTACATGCTAAAATTCCATATAGATTAGTTTATTGGAGTTTATAGTGTTATAAACTTGCATTTAATAAAGTGTCCGAGTCTAAGCACGTTACATGAGTAAATGCTGGCCTGTCGGAATCAATCTCATGTCCGGCATTTGCACAGTTGGTGCCAGTCAGTGGTGGGCCCCAACACCGGTTGGTAGTTACCACTATCTTATGATCTCGACCGTTGATTCTCCCCCATCACTCTTCGGACGCGGGAATCGGTGGCTTGGGGAAAGTTTGGCGAGTACAGGTTGGAGCCACCGCAAGGGTGGGCCCACCGACGTGCTTGCAAAAGCTTGAGCGAATTTTTGTGACCATTTTTTTTTTTGGAAGTGTCTTGGCAGAAATGCCAGTAGTAATTGCCCAAAATTTGGAATTAAACCAGTGTATAGGACCAGCACCGAGACGTTTGGTGTAGAAAAATATATATATATGAAAGACCAAAAACAGCCATATCAAAATGTCAATATGATAAGAAGAGTCATACAGCTTGTTAGGTAGAGAGTAGATTTGGGTTTAGATTTAGAGTCCAGACTGAATTTGGATTTGGAACTCCAAATCCTACAGCTGTCAAGTGGGCCGGGTTGCCGATCGGATCCAAATTTGGATGGGCCGGATCTCTCAGACCCATGCACTATAGCGGATCGGACCGAATCGGACATAAGGGGTAAAAATCTGAGCTCAGTCCGACACATAGTCCATGACACGATAGGTTTGGTACTGGACCAAACTTGGGCCAGACTGCAAGTTGTATTGATGGTAGTTGTAGAGACAATGTCGGTGATGATAATTATGGCTGCAAATGAGCCAAGCCGTTCGCGAGCTGCTCGAATCTCGGATCGATAAAAGCTCGTTTGAGCTCGGTTCGTTAATTAGTAAATAAGTTGAGTTCAAGCTTCATTTTCGAACTCGTTTAATAAACGAACAAAGCTTAGAAGTACTCGACTCGTTTGAGCTCGTTCCACGACACGATAAATTTGGTAGTGGACCAAACTTGGGCCAGACTGCAAGTTGTATTGATGGTAGTTGTAGTGACCATGTCGGTGATGATAATTAGGGCTATAAATAAGCCAAGCCGTTCACGAGCTGCTCGAAATTCGGCTCGATAAAAGCTCGTTTGAGCTCGGTTCGTTAATTAGTAAACAAGTTGAGTTCAAGCTTCATTTTCGAACTCGTTTAATAAACGAGCTAAGCTTAGAAGTACTCGACTCGTTTGATCTCGCGAGCTAGCTCGTTTATGAGCTTGTGAGCTGACTCGTAAGCTGGTTCGTTTAGGAGCTCGTTTCTGACAGTCTACCATTTGTTTTGTTATTTCAATTTCAATTTGTTCTTTGTTGAATTCTAATTTTATGTATGTTTGTTGATAATATGGTTGTGTGCATTATATATTTATATGTTCTTAATAATTGATATCAATAAACTTTTTTAAATGAACTTTTATAAATAAGTTGTTAATATTACATGTACTTGAATTCAAGCCTAACTAGCTTGAAATCAAGCTCATTAAGCTTGAAATAAAGCTAAAGCACCTTGATTTTGAGCTTATCGAGCCTGTTTATCAAATTTGCTTATCAAGCTGAGCTCGAGCTCAAACCAAGCCAAGCTCAAGCTTAATATAAACAAGCTCGACCCAAGCTCAAGTTCTAAAATAAAAAAACTTATCAAGCTCGAACTCGAGCACGATTAATCCTAGTCAAGCAAAGCTCAAACTTATAAAAGCTTGGGTCGACTTGACTAAAGCTTGGGTCGACTTAACTCATTTGCAGCCCTAATGATAATGGTAGTGACTGTTATATTGGAAATACGTTACTGTGTTGGGAATGTCTTATCTATCTTCATAACACCCCGGGCCGGTCTTAGGGTAAGTCGGACAAGACTTCGAACTTAAATAATCCTTCTCTGCTAGGACAACCGTCTAGGTTCAACATGATTCCACCAAAGATCGAAATCACATATGACTTCAGAGTCGAGGACAACCAAAATTATCTTTGAATAGAACAACCCAACTCTCTAAATCGGCCTGCCGCCCTGCTAACGCCAGTTACCTTTCCTCGCCCTTCTTCCTAACAAATATCTCTATTTTTTTTTTTCTCCCACCCTTCCTCGCCCAATCACCCCTTTTTCCTTTTGTCATCTCCTGATATCTTCTTATCGACCAATAAAATCACCCTAAACTACCACCGAAACTGCCTCCCACCATATACTTCTTCTCCAACCTGTAAACAAACCGATCAAAAATAATGTGGCAGTCATAGTCCAACAGTGTGTGGAGGATTCCATCCGGACTCCCAAGGTCAACAACTATTGGCAATAGGGTGGAAGAGGAAAAGGACACAATTAAGGCCTTCTCAACTAGGTAGAAGATTGGAAGAGGGCAAAGGAAAAGTGGGCATTCTCAACTAAGGGGGCTTGAGCTCAAATTGAGGCCAGGCCTCGCGCACGGTGGATTTTCTCGCCGTGCAGGGCCGGACTTGACCTCGGCTTAGGTCGGATCTGGACTTCGGACCGAACCTCTTTTATAGGCCGAGATATGAGATCTAAGACGTCCCGATATATTGGACCGGATCATGCCAGACACAAGATTATTCGGATCGGATCGACACATGAAATATTTTTTCGGACCGTGCTCGTGTCATGCCAACCCGGCCCAATTGACAGGTCTAATCCTATGTTTGATCGGGAAGGAGAATTAATCTTGAATGTGGGGATTAAGGGTGAGCATTATTCTATTTTGGACCGAAAATCGATCCAAATAAGAGATTCAGTTCGACTTTGAAAAATATTTAGTTCGGTTTCGATTTTGAAAATACTAAAAAAATTTATTTGTTTTCGATTTCGGTTTTGAATTTCGGTCCAAAATCAAACATGACTTGTGCAATTATTACATAGCCTCAATTTTATGCATATTTTATAATTAAAAATGTGTATTTTTTTTGCATATATTGAAAATAATAATTCTACGCATGTCTTTTAAAGCCAAACTCTGATAATTTAAGTAGTCCAACTTTGGATCCAACTTTAAAATACAATAAACATATGTATACAAATTACAAAATTTTAATATAATTTAACCATAATTTTAACATTGGACACGACGAATTAAACAATAAAAATAGTCCGACCGAATAAATCGAATGTTTATCCGTTCGGTTATGCCTAATTTTAGTTCGGTTAGATTTCGATTTTAAATTTTTTAAATTTTGTATTATTCTATTTTGACTATTTCGATTTGGCTGAAACCGAATTCCTAGCGGAAGTACAGTTCATGTCTTCTTACATTTAGAGCTCTTCAACATCATGTATCCCACTCAGATGTTTGGACATCCGTGCAGTTCTTGTCTCGGATTTGGAGCTCTTCCATATCCTCGTATCCCACCCGGATGTGGACAGAGAGTTGATGGATTTTTTTTTTCTCTTCTTGTTTTTCTATTATTCTATTAAATATTTAGTTAACACCAATTAATAATTAAACTAATTAATATTTTAAATATTTTTTGTTCTTAATTAGTTTTAGTTGTTAGTATAAAATCTATTTATATTATTTTTTTTACTTATATTTGGAATTATATTACATGACCACGAATACAACACAGTAAAAGACACAATCGACAACATATATATTTTGGTGTCTATTTATTAATTTTTTTCATTCATGTGTGAAACGACAAGGGCAAAGTTTTGCTAACAGAGATGTATGGTATAGTGAAAGTACTTCCTGAATTTAGACTATTTTTTTAAATGTATCTAATTATTAATAATTAATTAATTATTATTTGAGATAAATTACTTATTTTATTATATAATTAGAATAATGAGTTACAAGATAATTTTTTTAGTTAATATTAATTAATTGTAACTAATATTCATATTTATTTGTTAAATTGATAATTATAATTTTTGTATTTTAATATACTCTCACAATTTTTACTTTCTTTCTATTTTATCCAAACCAAACATATTTGTTCTTTACTGGGAGAGCAAAAAAGTGTATAAATTTTCATATTAATTACATCATGAATCCAAACATTCCCCTATTTAGGGTTTACCAAACAAAGATGCTAAAATTTGCTATAGAGTTACATTAATCTTTGTGACATGCTACCCCAAAGCGTGAAAAGGAATAATATTAGCATATCACACCAATACAAATATAATACGAAACGATATGTACACAGAGAAAATAACTTTGTCCGGTTGACCTTGAGAATTGTTATTGCGACAGACAGACATACGCACTAATATTGGAATAATGCTAGTCTCCTATTACGCAATGGTTTAAGAAAAAGTCCACAAGGCTCCTTTTGCAGGTGTTGGATCCACTACAGCAAGAGAATTGAGTATATTGGTTGGAAAGGGAAGTATGAACACAAGCAATGGATCAATCTCCTGACATTGATTGCCACCACGGCGATGGCATGCATCGGAAGGTAAGAGCAACCTCTAACAGCATATTGGTCTCGATCTAGGGATAATGATACTTTCCAAAAGTCTAAAGCTTATGTAATTACTAAAATTATTCGGTGAGACGAACTCACCACATGACACTGCTAAATAATTTCTTTAAAAAAAAACAGTTGAGGCGATGATAGTCAGATCACAAGAAGACTTCATACATTACATGCTTATATTTTAGAAGCCACTCACTATCATCTGCCTCCAAATCCAAATTTGGAAGACATATATGGAACCAATTGGAGTTCAACTACAATGGTCTTCATTGTAATACAATAGTGCAAGTCACGGTTGACAGTTTCTAGTATAGGGAATTGATAAGGGAAACCAATCGAAATTTAATGCT
Organism: Iris macrosiphon; assembly: GCA_036927795.1. Taxonomy (NCBI): domain Eukaryota; kingdom Viridiplantae; phylum Streptophyta; class Magnoliopsida; order Asparagales; family Iridaceae; genus Iris; species Iris macrosiphon. Next base: position 52,704,525 of record JAYESA010000020.1, on the reverse strand, counting down.
GAGAGCAAAATAATTCATACAAGAGCAAGTACTTAAAGACTACATTTAGCCGTTCAAATACAATCAATTGTGCATAGTAGCAAATGTATTATACAAGCAACTGTTAGATACGGGCAAGGAGAATAAAACCTAGCAGCAGCACAAGAAGCGATGAGCACTATACACGGATACAAGTAGGTTACTCGGATCAACTCAAGAAAGGATTTACACAATTCAACAGACAACTGTCGTCTACCCCTGTAAACATACACTCATGCTGCATTTCATACACCCCGTGAACTTAATGACCAATATTGTCTATGAGAAGCTATTAATGCACATTTTATAGTGTCAAAATCTTGAATCTTGTAGTTACTAACAATATCCGACATTACAAGCAAGCCAACGTCGTTGTAAACACAGAAGGTACCTCAAACATAACAGTTCCATATAAAACATAACTTCACCACGGAATTGGCCAAAACCATACTAACAATATCCTCTTCTTATATCAATTGACGGACGAATTCACTTTAGTATCGATCTTTATGACATCGATCTCCTTATTATATCACTTCGTTATAATCTGATACCGTATGTCGGATATATTTCGTCCGACTATAGAATACTTGATTTTCACGAGATGAATCACGCGCTTACTGTGAAAAAATAAAGGAACATGCACCTACTCGAACTCAAACATACCAACTACACAATTTAACCACGCGACCTCTTCGATGCGCCTAATATCACAATGTATTTTGACTTGTAGTGAAAAACATCACGATATCTTGAATTGTCCACTTCCAACTAACCGGAGAATCCGTAAGTGTGTTTACATAGCTTTTAGTTGATATTCTCTTGTCCAAGTCGTCGACACAATCAGCATCCACATAACCTTCAACTGTCTCGATACGTGTTCTGACGTGAAACAAAAACAAGATCCTTAGAACCTTGTAGATACAGAAGTATCCACTTCACATCCCAATATAGCCTTCCTGGATTTGACATGTACATGCTTACCAAACTTGACTGCATATAACAAATTGGGACAAGTACATACCATAGCATACATCAATGATCTCACTGCACTCGCATACGGAACTCGACATATCTTTTCCTTCTCCTCTATTGTTTTCGAACATTCCTTAGACGATAACTTGAAATGACGTGCTACATGGGTTCTCACTTGTCTTGATACCTTCATGTTGAACCGCTCCAGCACCTCCTCAATATATTTTCTTTGGGATAGTCATGGCCTTCCAGTCCAAATAATTTTTCATACTCTACTTAAATCCTTCATGTCAAATTCCACACTCAATGAAGTTTTGGGTGCCTTATTTCCCCATACTCTTAGAAGCAATCAACATGTCATCACATATACGAGGCGATATATCGACGAACTATCCATTAGCCGCTTAGAGTAGACGTAGATGCCATACTCACATCGAGAGAAATTGATCTTCAACATAAACGAGTCGAAGCGCTTGTACCACTGTCTCAGGCCATACTCAGAGACTGTTTCAGACCATAAAGAGACCGCTTGCACTCACATACATGATCTTCCTTGTTGGGTTCCATAAAACCTTTGGATTGCCTCATGAAGATCGTTTCTTCCAACTCCCCATTCAGAAAGGCTATCTTCACATCCATTTGTTTCCTACTCCAAATCCTGAGAAACTATCAACGGTAAAAACACTTGAATAGACGTATACTTGACCACATATGAGAAAATCTCATTGTAATCAATCTCCTCTTTTTGAGAATAACTATTCGCAACTAACAGTGCCTTATATTGATTATTCTCATTTTTCATGAATACCTACTTACAGCGAATAGCTCTTTTTCCTTTCAGTAGCTCAACCAAGTTCCACGTACACTTTCATAATATGCCCGTCCATCGCTGCATCAATAGAATGTAATGGTGCATCGATGTTTGTATCTTCTAAAATGCAATAATAATCCACCTCGATAGAGTTATCGTCTCCTGATGTATCACTCGCCTCCTTATTCTTTTTCCTCGTATCTTTCAGCATAGAAACCTCATCAAAGATCAGATCTCGAGTAGTAAACATCCTTCTGCTTTTTGGACCCCATAACTTGAAGTCTTTAACTCCTTGTTGGAACCTCAAGAAAATGTGTCGTTTTGACTTTAACTCCAACTTGGTTGTCCTTCTGATTCACGAGTAGACAACACACGTAAAAAAATCATAAATGATTGGCTCTCCTCTCCATACCTCTTCAGGAATTTGAAGATCAATGATTGTAGGTGGTGACCTATTAACCCGACTTACTATCTACACCCACTAGTCCTCTGTAAGGCATGCCTATAATTGCATACTTCTAGCCCTCTCTATGAGTGTCATGTCTATGCACTCTGCTACCTCAGGACGCTCTGGAACCGTCCATTGCCTTTGTATATTTTGCTCCATATAGTAGTTATAAAACTCCTTCGAGATGTACTCACTCACCTATATTATCAATCTGCATATACTTCACGATTCGCACCTTTTGCTTCCCACGATTGTTTTTTACTATTGGAATCTAGCAAACACCTATTAATTGTGTTAAATAAATTCATACCTTCCGTGAGAAGTCATCTATAAAGGTAATGTAGTACTTGACACCTTCGATCGAACGGGTGATAACCCCCATATGTCTGAGTGGATGTAATCGAGAAGTCCTTCGGTCTTGTACATTGCCTGCTTGAAGCTTACCTTATGTTGCTTTCCTATCATGCAATATTTGCATAAATTAAGTTTCCACTCCTTTAAACATGTCAGAAACTCCTTTTGTGCAAACTCACGATGACCCCTCTCACTTATGCGGCCAAGACATATGCCACAACTTTGAAGTATTCTCCACCTTTTCTCCATAACAACGGTTGCACCACTAGTGACTGTGTTCTCATGCAACCAATACTATTTTGACGACATCTTTTGTCCCTTCATGACTATAAGTAACTATATTCAAAATTGAATCATGTCCAACAAACTTGTATTATGTCGTGCCAAGAGAAATGAGGTTCTTCTTCAAGTCCAGAACATGTCTAACGTTCATAAGTGTCTGCACCCATCATCAAACATGCTAAGCTTGGTGTTCTCTACGCCAATGGTCTTACACGATGCATTGTTCCCATAAGAATAACACCACCACTGAACTCTGTGTTGAACCTCTATTTGGACACATGATATGAACATCCCAAGTTAAGAACTCAATCTTCGAAAAATGTCATTCCCGCTATGCACACTAAGTACATCACATGGTAACTCCTTAGCTCTCGTCTCCCGTTGTAATACTGGCTTGACTCAAATTGCTTGTACTTGAACGTTTACCCTTATTTTCTAACCAATGTCTATACTTTGGACATTGCTTCTTCACGTCTCCCGACTATTTGAAGAAAAACATATGTCGACATCATAACCTGACGATTTAAGATTTTCCTTTGTTGCTATTGCTTCATCTCTATTCTACAGTCTTCCGCTTTCACTGGCAATCAACCCTAATGACTGATATGTTGGATTTGGCCTTCTCATAGGCTCATTATTGAGAAGTGTCTCACTAACCTCCTCCATCTCGAGAGTCTCCTTCTCATATAGGATCGTTGTCACCAAATGGTCATATGACCTCGGAAACAAAGATCGGAGCAATAATGTTTGGTCCTCTTAACTTTACATTGAGACACAGAAGATCGTTGACCACCTTATAGAAACTCCTCAGATGGTTTAGAATTTTGGTCGCGAAGACTGTAAAGTTGTTTTTTGAGACAAATTGTTTGACAATGACTTTGACATATACAAGTTCTCCAACTTCTTTCATAAACTTGTCGCAGTAGTCTCTGACATAACATTGTACATCACCTCATCAACCAGACAGAGCTGTAACGTGCACTACTCATCAACCAGACAGAGCTGTAACGTGCACTACGACTCTTGGTCCATCTCATTCCATGTATCCTCATTTATATTGAAAGGCTTCTTGTCCTTACCGGCTATGGACTTATACAATCCTTCTTTGACGAGGATAATTTTAACCCTTCTCTGCCACGTCAAGAATTTACCTTTACCGTCTTCTCCACCTCGAACTTGGCATTATTAATCTTATTACTCGTCATCCCGAATAGAGGTGAGCGTTCGGTTTACTCGGTTTCAACCGAATTGAAATAGTCAAAAACCGAATAAAGCGAAATTATAAAAATCCAAAACCGAAATCGAATCAAAATTAACCGAACTGAATAACCGATTCAGTTAACTATTTCTATTGTTTAATAGATCAGATCCAAAATTGGGATCGTGGTTAAATTATATTAAAAATTATAATTTTTGAACACACATTTGTTGTATTTCAAAGTTACATCCAATGTTGGACTAATTAAATTAGCAAAGTTGGAGTTCAAAACACACACACATATATATAATAGTTATTTTAAGAATATACACATTTTTAATCATAAAATATGCATAAAATTTAGGGTATTTATATATTTGCATATGTTATATTCGGTTTTCGGTTTTGGACCAAAATCGAAACCCAAAACCGAAACCTAATAAGAAATTTTAGTATTTTCAAAACAGAAATCGAACCGAATTTTTTTTGAACCGAACCAAATCTCTTATTTTGTTCGGTTTGGTTTTCGGTCCAAAATCGAATAATGCTCACCCCTAATCCCGAATAATCCTTAATTGAACTCTCACATGGATCCTTACGAACAAATGATATCAAGAATCACGATCTAAGAAAATCGGGAATATTCCAATGTCGTCACCTACAATTGACCTAGATCGACGAAACTGAAATCCCTTGATTTCCCTTACGCTATGATACAAATTCTTAAAACCGCCGAATCACATACTTCACCTTACGACGACAAATAACAAAGTACAAATACTGAAATAATATGAAAAAACATAAGATATAACGTGGTTCGACCAAAATCGTTCTACATCATGGGCCAACAAGAGAATACTTTATTAAATCGAAAGAGAAACTTTACAAGAGTTTATGCAAACAAATACTATATCGCGAAAACCCTCTCTTACAAGATCTCCAACGAGCTCTTTGTTTTTTTTCTCTCAAGATTCCCTTACAACTTCCAAGCGCAATCTCAGGCAAAGCCCAATTCTCTTTAAAATAAGGTTAGAAATAACCTTAAATAGGCACTCATACTGGCTACTATTAGAAAATATTGAAGCAAACCTAACCTTAAATAGGCTCTCCTAATATTACTAAACATTGGAGCAGATTCTAGTCATCGAAACCCATCCAAAACTCGACCTGAATAGAACTTTCCTTATATGAACACGAGCCATAATACAACAAATGGCACATCCCAAACTTTCTATTCCTTCTTAAACACACCATATTTCTATAAATCTTCAATATATGGCTACCCATGAATTTGTAAATCAGACTTCCTGGTTTTGTTTGTTGTCTAAGCTGTGAATATGAACACCAATTACAACTCAACCCCCCTTTAGTAACTTTCCTAACAAGTATAGGAGTATCTCAAGTGTCTCTGGACTCTCTCCTAGATGGGCCTTATCAAGTCAACATTGTGCACGAATGTACTTATATGCCAAAACAATATGTGCATTCTTTGGATTCTTAGCATATGGGTGTATAATCCACAAAATAAATTTCTGAATTATGACCCCACATTTAGAACCTGGTGAATATGTACTTACAAATGTAACTTCATGTGATATGTCAAGGTAATATCTTCTCATTCCCTGCTGAGATGCACAAAATTCCATTCTAGGAAGAAGTGATTTACCTAGAGATGAAGTGTGATTGAGTAGCAACTAGCAAGGAAATGGGATTCTTTGCTGGGATGACAAAAGTCAGTTCTAGGAAAAGGTGGTGATTTGGCCTAAATGGGATTATTGTGTTTGGTATAAGGATTGGAATATTGCAGGGATTATATATTCCTAGAAATAAAATTCCCGGGCATTAAATTGATTGGAAATTTATATTAACATGTTTGGTAGATATATAATATTCCTGGGTGTAGTTATTTTGTTATTTATCATATGAGGGTATAATAGTAATTGTGGGTGTATTGTGGGTGTATTGCATATCAATATTAATAGACATGAGATGCAACCTAGGGTTTAAGGCCCTTGCAATCTCCTTTCTCATATTCTCTCTTCTACTTTCCCTTCTCCTCTCCATCTCCAAACTTCACTCAAACTTCACTCTGGGTAATTTGTAGTAAGATATATTTACTAGTTATTCTGTTTAAACCAAATTTTGTTATATTCTAGTGGATCATACCTAAAATATCAGGGATGGAATTCCACTAGCAACATTCTTTTACTATAAAAATGAACTTTTAATGATCGGACCCATACCCTATCAGGACACAACCAGACTCCGATACGAACCCAACCCGAGTGACGCAGACCCGGACACAACCAGACCCAGATATGCACTCAACCCGAGTGACGCATATTTTTTTGGCTGTTTTTTGTCTACTTTTCATGATTCGCCGTTCGTCGTTCGTTGTTCGTGGTCGTTCGTGGTTCGTTTATGAGATCTAGGGTTTCTACAGATCTCCGTTGGTTATTCGTCGTCGGTTGAGGTTCGTTGTGAGGTCTAGGGTTTCAAAGATCTCGTCTTTCTGTTGCATCTGCAAGTATGGTGGGGACCGAATCTTCTAGCGAGATTAATAGTGGTGGTGGTAGCGGAGGTGGTTCTCCTTTTACTGTTATTCATAATGATGAATTGGGAAAGTCGATTACAGCGGTGAAACTCAATGGTGCGAACTACCTTGCCTGGTCCAAATCTATCAAAGTGGTGTTAAGGGCGAAGAAGAAGTTGAAGTTTTTGACGGAAGAACCCATGCCTGAAACTTCCGCTGAGTATGAAGATTGGATGAGTGCAGATGCATACGTTATGTCGTGGTTGTGGCATAGTATGGAACCACATATCGCTGCTAATGTTCAGTGGTGTGAATCAAGCAAACAGATTTGGACATCTCTGGAAGAATCATATTCGCAGAAGCGAAACGTTGCCCGTATCTATGAGTTGTACGAGTTATTGTTCAATACAAAGCAAAATGGAAAGCCTGTGAATGAATATCTAGCTTCAAAAAAGATATTGTGGGAGGAACTGCTTCAATATCATCCTGTTACTACTGATTTGAAGGAAGCTCGTAGACAGAAGGAAGAGTTTCATGTTTCACTTATCCTAGCCGGCTTGGATCCTGCGCTCGAACCTTATAAAACTCAAATCCTTGCTGGAGAGCAGTTACCTACGGTGGCAGATATTTTCTCCCGTCTCAATCGTTCCTTTCTGGGACAGAGTTCTGTGGTGCCGAGTACTGACTCTTCTGCCATAGTTTCTAGTGTTGGTCGTGGTGGTGGACGTGGTAGTGGACGTGGCGGTAGAGATGGTGGTCGTAGTTTTGGTCGAGGAGGAGGCCGCGGTGGTAGAGACAATGGTCGTGGTGGTGGCCGCGGTGGTGGTGGTGGCCGTGGTCAACCACGGAAGTGTAACTATTGTGGAATGCTCGGTCATGTAGAAGACTACTGTTGGGACAAGTGGGGCAAACCAGAATATGCACATCAAGTGCATAATGAAAATATGCAGTCCCAGGTCACCACTTCTGCTCCCAGAGATGATACTTCGGGTTTCAATCAGACTTCAACGTCCGATACCTCATCTCCATTTCAACAGATCCTCCAGAAGTTGAACGCGCTTGCTAGTACCACCTCCCAACCTACTGCAACCATGGCACATATAGGTAATCCTGGCAACCCAGTCACCATCCACCTCTTGGATCATTGACTCAGGAGCAAGCTCTCACATTTCTGGTATAACATCTATCTTTCATAATCGTAGTTCCATGAAACATAATATTATCTTGGCTGATGGGTCTACTCGTCCTGTGCTTGGAAAAGGTGTCATTCACCCTACTCAATCACTATCATTATTTGATTCATTATATGTGCCTAATTTTTCATTTAATTTGTTATCTGTGAGCCAGTTAACCAAATCTCTTCAATGTTCTGTGATATTTTCTCCCAATTAGTATGTTTTTCAGGACCTCGGGACGAAGAAGATGATTGGTTCGGGGCGTGAAAAAGATGGACTGTACTACTTGGATCTACCTGGAAAAGCCTTCACTTCTGTTTCTACTTCTCCATTGCAGTGGCATTATCGTTTGGGACATCCGTTTTTGGCTAAGTTGCGTCAAGTTGTTCCTAGTTTGAGTCATGTTTCTAGTCTTGAATGTGAGGCTTGTCAGTTAGGCAAGCATCACCGTAGTTCCTTTCCTCGTCGTAGTGAGAGTCGTCAATTAGAGTCTTTTGATCTTGTTCATTCTGATATTTGGGGTCCGTCTAGAGTCAAAAGTCCGAAAGGATTTCAGTATTTTGTTATTTTTATTGATGATTATTCCAGAATGACTTGGTGTTATTTAATGAAAGAAAGATCTGAGTTTCCAAATGTGTTGTCTGTCTTTTATAATAAAGTCTATGTTCAGTTTAATAAACGTATCAAAATTTTGCGTTCTGATAATGCTTTGGAGTATACTCAATCTTCTGTGAACAGTTTCTGTGTTGATCGTGGTATGATTCATCAAACCAGTTGTGTCCACACCTCTCAACAAAATGGTATAGCCGAACGCAAACATCGACACATTTTAGATGTGGCTCGAACTCTCATGTTCAATATGCATGTCCTTAAACAGTATTGGGCAGATGTCGTTCTTACTGCATGTTATCTTATTAATCGCATGCCATCATCTGTATTAAATAACAAAGTTCCATTTACCATATTACATACAGATGTCACACCCTTTTCCTTATCTCCTCGAGTGTTTGGGTGTGTCGCTTTTATTCATAACTTGGAACCTAATCGAGATAAGTTGGCTCCTATATCTCTAAAGTGTCTTTCTTGGTTATCCCCGTACTCAAAAAGGTTATCGTTGTTACAGTCCACAGTCACGCAAATATTATGTCAGTGCGGATGTTAGATTCTTTGAGTCTACCCCCTTTCTTTCCTTCAGGAGACCGTTGTATTCCTTTTACAACAGATTTGATATCTTCCATAGCACTTCCGGTCATTCCTGAATCAATTTCTGTCTCCATTCCCCATTTACAGGTTTATCAGAGATCCAAGGACAGGCCAGTGGTTCTGCAAAATTCAGCCTTCAACCAATCATCTTCCGTGCCCGAGGTTTCTGCTCCCATCACCACAGATCCAGATGATCTTCCTATTGCTCTCAGAAAAAGACAACGCCTTTGTACCACAAAGAATAAGCATCACATTTCTAACTATGTTTCATTACACCGTGCTTCATCATCTTTTCATGCATTTGTTGTTTCATTGTCTTTTACTTTTATTCCCAAAACTTACAAGCAGGCTATGTCATCTTCTGGTTGGAAAAGTGCAATGGATGAGGAGATGTATGCTTTACATCAAAATCAGACTTGGGAGCTTATATCACTTCCTGTTGGAAAACAAACAGTGAGTTGTAGATTGGTGTACACTGTTAAGTATCACCTTGATGGTTCTGTTGAGCGCCTCAAGGCACGGTTGGTTGCCAAAGGGTATACTCAGACATATGGCGTGGATTATATGGAGACTCTCTCTAGTGGCTCGGCTGAATTCAGTTCGGATTCTTATTTCTGTGGCGGTTAATCACCAATGGCCTATATATCAGCTGGACATAAAGAATGCTTTCTTGCATGGTGACTTACAGGAGGAGGTTTATATGGATCAACCACCGGGATATATTGTAGCAGGAAATAAAAGACTCGTATGTCGATTGAAGAAAGCATTATATGGACTGAAACAGTCACCTCGTGCTTGGTTTGACAAGTTCAGTTCAGTTCAATTATCATTCAGTATGGCTTTCGACGTACCATATCAGATCATTCAGTATTTTGTCATTCTTCCTCAGCAGGTATTATCATGTTGATTGTTTATGTTGATGATATCATTATATCTGGGAGTGATCATGCTGGAATTGTGGACTTGAAGGCCTATCTTAGTCGTCAGTTTCATACTAAGGATTTGGGTCTTCTTCGATATTTTCTTGGAATCGAGGTTGCTCGATCTAAGAAATGTGTGTATCTGTCACAACGCAAGTATGTTCTAGACTTGCTCTCCGAGATTGGGATGTTGGAGTGTCGGCCAGTTGAGACTCCTATGGATTATCATGACAAGCTTGATGATGACAGGGGAGAGTTATTTGAGGATGTTGGATATTATAGACGTTTGGTTGGCAAACTTATATATCTTAGTGTTACTCGACCAGACATCACATATGCAGTTGGAGTAGTTAGTCAGTTTATGCATGCCCTCGGCAACCACATTGGGAGGCTATCTCTCGCATTCTTCGATACTTGAAGGGTGCACCTGGAAAGGGTTTGTTGTACAAACCTTCCCAGTTTCTTTCGGTGACTGGGTTCAGTGATGTTGATTGGGCAGGCAGTCGCAGTGATAGGAGGTCTACTTCTGGCTATTGTACGTTTGTGGGTGGCAATCATCTTCCGTGCCTGAGGTTTCTGCTCCCATCACCACAGATCCAGATGATCTTCCTATTGCTCTCAGAAAAAGACGTCTTTGTACCACAAAGAATAAGCATCACATTTCTAACTATGTTTCATTACACCGTGCTTCATCATCTTTTCATGCATTTGTTGTTTCATTGTCTTCTACTTTTATTCCCAAAACTTACAAGCAGCCTATGTCATCTTCTGGTTGAAAAAGTGCAATGGATGAGGAGATGTATGCATTACATCAAAATCAGACTTGGGAGCTTACATCACTTCATGTTGGAAAACAAACAGTGGGTTGTAGATGGGTGTACACTGTCAAGTATCACCCTGATGGTTCTGTTGAGCGCCTCAAGGCACGGTTGGTTGCCAAAGGGTATACTCAGACATATGGCGTAGATTATATGGAGACTTTCTCTCCAGTGGCTCGGCTGAATTTAGTTCGGATTCTTATTTCTGTGGCGGTTAATCACCAATGGCCTATATATCAGCTGGACATAAAGAATGCTTTCTTGCATGGTGACTTACAGGAGGAGGTTTATATGGATCAACCACCGGGATATGTTGTAGCAGAAAATAAAAGACTCGTATGTCGATTGAAGAAAGCATTATATGGATTGAAACAGTCACCTCGTGGTTGGTTTGACAAGTTCAGTTCAATTCTCATTCAGTATGGCTTTCGGCGTACCACGTCAGATCATTCAGTATTTTGTCATTCTTCCTCAGCAGGTATTATCGTGTTGATTGTTTATGTTGATGATATCATTATATCTGGGAGTGATCATGCTGGAATTGTGGACTTGAAGGCCTACCTTAGTCGTCAGTTTCATACTAAGGATTTGGGTCTTCTTCGATATTTTCTTGAAATCGAGGTTACTCGATCTAAGAAATATGTGTATCTGTCACAACGCAAGTATGTTCTAGACTTGCTCTCCGAGACTGGGATATTGGAGTGTCGGCCAGTTGAGACTCCTATGGATTATCATGACAAGCTTGATGCTGACAGGGGAGAGTTATTTGAGGATGTTGGATATTATAGACGTTTGATTGGCAAACTTATATATCTTACTGTTACTCGACCAGACATCACATATGCAGTTGGAGTAGTTAGTCAGTTTATGCATGCCCCTCGACAACCACATTGGGAGGCTATCTCTCGCATTCTTCGATACTTGAAGGGTGCACCTGGAAAGGGTTTGTTGTACAAACCTTCCCAGTTGCTTTCGGTGACTGGGTTCAGTGATGCTGATTGGACAGGCAGTCGCAGTGATAGGAGGTCTACTTCTGGCTATTGTACGTTTGTGGGTGGCAATCTTGTCACGTGGCGTAGTAAGAAGCAGAATGTTGTGGCTCACTCTAGTGCAGAGGCCGAGTACCGTGCGATGGCTTATACAGCTTCTGAGATGATGTGGGTGCAGTCTCTTCTTCATGAAATGAGAATTATGATTCATATTTCGATGGAGATGTATTGTGATAATCAGTCGGCAATATTTATCGCAAGTAATCCGGTGTTTCATGAGCGCACGAAGCATATCGAGGTGGATTGTCATTTTGTTCGTGATTTGTTGCTGAAGAAACAGATTGCCACTCCTTATGTTCGGTCAGAGGATCAATTAGGTGATATCCTCACCAAACCACTTGCTCGCGGTCCATTTTCTGATTTATGTAGCAAGCTGGGCATGTCTGATCTATATGCTCCTGCTTTAGGGAGGGTGTTATTTTGTTATTTATCATATGAGGGTATAATAGTAATTGTGGGTGTATTGTGGGTGTATTGCATATCAATATAAATAGACATGAGATGCAACCTAGGGTTTAAGGCTCTTGCAATCTCCTTTCTCATATTCTCTCTTCTCCTACTTTCCCTTCTCCTCTCCATCTCCAAACTTCACTCAAACTTCACTCTGGGTAATTTGTAGTAAGATATATTTACTAGTTATTCTGTTTAAACCAAATTTTGTTATATTCTAGTGGATCATACCTAAAATGTCAGGGATGGAATTCCACTAGCAACATTTTTTTACTATAAAAATGAACTTTTAATGATCGGACCCATACCCTATCAGGACACAACCAGACTCCGATACGGACCCAACCCGAGTGACGCAGATCCGGACACAACCAGACCCAGATATGCACTCAACCCGACCTGGACACAACCAGACTCGGATTGACACTCAACCTGACTGACCCGGACCCAACAAGACCCAATCCAGCACCCAACCTTACCAAGACCAGACGGGACCAACCTAACCCACATTCAATCGAAACCAACTGATCTACACCATACCTGATGTGGAGCTAATCGACCCAAACCCAACCTGATAAAAATTTATTCATATGTTAAATAAATATACTAACCTATTTGTGTATCTTCTCATCCTAAAGTTTCCAGGGAATAAAAAAACCGTGTACCAAACGCACCCTAAGTGACATGAGTCACTCAAAAATAGCGAGGAAATGGATTCCTTTGTATGTTGCATTCAGAATCCATTCTAACTAATCCCTAATGGACGCAAATAGTTAGAGGTCTCTTCTTCCGCACAGACAATATAAGGAGGCATCTGATTCCCATCTTAATTTTTACTGCTTAATCCATCAGTGATACTAATCAGCTAATAGAAACTGATATAGCAGGTTCTTTATTGAAGATGGTTCTCTCTAAAGTCTAAACACTAACTTTATGTTCATAGTTTGTATTTGGGACTGCTTATCTATTTTTTTTCAGTGCACATAATACCTCTCACAGTCTGGTACAACTTGAGACAAAACTGTTTCTTCATAGAGAGTGGTGAGAACTTGCCATATACTGCAGTAGGAATAATAACCTAAGGAATCCTTAAACCTTTTTTTCTCCTATATTTTGGAAATAACCATTACTTTCTTTATCCCATTAGAAAACACACTAAAACATCATTAATGCACTGACGTGACTATTCTGGAAACTTGTAAATCATGCTTGTAAATGCCAAAAAACACTTCTTAGGCCTACATATCAGAAAATGTATAAAGCTGCAGCATCCAAAACAGTAACTTCTTCCATTTATCACCTTTTTTTAATATTTATTATTAAGAAGGTAAGTGTATATAGAAACATACAAAACAGGATTTCCATGCCAATACCATATACTGGCAACAAATAGTTTAATTCTTACAGAAATTCTTCATCAGTAAGGAGAATGAATAAATACATAGAAGCCACCAAAACATTAATAGTAATATACCTTTGACACTTGTTCACTGTATGGCTGACTTTCAAATGATCTCTTCGGAAATTACGCATCTTTACTTTTCTCCAGCTTATTGACATTGCAAGGCTTTCCCCCGAGTTGGTTTAGCACTTCATAATTGTACTCAATTGTAGATGCTCCCATTCCACAAGAAAAATTAATGAAGCAAGTTGCCTTTCTTAAAATTACTAGTGTCGGTTTCACTGACATCCAATGATGTTCGCTTTCATGTGCTTCAGGTTCTGGTTATCCTGTTAAGAATAGAGTAAGGCAGTTTGTAATGGCAACACAAAAAATCTAAAACATATCACAAGACCCAAGCCATCATGATTTAATGAAGTGAAGATAATGTTGCAAATACTATTCATTAACTAAGAAGAAATTATAAAATGTGCACCCTTACTCTATTTAAGATCCACGGAGTCCACGAACCCGGTCTTGAATCAGCTTCCTCTCCCAATCGGCAATGTCACCAAAAGCATGATCAGGGAGGCTTTCGAAAGGTTCTTTCCATGCATCATTCTTGGCCAGGTCATAAGTTGCCCCTCGAATAGCTTTCTTGTTAGGCCCACAAGGCCTTTTCGAGGTAAGTGTGCCATATGCCATATTCAACTGCTTATTAACATGATTCAAACAACAAACACTATGATCAGAAAGTATGGGAAGGAGAAAAGGACAAAATAAAAGGAAAGTGTAAGACAATGTCTCCACAATATAAGTGCAGATCCCTAGAATTAAAATTGTTTTAGTTACCTCTCTGGATAACTTAACAGAGGCATTTAGACCTACTCCAGGTGATTATTTGCCAAGGGTGGAGGGGTGTGAAAAGAAGTTAATTGGACGCAGAAGATGTAAAAGATTAATGGTAACCGAAAATAAGTCAAGGGTCAAAACCGTATATTATAATACCTACAGAAGTCCCTATGCAATGCATCAGCTAGATAACTGATGTTTCAAGTTTAGATCTATATATGATTGAAAGCTATAAAAATGGTATATGGCTACCGAAGATGGAAATAATTATCAGTAGCGAAGAAGAGCTCATAGCTGAAAACACTTTATTTTAGCACCTCCAAAAGTCTCCCTATACTGTGACCATATCTATGACCCAGAAACATATTATGGCAGTCCAGTCTGCTGGTCACAATACAGGAGAGGCTGTAAAGAATAGAGCGAAGTTCTTTTAACCCAAGAAAAAAAAGGGCGAAACCATGAAAGACCAAGTACATTTTAGTTAAATACAACATCACACCTATTGTGTTGTGGAGCAGGTGGGTCGTACCGTCATTTGGGAATTTTCACAAACACAAAGCGGACATGTGGAAAAAAGTAAGCACACAATGAGATTTAAGGTGGTTGAAACGTCACCTAGAAAATTTCACAAGCACAAAGTCAGCATGTAGAAAGGTAAAGCACACTATGGGGGTGGTTCAACCCAAGTGTGCCGGCGAAGGCATAGAAAGAGGGTACAATGAGCTAGGAGGGACTATCTATAATCCACTTCCAGAAAATCTCAACAATTCCACCCAATATGACAGAAAAAAGAAAACAAAAGGCACTAAACAAACCTACACAGGAGGAAAAATCCTCTCCTAATGGCCACTATCCTTTTTGCCTTCGAACACCATACCTCTGATGCTATCTTCAAACTTAAGGTCTCATAGTTAGTGTTGGCAACTACTACATAGGTCTTGCTCTATCACTTTATATGTGCGCAGATTGTTGCATATGTGACTCAAATCAGTTGTCACCTAATACATTATATATGCTTTGTATCGGAACCGTGTATTACCGGTTCATCCATCAGTTGCTACGTCACACACATACACATACATATAAAGAGAGCGCAAAATAAAACTTTGATCACATGAGTGCATATGCAAAGGGATAGATAAAGAGCTCTTCTTCTTGTAGTGACTAACACGGTAACACCAAGGGAGCTACCATGGGGTCACTTCGAAGATAGTATCAACGATGTTCAAGGGCGGCAATAGTAGTAGTACCTACTATGAAGAAAGGATTTTGTCTTTTGTTTATGGGGGTTTGGTGTCTTTTTTATCCTTTTTGTGTGTCTTGTCGGGTGAGATTGGTGAGGATTTTGTGGAGAGGATTGAAGGTGGCTCCTACTAACTCAATTTGTAGTCACTTATGATTAGTATCTCTTATGGTCGCCCTGACTAATGGATGTAGCTCATACCATCTTGAATCCCATAGTGTGCTTTATATTTCCGTATGACCGCTTTGGGCTTGTGAAAATTCCCAAGCAGCGATAAAACCACCTTAAATCCTATGTGCTTTACTTTTCAGATGTCTGTGTTCGTAAAAATTCCAAGTGGTGGTCCAACCACCTTAAATCCTATTGTGTGCTTTTACTTATGTTTTCTTTGTGCTGTGAAAAATTCCCTAGTGATGGTTGGACCCAAATTTGATCTTGTTATTCTTAATAAACTAGTATCGAAGTCCAACGGTTGGTTGGTTTGTTTGTTTTAATTCCAGACTTGTTTGAAACATGTTTGCCACAATCATTTATTTTCTATCCGCTTTGTCTCCCGGTTGATGATTGCGTGTTAAGCTCAAGGTTTGGACATTAAGGTGGAGCTAGGCACTTATTATGCATTGCGTCTAGTGGCAACATTTCTCCATTTGGTGTTAACCGGACTCGAGTAAATGCGAGCCAACATGGACACTTGTTGGAGTGTTTCCACATCCATTGGATTGATTGTAGGAGGCTAGAGCAAAGTTTAATCCCACAGTAAAAACAGGGAGATAAGCTGAGGTATTATTATATGTGGTTGGTCTTGGACTTATAAGTGGGTTCCCTTTTAAGTCATATTGGTGGGGCCTCATATTGTGCCTCAACTTGGATTGTTCTTTTCTGTGCTCAAGGACTGTAAAAGAGCATTCTGGTTTCCTAGTATTCTAACCGGGATCAGCAGTTTATTCTCTGAGCAAATATATGCTACTTCCAGGGACATACATATGTAATTATATCTTTCAGAGATTTGACTATAAGTTATGTGTCTCTAGAAAATTAAAGCATCAAAAGTTGTGGGTGTTAAGGAGGCAGAAAACACATGAGAGGTCAGAACTTACATTCATACCACAGAACCAAAACATATAAGCAATTGCAACTGCAGGCGCTCTCCCTAGTCCAGCAGTACAGTGAACATAGACTTTTCCTTTCCCCTCCCAGGCTGCCCACTCTAGTGAAGAAACAGCTTTTGGCAATTGACCTCTCAGTGAATCTGGATCAAAGTCTCTAGCCTAACGGTATATATGTGAAAATGTCAGAAAAAGACTATCCCCTTCCTTTTCTTTTAGGAAAAAAAAAAATCTCAGTATCAAATAGTACTGCAACTACTAATCTCATGTAAATTTATAATCCCAAGGGAGCATGTAACTATTGTTGTCATTTTCTTGACTATTAAAGAAAAAAATTACTCTGCTGACAAAAATATAAAAGATGGTTCCATTATTCTGTCCAGATGCAAGAGAAAATACTTGAAGGTTATTATAAAGACACTAGCCAATAGCTTGAATTAAATTATAGACCAGCAAAAGGCATAAATTCATCACAACATCCTTCTATGAATCTCTATTAACTATTGATGTTTTAGGATCAGTATCTTACAAAATTTTCAGTTTTGAGCATGAGTCAGAACCTTACCTACATAGGAATAGAATGTAATGCATGTTTCAGTAAATTCAGTAAGTCACTTTTGCAAGATGTACATCTAGATGTTGCAGTTCAATGAGTTTTTTTGTACCATTCTTCAAGAGAGCATGTTAGTTTAATCAAATATCTAGAATGACCATACTATAGCCATCATAAAATAGAAATGTTGGATTCATATCCCAATTTATTAAACATTTTTTCGCTTGTTAATATCGATGGGTTTAGATTTTTTTTTCCTCATGGATTACTACTCAGAAATTACCTCGTGAATTACTACTCAGAAAAGAAGAGAAACATTTCAGTATCGTAAGCACAAGTAAACATTTTCCACAGGAAGTTCCGCAAATTTTGCAGAACACAGCATATTGTAATGGTCACTGTATAAACATAATCTAGTGATGACTAGTAGAATTGTTCTTGCAAACATTGGGACAGAAAAAAATGAGCACAATGATTTCCAGAGCTGAAGGAGAGAGATTGGTGTTGGACCATGCTGAGACCCACGAAGGAGTTGATCCATGATACATATTAGACTTGTGTTTATTGACTTAAAAAAGGGGGGGCCCTTATTAGGTCCCCGACTAATCCTCTATATGTATAGTTTAAAGTATCGGCCGATACCGATCCGATACGGCCGATACCGATACAGTTTGGCATGTCCCGATCCGATACCGACCGATACCCTATACTGACCGATACCGACATTATAGGTCTCTTTTCCAGTCAATTCGGCAAAAAAAATTTGAATTAAAAAGACCAATTAGAAAGGATGTAAAAGCATAGTAAGGTTGTAAAAACATATAAAATAGGAAAATTTATCTATTGCATATAAATCAATCGACAAGGATGACTACTATTTCATTCAATATCAAAAATACTAAGAAACAATACTGAAAATACTTTAAATTATGCATAAATGTATAAAATATATTCTCTAAAATGTTAATAATTTACTAATATTTGTTTGCTTTCCGATACCAAAAAATCCGATACTTCGATCCAAAACTGCCGATACTACCGATACCGCCGATCCCGATACTCATAGGAATGGTCCGATACCGATTCCGATACCGATACTTTGAACCTATACCTCATCCTCCCAGTAATAACCAATATGGCACTATATACATTAAACATCTTTTATACCTCCACCAAGCTGGATGAACCTAAACATAACCGGATGCAAGAGACAAACCAGCATCCACCTTGGCTCGTACCTTATCAACCCAGAAAACCAGTAGATTGAACATATAGTGATGCCACTACCTTCGGAGACGACCAAACTCAACCAACAGCGGTGGAAACTACACGTGACATTGTTCCAACTTAAGTTTGAATAGGCACAACCTTGGAGGCACCCCATACAATCATGCCCACCTTCAACCCAACCTCCTAACCACCAACCAAAATCGATTATATGATCACATGCCAACCATAACCAATCTCGAAACAACTAGATCAGATAAGTCATAAAGTGTGATAATCACTAAAAACGCATTGTTACTTTGTAACTTTAAGTTTAATGACAGTTCATGTTTAATGTGCTCAAGTCATAACCATGGGCATTGTACCAATTACTGGAACAAGGTGAGGCACGTAGAAGAGTTGATCTGTGAGGGGTGATCTTGGATTTGGACCAGATACAGATTGACTTAGAGATACAGATTTGACTTAGAAGAGAACACTCTTATCAAGTTTGGGACTAATTCCTTATATGATGCAATTCTTACGCTCCACTTTTCTAATGCCACCAAATTCGGTGAAACTTGGCATTCAACCCAGTGCAAGAAAAAAAAAATTCCAACAAATACAACTTAAAGTGTGTGAGTAGCATTTGTATAATTCATCTATCAGCATCTTTCACGACTGCACAAGATAAAACACATGATACAGTTGATCAAAATACGAACAAAAAAAGTGCAAAGAAAAGGAGGCTACGAACAGCTTCAAAAGTGTATTTTGATTGCTTAAGATTCATCAATCTCCAGGTGCTATGATAACCCTTTTAAAGGTTTCCATCAAGGGTCATACACAGTTGAAAAGTATATTTTAATAATTTGATTTAAAGGAGAAACACTTCTTAAAGTTGGTACTTTGTGTCAATTTAGATCATAGTTTGCAGTATCGGCCGATACGGATTGGCATGTCCAAATCCGATACCAACCGATATCCGATACTGACTGATACCGACATTGGAGGTCTCTTTTCCGGTTAATTCGGCAAAGAAAATTGAACGGAAAAGACCAATCAACAAGGGTGTAAAAGCATAGTAAGGTTGTAAAAGCATGTAAAAGCATGAAAATGTATCTGTCGCATGTAAACCAATCGGCAAGGGTGACAACTATTTCATTCAATTTCAAAACTACTAAGAAACAACACTGAAAAGACTTAAAATTATGCCTAAATGTATACAATATATTTTCTAAAATGTTAATAATTTATTAATAATTATGAGAAAATTTGAGTTGCATCCCACTTTATTTACCATAATTCAAGGTGCATCCCACTGCTTTACCATAATGCAAAACACCTCCAACTTCCGTCAAAAACTAACGGTCAACTCCGTTGATTGTTACTTTTTGACCGAAATACCCCTAGCAAATCACCATTATTATCAGTCCTCCCTCTTCAGCCTGGGAAGAGCGAAGGGGTATTTCGGTCAAAAATTAACGGTGTTGACCGTTAGTTTTTGACGGAAGTGAGAGAGATTGTACATTATGGTAAAACAGTGGGGTGTACCTTGAATTATGGTAAATAAAGTGGGGTGCAACCAGTGTAGTCAAAGGCGCGCCTCAGGCGCGCCTTGCTCCTAGGAGCAGGGGCAACGCCTCAGGGCACTCCAAGCGAGGCGCAATTCTTAAGGCGCACATAAGGCGCGCCTAGATGCGCCTTTTTCGAACGCCTTGGAATAGCTAAGGCGTGCCTAGGCGCGCCTTGAAAATCTTGTGAAAAAATAACATGTTTAGACTATTTTTTTAACTGTTGTACTGTTTTTAGACTGTTTTTTAAACTGATGTACTTTTTTTTTATTGTTTTCTCTCTCACTCACTCAATTCAAAGTGATTGCAACCTAGACATGGGAGAATTTGAAGCACACATGTTTATCAATGTAGAAATCCGATGTGAATATATATATATATATATATATATATATATATATATATATATATAATTTTTGCGCCTCGTGTCGCTCGGGCGCACGCCTTAAGTGCGCCTTGCGCCTTGCGCCTCGGACGATTTGGACCCTTTGCGCCTTGAGTGCGCCTTGCGCCTTTGACTACCTTGGGTGCAACTCAATTTTTCTTAATAATTATTTGCGTTTTGATACCAAAAAATTTGATACTCCGTTCCGAAACTGCCGATCCAATCCTCAGAAATGGTCTGACACTGATTCTGATACTGCAAACCTTGATTTAGATATGCTTTTAAGCAAGCCATGATATGATTTACTTTGGTCAATTCCCCACCATAAACAAACAAGAACTCCGCTTCAGCACTGATGTTCAGAGAAATTATAGGAAAATCTTCTTTTAGGATAAATATTTCTTGTATTAAGCTAATTTTGGATGAAAATAAAGATTTTCATAGAAGTAGTTCAATGTTCAACATCTAATGAAACTTAACTAAGTTTAGTTAATATATTGCAACCAACTTTCCGTATCAAGTTAATCTTCTTGGAAATTTAGTAGTTTAATTATTTCCAACGTAGTAAAGTTCTGGTAAATTATTGATGAGGCATATATTTTCCAATGTATGTTGTTGCAAAGACTAAAGGGTATGATAGCAAGCAGTTGACCTTCACACCTGTTGTTCATAGTGTAACATTGTAACTTAACTGGATAAAATGGTTGTTTCCGTTTTTTATGTATTGGAGGAAGCAGGTCCAGTTAGATGGGATCCAGACACGAGAATAAAAGTCAACAAACCAAGCCAGAGGAAACCAAGGCAATGTAATCTATGCTATTTTGGCCCAATGTGTAGAAGAGTGCAAAGTGGGTGCCTATAATAACTTGACACGAAGTGAAACTTTGGGTGAGACTTTCAACTGAAGGAAGCACGGGGGTTCAGAAATTTGGTGCGATATCTGTGTTGTGTCAGTGTTGGGGAGCATGTAACATGAGATAGACCAACCAAAATGTACACAAACACTCCAAAATTTGGCCGTCGTCAACCATAGTTTCAATTGATATGCGAACAATGAAACAAAGAGATGGAATGAAAGGAAACCAGCTTACAGGCCTTCTCATGTGTCGAATACCAACTTCTTTGCATCTCTTCACGATAGCAGGGAAATCAATCCCCCAATACTCGATATCTTTGTCTTGCTGTAGGCATAGTATGTAAGCTACATCCTCTTTATGTTTCAGGTGATCAATATCTTCAGGCTTCTGAGGTTGGGATCCCACAATCAAATTGTCATTTATTATGGTATAGTTCATTCCTCAAACCACAATCACCAAAAAGTAATGAAATTTAGAAGCATACTCAAATCATAGATAAAAGTAAAGCTAATTTGCAGCTAAATACCCTGAACTTTCCTGATTTGCCCTAAACTATTAAACTTCACAAGTTGTTACCCTAAACTATTATTATTAACAACTAAATACCCTGAATTTTTCCATATTAACAACTTGCAATGCTAGTAAGGTAGGGTATCTTGCACGGACGCTTCAAAATTCATGTTGTGTCGTGGTGTCCGTGTAATTTCGGTACACCGCAGACAGTCCGAAATACATTAGGACGCTCCGAAATAGGTGTCGGATCAGTGTCACCATGTCTGAAACTTATCGTGTTGAATCTGTGTCCATGTAACATAGGGTATTATTAAGAAATATGATAATATGATTAGCAACATGCTAACTTTTGCTATGCGTAACTATTATAATTACAGCTTCCTATCCCTATATATATAGGATCGGGCTCATATGACACATACAATTTGACATCTAAAAAAACACGCAATCTCAGTTGTACGTCATTTGAAATGAATGGTTCAGATTTAAATGCATATCAAATTTACATGCATGGATGTCAAATTTGACATGCATGCTAATTAATATTAGGTTGTATTAATTAGTGGGATATTCAATTTGACAGGAATGCTAATTAATAAATATTACTCTATCAAATCTGAACCACTCATTTCAAATGACGTGCGACTGAGATTGCGTGTTTTTTTAGATGTGAAATTGCATGTGTCACCTGATCCCGATCCATATATATATATATATATATATATATATATATATATATATATATATATATATATAGCCTAGTTGTTAAGTGGGAGGCACTTCCCCAAGAGGTTGCTAGTTAGAGCAACGAAGGCACACTTTAATTTCCTTTAGGGGAAATTAAGTTTGGAGGTGGTGGGTGGGGTGCAAGTGCGGTCCGGTGGAGGCGGGAGCGGTGCAGTGCGGTCCGTCCGAGTAGTGCGCGGATGCGGTGCATGTGCACGTATGGTGCTGGTGCGGAGTTGGTGCGATGCGCAGTTGAGGTTGCGGTGGGAGGTGGCCTTTGGGCTGGGATATAGCTTTCGGGCTGGGATAGAGCCTTCGTGCTAGGATTGTGTATAAGCCTTTCGACTGGGATTGGTTGTAAGCTTCAAGCTGAGTTGTTGGCCTTTGAGGGCCAGAATAAAATTTACCTTCTTTAATATATATATATAAGTGAAATATACAATTTGACATCTAAAAAAAAAATACAATCTCAACCGCACATCATTTGAAATGAATGGTTCATATTTAAATGCATACCAAATTTACATGCATGGATGTCAAATTTACATGCATGGATGTCAAATTTAACATGCATGCTAATTAATAGTAGGTTGTATTAATTAGTGGGATATTTAATTTGACATGCATGCTAATTAATACAAATTACTCTATCAAATATGAACCATTCATTTCAAATAACGTGCAGGTGAGATTGTGTGTTTTTTTAGATGTCAAATTGTATGTGTCACATGATCCCCACCCATATATATATATATATATATATATATATATATATATATATATATATATATATATATATATATATATATATGTGTGTGTGTGTGTGTTTGTGTGTGTGTGTGTGTGTGTGTGTGACATTGAAATAAAGACTGAAAAAACTGCATTTTCAATATCAAGTAATAACAAGAAAGCCCATAGCAAAGATTTAAAATCAATTTTTCTCACACAATTTTTCTAAAATTTCAAGAACACGTGTCGAAAATTCTCGAAAATTTCACAAATCAACATAATTCTCACCGAGATCGTGATGGTACTCGTACGGGTTCCTCATCATCCTCTTCATGGCGGTGTTGTAGTCCTCCATCTTCCCCTTCGATCTGAACCTCCCGCTCTCCGAGATAGCGCAACAGATCCCATCTTTGGCAAGATCTTTGGTGAAAAACTCGCGATTTTTGGTGATTTTCGGGGATTTCCGATGGATTTGTGAGAGCAATGGAGAGGAGAAGAAGCCATAGGTAACTGTGCTCATTTCCTCAATCCAAATGAAGTCGAATCAGTAGCTTCAGGAGGTGGAGTTTTAAATGCTCATGATAAAGGCATTAACAAAAAAGATTTAGGACATTCCAAATTTTTACTATTGATAATTATAAGTTTGTCACTTCCAAAAATTATTCATCGGATTGTCCATTTTTAATTTTTTTTTATAATTAGGACTGTCAAAATTTTGACAGTCATAATCATTCCAATTGGTAGGACTGTCAAAATTTTGACAGTCAGGAGGGGAGGACTACGCGAGGTGACACGAGGGCGGGGCTGCGTATAGGCCGGAAGGGGGGGTGGGACGAGGCGGAGGAGCGGGAGGAGGAGGAGGAGACGGCGGCGGGAGGCGGGGGAGAAGGCGGAGGCGCGCGGGCGGGGGCATCGGCGAGGCTTAGGCGCACGCGCTCGCCTCCGCTGTTGCTGTTGCTGTTGCTGCTGGCGCTTCTGCTGTTGTTGTTGTTGCCGCCGCCGTCGTCGGCGCGAGGCGTAGCCGCAATCCCCCTCGAGCGCATTCCTCCGTCGCGCGCAACCTCCCGCACGCTGCTTCTTCTTCTTCATTGCCTTCGTAACAGAGCCGACGGAAAGGTACTTGAGGTGCGGCTCGGCAGCAGCGACGCGGTCGACGGCGAGGTCAACGACGCGGAGAGGCAAAAAATCGCGAGAGGAGGGAGGAGGAGAGGTCGGAGGGGGATGGGGTAGGGGAGGAGTAGGAGGAGGGAGGTGAAGAGGGTGGGCAGCCCTAGTAAATTTTGGGCTAACCTGAGTAAAAATTCTTTCTAATTGGGCTAGCACCAATACTGGACTAGCCCGGAGTCATTTTTGTAGTGTCTTTATCAAGAGCCTTTTTAAAGGCCAAAGATTTATTTTGAGGAGTGTGATTAGGCGTGCAACTTTGGCGGGCTAAACCCGAGCCCGATCAAATAAACCCATTAATAAGTTTAGGGTAGGGTTGAAAATACTAGGGTTTGATTTCGGACTCGGGTTAAATATTTCAACCAGATTGAAAATCGGGTTGGGCTCGGGTTGATGTATCGAATTCCAAAAAAAAAACTTGACATATATATATATATATATATATATATATATATATATATATAAGGTCTACTCCTTGGGACAAGTGATGAAGTGACGGCAATAAATAAAGTGTCAGTGATGTGACATAAAGTGACTAATGTGACTGAGGTGACAAGCCATAATGTGTGTCAAGAAGAAAAGATAAAACTATAGAAATAAGTGACAACGGTTCAAAGCCATGCGTCCAAGAAAATAGGGGCTGCATGTTCTCCAGGACGCATGAGTGTCGGTGCCACATGGAGTTCAATGCCGCATGGAGTTCTCTCAGACTTAGCGAAATTCTCATTCGTTCAACGAGTGAAAGTACAAGGTGCTCAAGGACACTTGTGTAAATCAGTAGTCATGCGTCCAACAAGATAGAAGCATGCTGTCAGTATGCGGCAAGAGTTCAGGCCGCATAACCCTCTTAGGCCTCATGGCACTCTCAACCGCATAGCTCACGGCTGCATGTGAACTTCGTCTTCTCCAACAGCATGTTCGGCCAAGGCGAAAACTCCAAAAAAAAAAATGTGTTCATAAAATCCTCATTTTAAGTCCAAATCAGGTGAACCAAAAGCCAAAATGCTCTAAATTGAAAGCTCTATCATGTAGCAAAAATTGATTTTTTAAAATACATGTTTAATAGATCAAAACCAAGAAAAACTCATAAAATCCATAAAATTCTAAGTTAGAAATGTAGACCTACACTAATCCATCCATCAAAAGAGAAAACTCCATGTTCTAAAAGTGCCTAAAAACACATAACAAATAAAAATGAATAATAATATGGAGGGTTTCTCAATTTCTCATGCAATGTGTACTTGCCTATGAAATGGGGAGAGAAAACTAAAGAAAGAGGAAGAAATGAAGAAGTGAAGAGAGAGAGAGAGAGAGAGAGAGAGAGAGAGAGAGAGAGAGGGGGGGGGGAAGAGAGAAAATGTTGGGTTATATATGGTAGGGTTGAACCAAAAGTTCTCATGAGTTGAACCAACCCACAAAATAAACCATGAACCAGGTTAAACCAAAGAATGGGTCTAATCTCCATACACATGCAACCATGCTAAAATAAAATACGTTCCAAATACGTATATCAGAAACGGGGAGTGACAAAAATAGTTCTCTTTATTGATATTGAATAGCTATTAAAAGCGGCGTATGCCGAGATTACAAATCACTCATGCTCTCTCTCTCAAAATAATAAAATGTGCCAAACGGCTTACAACTTTTGGGGATGATATATAGCGATGTTCCAATATATTATGTCATGTATATGTGCTTCAGCTCCTGCCGTAATGCTCCAAGGTTCCAGAGTTAGCTCCTCACATTAGCACACACGAAGGGCACTCCGTACGGAACAAGGTTCTCCCGCACCCTGCAAGCAATCTGGTGGGTTATCAGTACATTGAATGCACTGGTGGGGAGTGTCGACATCGCCAAAATCAACACTCGTGGGAGAAAGTTGTGCGAACTTTTTATTGATTGGAAATTAATAAATAGTACAAAGAATTCTTAATACAGAAGAATCTAAGTACAATAAAAAATATGGGCAAGTGTGAAGGTGGAGATCGAGCACTGCAGCGGCTCCTTTACTCCGTTGGCGATACGAGACCAAGGAGGTTGACGAGGCTTCAGACGGCGCTCATATCTTCTTCTTCTCCCTCTTTATGTTTGTAGTGGTGCTCTCTTTGCATGTGAGAAATGCCACTATTTATAGCCTTAAGAAAGCTTTATGTAGGGGCATACGTGCGCAGATTGCATGTCGACGCATGTTCTCCTGCAGGTGCATGCTGTGTTAAGGAAGCCACATGGCCAATCGAGATCTGGGGTTGCTGATGCCCATAATACTCGTGATATGTGTCATGCCCTAATTTTAATGGATGTGATTGCACCGTGGGAACACGACCACTTGGCGCATGGAATTTAATGAGGTAGTAGTGGCGCATGGCACTGCTGGCGCATGGGAACACTGGAGAAGTAGTGGCGTATGGCACTGTTGGAACATAGGAATACTGGATAAGTAGTGGCGCATGACACTGCTGGCACATGGGAACACTGGAGAAGTAGTGGTCGGTGCATGTTTTTGGATCACTTTGGTATATAGGAATAGTGCATGGATCTCGATCACTACTGGCGCATGGGAGTAGTGCATGGCTCTGGATTACTGTGGCGCATGGCAGAGATTTTTTCATGCTTCTACAAGACCCCCTTCAAAGTTTCTGAACTTTAAACTTTATAAGTTTTTAAGTTCAGAATACTTTGGACAGAAGCATGGAAGAGATAGGCGCATGTAGGCATTTGGCGCATCAGGCTGTTTGGCGCATCAGATTGTTTAATGCATCAGGTTGTTTGGCTTATCATATGCTTGGCGCATCGGATGTAGCCTAGTTGCCTTGCTGCTGACAGGGCGTCAAGTCGGCGTTCTGACTGGCTATTCTCTAGGCAAAGATTCATCCATTAAATATCATATGTATCTCGCGATTTAGGCGTCTAGTAACTCGTGAGCCATTAATAGTTCTTCTTGCTATAAATAAAGGGCTAAGGGGGAGAGAATACTTCTCCCTTTCATCCAATATCTCTGCTGCAACTGAGCGTGGGGAGATCGGTTGAGTGGTTCGTTGATCCCCTCCCTCTGATAGTCGACCACCCAGCTGCCGTCGACGGAGGTAAGGGGAAAAATTCAATTGATATTCCTCGTATGTTTGTGTGGGCCAGATCTCGGTCATCTCACTCGCAGATATTCTCCTTAGCCTGATGCACATGGTCATTTCCAAGGGGCTTCATCCTGAAGAAGTGTTGATGGCCAAAATACTCCTTCAGTAGAACATGTAAAGTTGTCTTCGAGCACTCATATGATGCCTATAGTAAGAGAACTTCATGTAACCATGCTGCACGGGTGCATTTTACCTCCTCAGAGGCATTTCCCATTGTATATACACGGTGGCGATCATGCGCGCATGTGCTAGACCTTGTTATTTATGTGCGTCTCACTTAAGCGCATGGATGGCTAGTCCAGTAAGTGGTGCATGATTTGTAGATACACGCCTTTGATACATCTTCTTCATAACATTCTAACTTTGTGTGCTCGTTGTGCAGGGGCTGCCTTGGATTGCTTGAGTCCTGATGGAGCATGGAAGGATATCATAGTTACTGTTGTTCGTGATAAACAAGCACATTATCGGGAGAATTGCCTGCGATCTTCCTACCTACCTCATTATAGCTATTCCCCGTATGCGACCAAGATATGATGGATGGATCTTGGTCGGATCCTGGCAACGCATCTGCATAGAAGAGATGGGGCTAGTTATCCCAACCAGGATTTCTAGTTGCGTCCTTTCACATGACAAAGTTGGGTCTGTAGACTTGTCTCTGCGTTGTAAGCTCCCTTGTTATCCATCGGTATGGATTATTTTCTCGCACTGAGGAGTTTTACGGAACTGATGACCCCGAATGCGTTGAGATGCCGACTTTATACGCGCTGGTACCAGAAACAGCACTGGGGGGTCTCATTCTTTTCAATTGTACCCATGATCTTGAATATTAATAAAAAAAATTAATGTAATGGACTTCCATATGTACTCCTAATTTTGAATATTAATAAAAATTTTGCCTTGTTTCCTGTTTAGAACTTTTCTTGTTGCTGTGGATATCTGGTCTGTGAGTATTATACCAGAGGTAATATGGACGTAGTATAACATCATAACGACGATAAAATTAAGCCCTATCAGAGGTAGTATGAACGTGATATGTTAGAGTAGTTCTATTAAGGAAGTTCAGTGGAGACGTTATCTATGATGGTAGGGATACTGTGGTGTAGAACCGATAGTCAAGCAAGCTTGTTTATGGCTGAATACGATCATAGTGAAGTATTTTTATGGAGGGAAAAGGAAACGAGTCAGTGGTGATATGGACGTTACTAATTTCTTTTACCAGGGAACATGGATGGCTTATAGTTCAGAGGTAATGTGGACGTGAACTACTTACTTTTGTGGAGATAGCAACAAAAGGGATGAGTTAGAGGTAGTACGGACTTGACTCCCTTCTTTTGATGGAAAATACGGCTTATAGTTCAGAGGTGATATAGACATGAACCATTATCCTTGGAGAAGTTTCGTGGATCCATCACCCATTGCGTACTCGAGACTCTCGAGTACGGATAACAGATTTGTCCGTGTGCTACGGACAAAAATAATTGGATGGGGAAGACATTAGCCATGAAAATTACACTTTTATGTCCTTTTGCTAGGGATAGTAATGACACACATTTTTTTTGTGTGTACCTAACTTTAGGCATAATATTTCTTTAGGAACTTATCGTGGTATCATGAGCAAGTCACCATTAGGCTTAGCGAGCCTATATGCGCCGCTGGAGTAGACTGTCTCTATTGCAAAGGGACCCTCCCATTTGGGTTAGAATTCTCACCTTTTATGCTATGGTCTCTAACACAATATACTAATAGCAGTTACGTCATAACCGTCACACGTCCTACACATACCGATGGCCAGTCGGATACACAAGTCCGTATCCTATATGAAAATCATAACTCATGCCATGCATGTGTCATGGCCAAAAGGATATAAAAATACCCCACACTCATAAGGTAGTCTACTAGTACTAGGCCATCATGCATAGAATAAAAAGAAGACATGTAAGCTGACGAACTCCATCCTTGCACCCAAGTCTATCTTGGGTGCGCAATTTAAAAGCATAAATACTAGATAAAATATAGACAAATATACTAAAATGTAAAGAAATAAACAGTAGTCATAGCAAGTTATACTTGCCTGGAAATCAGAAGGATGTCGGGACGACGCTCTGGCAGTGAACTCGTCATGTCAACGGTAACACGAGAAGGAAAAGATTCACGAACGTCTCTGGATGCTGAAATAAACATCATTAAAATTCCCTAAATGAGAAATATAGCCAGAAAAATCTACCATAAGTCCAATTTGGACACAGGAGCAAAATGGTATTATTGGGTCAAAACAGGATCGCAAGTGGGTCCACTTTGCACCGAAAAGTGTGCTAGAAATAAAGTTCCCAAAATATAGTAAACTATATGTCTAACAAGACCAGAACAATGAAACTAACTTAATGGTATGTCCAAAATTAGATTTTGATGAGCCAATCACAAAATCGCTCGTTGAGTCGGTTCGCGGGACCCGCAAAACGACGTTCTGGTCAACGTTCTCAGAATTGAACAAAACTTGGTTCACAAGGCCAACGTAACTCTACGATCCTGATGACACAAGTTTAATTGTGAAACGATGAGCATGCATGAAGTAATTAAGAAATTTCGAAAAAAATTGATACGATAATTTTTTACGGATACGGGTCAAATTTGTCGCGCACATGCGACGAATTTGAATTCCGTAGAATCCTACACGTCCACGAATACTATACGCACCTTTTGATGCAATCATTACATGACAGGATCGTCCGGTTTGTCTGGATGGACCCCGTATCGGTAAATTCCAGATTTTTGAAAACATGATTTTTCTGTATTTATTACCTGATTTATCTAGAGTTTCAATACAAAATAAAATAAATAATTTATTGGGTTTTGAAGAGGGTTAGGTTGTCTACACGCTGATAAAATTGGTTCTGCGTTTGGCCAACTGAGGGAGAAGATACAAGTCTTCTAAAAGGGGTGTTTGGGACAATTTTATACATTATTTTGAAACTGTTTTTTTTTCGTCCGACTTTGAGTCGATTTCTATCTCGTTTTAAATAATTTATAAAATCTAATTTGTAGGATATCTAGAGGGTTATGTTATGAATCTAACAAGACAAGTGGATCGTAAAACGAATGAGAGATAAGGAAGAAAATCTAATTAACAGGGCTCGCCGGTATACGGCTATTGTGCAGTCCATGCAAGCAGGGTTGTTCCGGCGATCGGGCGGTGGTCGTGCACGGTGGCAGGGGGATGACGAATGTTTGGGGAAGGTTCGAGAAAATTTTAGAGGTGTTTGGGGTTCTTAAAATGTTTAAGAACCGATAGAATCGATTTGGAAAAATAACAATGGGGTTTCCTTATTTGAGTGAGATTTGATCTCATTTGAATGGGATTATGATATGAAAATTTTAGTAGGATTAATGAGGATTGATGGAGGGGGATTAGGAAGGTTTTTGAATTCAAAATTTTGGAAAAATAAATAAATCATCAGCCGAAGCCCAGGGGTCGCGGGTTTGGCGGTTCCCTGCGGGGAACAGTCGGGTCAGGTTTGTGTGT
This sequence comes from Iris macrosiphon, assembly GCA_036927795.1. Classification (NCBI taxonomy): domain Eukaryota; kingdom Viridiplantae; phylum Streptophyta; class Magnoliopsida; order Asparagales; family Iridaceae; genus Iris; species Iris macrosiphon. The sequence continues at coordinate 52,673,351 of JAYESA010000020.1, read as the reverse complement.
TTTTTAAAGAAAATAAAGAGCCAATTATTATTCCAATACCAGTCGGGTCAGGTTTGTGTGTTTTTTAAAGAAAATAAAGAGCCAATTATTATTCAACACTATATATATATATATATATATATATATATATATATATATATATATATATATATATATATATATATTCTATTTTTGCTAAAATACTTTAAAAATATTTCTACACATAAGAAATATGTGTGAAAAATTAGTATTAATTAATATATAAAATTATATTTATAAGCTATTAATTTAAAAGAGAAATAATTATACTTAACTAAATAAGTAATAAATATCTAATAAATAAATAAAATAATAAAAATAATAATAGTAATTTGAGGGGGGTTTACAAGAACTCCAATGGGATGACTGCTTCACTTTTATACACTATAAAATAAGGTATATTGCCTGTCGACATCAAAACTGTGGTATAATAAACCTATAAACACTCAACGAGCTTCTCATTTCAGTCTCGTTTGTTTGAAGAAACAAACTTCTTCATTAGCTTGGTGATTCTAAACTTGTTGCATAATCATTATAATGTCCGACTTGCAAACTGTGGACTATTGTTATGAATAATCAGTTGAGAAATGTCAAAACGGTAAATGCAATGGTGTTTGAGAAAGGTGACAACATTGGAAATATTCACTTCAATGAGTGGTATAACTTCAGCCCATTTGGAGAAGTGGTATGTTGTTGCAAGAATAAACGATACCCTTTTCCTGATGATGGACTAATAGGGCTAATGATGTCAATGCTCCAAGCTTCGAAGGAAAAGTAGACAGCTGTCGGATAAAGTAATTCCGACGGTTGATGAATGAAATCTGCATAAAATTGGCATGCTTTGATTCTTTTCGCATAATCTACTGCATCAGCAACCAAGGTATGCTAATAGTTGTCACGTCCAAGTTCTGCAAAACCGAACATACTCGCTGGACGTGATGTCGTGCGAGCCTTAAGTTATGCTCGCACAAGGCAAGCACCAAACGGCTGATGGAACACTAAGTTGCAGAGTCATCGCACAAATAGTCCCCATGCAGAAAAGTTGAATTAACACAAGTATATAAAGAAATTATTCTCTTTATTGATAATGAAATAGAAATTACAATGGCACTAGGCCAAGAATACAATTGCTCGGCCTTTCACCCTCTCAATATATCAATTCGTGCCACGAGGCTTACAACTTGAGAACGATACAATAGATGATGTTCCATACATTATTCCGTATGCAAAAGAAAAGCGTCTCCACAGCCGCATGTCTCGAGTCGCCAACCAAGCTCCACGCCTTAGAGCCGTCCGAGCTACTCCCTGCACCCTGTAGATAATCTGGTGGGCTATCAGTACATAAAAATACACTGGAGAGGAGACCTCTCACCCACTCTACAAAACCAGCATGCCCGTTATGTGAGTGAACACAAGTTATTAGGTGGTCTTTCTAATCATGCCTTAGCATCAGTTTTATGGCATATAGTAATAAAAAATAGACTTGTATCGCAGGTATGAAAGTGTCACACAAAAAACAAGAACACAAAAAATAAGTAACATGAGCGCAACTTACCAATAATTATCATTCGTCATTCCTTGTCAAATACAAGAACAATATTGATATGCAAAGAAACATAAGCATCTATATGTAGGGTGTCACGAGCGTGTCTCTGTAGAAGATAAGTGTTAGGCTCAAAAAAATACTGTGTCGTTAATCATTCCTTTGTGCAACTAATAACCTGTATACAAATTGCCGCTAGCAAGCCGACTAAATCTATATGAGGTTCACTGGAACCACAAGCCATCTTGGACTATAGCCTGGTTTAGACAGAGATCCCTGCAGCACCGGGTAGCAAGCCCCGCTGCAATTATCCTGAATTCCTTAGTGCTAGTACTTCAGCTAACACGGCTATGCTAGCTAGGTTAGACAGCGATCCCTGCAGCGTAGGTAGCAAGCCCCGCTATAAATTCTCGAATCACCTAGGCTAGATATAATTTTTCTGGGCCGATACAATCCTGGTGCCCCGACGATCGTTCAAGAACCAAACCTTACCTTATGCACAAGTTATCCAATGACCATGCAAGTCTCTACTCAAACTTTACCATACTACTCGAGACGTTACTCTTTACATCCTATGTAGCTCCCAATCCAGGGGCTGCCTTGGCGACCTAACGGTCACAAATTACTTTTCATGTTTGTCACCCTCACTTTTTTAGCTAGGGGTAGTTTGGTAATTTGGCATGGGTATTTGATTTTAGGAATATTATATTAAATATAAATGTGATAATTGTATTAATTATTTAATTATGTTGAGCTATAATTATTTGTGATTAGCATTAGTTATTTCATTAGAGACTTGTGTTAATTAATTAGGGAGACTAGACAATATTTAGACTTGTCACATATAGACCTATTTAGATTTGTCATGATAATTAGTAAGCCCAACTTGGACCCAAGCCCATTAGTCATTCCACTAATTAAATTAAGAAGAATTAGTTTAATTACAATTAGTTAGAGACTTCCAAAAATATCCACCCTTAATTATTCCTCATAATACATTATGTAGGAGTATTTGGGACCTTAGCATATAGCTTGGGGAAGGAGTAAGGGGCCGGCCACTTGAAGAGGGGGGGGGGTTCTCCTCTCTCTCTCTCTCTCTCTCTCCTCATTTGTATTATATTTTGCTTCCAAATTCTAGATCCATAATTTCCTTTTTTTTCATTGATTTTTTACACAATTCACCACCAATTCCTTCTCAAATTCATAACTCTTGGAGCCTTGGAGCTTGGAGAAGCAAGAAGCACAAGGAGAAGGAGCTTGGGAGCTAGAGATCGTGTCCGGATCGTGTCCAATTATATTTTCATTGGAAAGTCATCTCCCAATTGGTAATTCCTGAATTTTTCTTTCATTATACCTTCTTAATCATGCATTTGACCATTAGGAATGACCCCATGGCATAAGGCTACCTATAAGAACAAGTTCTAGGCTTTTGGCTATATATTATAAATTCTATAAGATAATTTGTGGGTATGTTGGAGGAATTACGAATTTGACACATCAATTGTGTGTCATGAGACCAACTAGATCTAATTAGACTTAGATCGGGGTTATGGGACTAGGTACGTGTCCATAAATAGATACGTGTAGGCTGTATCATGGCATTTTGTGATATAGTGCGATACGGGGCCCAATCTTGGGTGTTTTATGCAAATTCTTCTAAATTCTCATCGTAGCAAGTTATTTTAATTGTATTATGATGTATTACATATATATAAATTGCTAATTATGGAAGAACTTGGGTTTTGGTTCTTCATTGGACACGTATCATGAGTTTCTCATATTTTACACCCTAGGTGTTTGTATAATTGACACTAGTATATATATATATATATATATATGTGTGTGTGTGTGTGTGTGTGTGTGTGTGTGTGTGTGGCAATGCCTGAGTGAGGGTGAGTATGTGCTATTATTGCACAAGTGCTCAGTATTGAGTATCAGTGAAGGGAGTACCAAGTGTACAGTTGTGCAACAATAAGGTGAAAGCTACTGCATTTGGAGAGCATGGTGCCCGAGCATTGCAGCAAGGCTGTGCAGTAGCACAACAATATGTGCTTGATAGCAAGTATGAGATAAGGGGGGGTGAGATACCGGTCTGTTCAGACCTGAAGAACAAGAATAACATCAGCACATGCTTTAGCAGCATCAGCACAATGAAGCACCAAACAGCAACAGTAGTGTTAACAACAAGGGTTGTGCCTATTGGTGTTGTTGCTATTATTGTGTGATTTTTGTTGTGTTTGTTGATGGTAGTGTCTGTGAGTGAGTTAGTATAAGTATTCTTACTAGTTTGTATGTGACTGTGGCAGTGCATTGCCTATATACAGAGGAGTTGGGCAGTGGGAGATGTAATATTGTGATGGCAAAGGAAGAGGAGACAAGCAACAACATTAGAAATAAAGATTCAAGCCACAACAGTGTGATACACTGTTATGTATCATAATAAAGTGAACATGGGGTGAGATGCTAGTATTTAGGTAGATGGGGATCAACCAAGTGCACAATCTAGTGTAGCTCAAGAAGGGATGTATATGTGTGAGTGTGTTTGATTTATGTGAAAAGAAGGGGATACAAGGTCTATGCAGACCTGGAGCTATGTGAGTAGGTATTTTGGAAATCTGGAAATCAGTTACTTGCATTACTTAGGTGAGGGTGAGTGAGCTTGTGAGGTAATATTGTATAGGTAGATATGAGGTAGTTGCATAAGGGTGTTTGCAGGCAGCAGTTAGTTGGGTAGCATGTAGCAAGAGCAAGCTCAGGTCTATACAGTGTGCACAGACCAGTGAGCTTGTATCTCTGTGTCTGTGCACAGTGTACTCTAGGCAGGTAATGAGGGCATGGTATCAGTGAACATGTCGTGTCATGTGTAGGGTGTTGGTGTCTAAGTGTCAAGTACCAAGTATGGGTTTCAGTGCTTGGTGATACACTGTGTATCAGTTTATTAGAGCTTATGCAAGGATTGGGTGTAAGTGCACAAATGTGTGCAAGTGGAGTGAGGGGTGTCAAGCATGAAACTCAAGTATCTCAGATGTGAGGATGAGTGAAGTATTAACACTAGATATCAAGTATGTATAGAAGTTAGGATATTATGAAATAAGACACTAAGGTATTAATAAGATACCAAGATACCCTAGTATATAAGTTATATATATGATAATAGTATATAGTAGTATGCGTATTAACTAATATTACTAGCATTAGTTATATAGTCTAACATTAGCTAGTATAATACAAGTATGAGCCTAGTATCATCTAGAATGGACTAGTTTAGTTTTGTAATCAACTTAGAAGCTAGGTATGAACCTAGATTCAAAGTACCAACTTAGTTTGACTAGTATAACCTAGAAATGACCTAAAAACCATATCTTCACTTGTTTAAGCTTATTTATCATTCCAATACACCAAATGACATACAAATTCATATATAGGTCTCTGTGACACCAGTTTGGACACCAAGACGCACCAATTGCTCAGGACCTCAGGCGAGTACATTTCTATGTTAGTTTTTATTTCGTAATAGTGTATATATCGCATGTTCTAAAACTGTATACTTGATTCTGACACAGTGGTTACACTGACTGGTACTATATGGATCATGTCAGGAGATGTTATCCCTTACCGTGTTCAGCGGGTACTCCTTCACATGTATTTTATCGTGTGTATAGGATATTGATTTTAGTATACTTCATGTTCACACACTGCTCATGTTTAGTGTGCCCATATTCGTGTTCGTAATGTTTCGTGATTGGATCCATAAGTATTGGTTTGGGATGAGGGAGTAGGAGTTGGTTATGTGATCAAGCCCAAGTGTATTTATGTACATATCGATTATATCACACGTGTAATCGAGTTACCATATTTTATTCATGTTCAACCCAAAACGATCACATAATAAACTTGTATTCCATGACATATTAGCTAGTTTTATCGATTTTCTCTATTACAGTTATTTTATTGCCTGTTCTTCATTCCAGTTCATTACATATTCACTCTAGTTCATTTAATTCTGATATTTAGTTATCTTGTATTTTTTTTTATTATCTATTATATATTCTCGATTATGTATTTGAAACTGCTTTCAGAGGTATATACTTTGTTCCAATCCTGACTGGATATATTTTTCAGATGATTGACTTGTGGGCCAGTGTCCTACCTATTACGGGCCGCGGAATGACGTATCATTAGAGGATACTCATTTAGAGCCGGAGGACTTAGTACCAGAGCCTAAGGAGGTTTAGATTATTTGTTAGACTTTTATTGAGGTTATTGACATGTATATATTATTTCAGGCTTATGGATGTATTGTGACTCTTTCTTTCGTTATTTTATCTCATGCTTTATCTTCCTTAGTTGCATTATGATTGAGTATAGTTTATATTTATCAGATACCATATTGTTCTTCCGTTTGGAGTTGAGATGATTGACAAGTACCATGTATATATATTGTATGAGATATTTAGATAGTAGAGTCGATCCAGACAGTGTTCTACCACCCATTCGGTGACATAGGCTGGGCGTTGCTCACTACTCGTGTCCTTATTCGGGTGCGATCTTGACACATTTTTAGTGGTGGCCCATGCAGGTCAAAGAGTCACATTTAGAGCGATATCGTAGTAGTGCTCACCTAGAGTACTGCTACGAGCCTGTTTTAGGATATAGGATATAGGCTGAGAGTATACTCAATCACAACTAAGTAATATTTTCAAATATTTGTTTTGCTATCCTTATCCATATGAATGCTTGCCTTACTTTGAATAATTATGTCCTTCTTTGATGATATCGTATCTTACTCAATATTGATTTCTTATTTTAATCTATCTTCAGGATGCCGTCGAAGATGAGTTCCCAGCGCTCAAGCAAAATGTCAGCGAGGTCGGTCACCTCATCGCCTATGAGGGCAGCACCAGCAGACGTTGTTCCAGCAGCTACATTCCAAAGGTCCACTTCATCGATCCAGGTGGGCATTTCTGCAGCAGCTTTCGGAGGTGCTCCACCTCCGGTGCAGAAGACAGTGCCGACAGTTTCAGGGGATCTTCCACCCCCACCATCCGTAGTCGATCAGACGCAGATTGTTGCGCTCTTTCAGCAGATAATGGAGGCACAACAGTTCCAGTCAGAGGTTATAAGACAGGGCATTGAGAATGCCCACCATATTGTGCTCGTCGCAGTTGAGAGAGTCGCCTTAGTACAGCCACAGATGGCAGTACCTCAAATTATCCTGTAGCAGCCGAGGTCGAAGACTATCATAGATTTTAAGAGGATGGGGCTGAAGGACTTTAAAGGCACTAAAGGAATTATTTATGCTGATGATTGGATAGAAGACATTGAGTAGAACCTGCGATTGGTGCAGATTCCTGAGAGGTTGCAGGTAGAGGCCGCAGGAAGCATGACGTTTGATATCGCATTGAATTGGTTCAGAAAGGACCCCAGGATCTCAGCACTGGGACTTACTTAGGAAGCTTTTAAGTAGCTCGTTAAGGAAAAGTTCTTTCCTGATGTGGCTCTAACAGCTCTAGAGAGCCAGTTCCAGTACCTCATTCAGGGAGGTATGACGGTGGATGAGTATGCGGCAGAGTATTACAGATTAGACCACTTTGTGGAGGGGCAGAACCCCAGAGAAAGGGCCAGAAAGTTCAGGAAGGGCCTAAATAAGGAGACCAAATCATATACGAATGGTGATCCCATCGCTACTTTTGAGGAGATTTTGAGGCAGGCACAGTAGGCAGAGGATGATCTAGAGCTTGGCTCCAAGAGACCGAGGGACATAGGAGGATCCAGTACTAACACGGGTCCAATAAAGTGACCTCACTTTCAACAGTAGCATCAGAGGCACTTTCAGCAGCTGAGGCAGCAGTATCATGGACCAGCTAGAGCGCCGGTACAACAGATGTACCAGATCTAGAGGCCAGTTATTCCTTTCCCATTCTGTAAGAAGCAGGGACATGGATGTGATGCATACAGGATGAGATTGGGCTAGTGCTTATTCTGCGGATTATGAAACCATCAATTGAGGTCTTGTCCTAAAGCTCTAGCTCGTCCAGTTCAGGGCTGAGCTCAGATATAGAGAGCACCCGCGAGACCACCAGCGGGACAACAGAGATGACCTCTACCACCACAACAGCAGCAGTTCACTCAGCACCAGCAGCAGCGGAGAGGTGCCCAGCGATAGGGGCGAGCATTCGCCTTGACCGTTGAGGAAGAGGAGCCAGTCGATGATGTTATCTCAGGTTCAGTCTATCTTGATTCTTTTCCAGCTCATGCTTTATTTGTTTCTGGTGCTTCACATAGTTTCGTATCTATATCTTTTGCTCTAAAATATTACATTGAGACTGAACCGTTGGCGAGAACTTACACGATCACGATCGGGGGTAGCATTATCCTGGTCAGTGATGTTTGCAAGGATTGGAGAGTTTCTTTGGGAGGCCGAGAGTTGAGCATGTGTCTACTCGTAATGCCACTTCCGAGCTACGATATAGTACTCGGGATGGATTAGTTGAGTAGGCACCATGCTAGTATAGATTTTCATAAAGGCAGAGTTTTGTTTCAGATGCCAGGAGAGCCAGAGTTTGAGTTCGTCGAAGGGGTAGCAGAGCAGAGTGAATGAGATTTCTATGGAGCTTTGGTAGAAGAGCAGGAGCTGCCATATCCATTGATTGTAGAGTATATGGACGTCTTTCTGGAGGAGTTGTCGGGGTTGCCATCAGACAGAGATGTAGAGTTCTCTATAGACTTGGTGCCAGGCGTAGAGCTAATATCACAGCACATCTATAGGGTGAACAACAATGAATTGGTAGAGTTAAAGAAGCAGGTGGATGAGTTGTAGGACAAGGGCTTCATCCGCTCCAGTTCATCACCGTGGGGTACTCCGGTATTATTTTTACCGAAGAAGGATGTGTCAGTACGCATATGTATCGACTACAGGGCACTCAACAACCTCACTATCAAGAATAAATACTCGTTTTCGTGGATTGACTATTTATTTGATCAGTTGAGCAGAGTAAAGGTATTCTCGAAAATAAACTTGAGGTCAGGGTACCACCAGGTGAAAGTAAAAAAGGAAGACATTCCGAAGACAACTTTCAGGACTCGGTATGGTCAGTTTGAGTTCATGGTGATGTTGTTTGGGTTAACCAATGCCCCGGCGATATTAATGAACCTAATGGATAAGGAGTTTTATCAGTACTTGAATCAGTTTGTGGTAGTATTCATTGATGATATTCTAATTTATTTGAAGACCTCGGAGGAGCATGAAAAACACCTGAGGATAGTTCTGGAGACCCTAAGGAAGGAGAAGCTTTATGGTAAACTTTTGAAGTGTGAGTTCTTCCTTGATAAGGTTGAATTCCTCGGGCATGTGATTATAGGAGACGAGATCTCAGTAGACCTGAAGAAAATTTTAGCAGTTGAGTCATGGTCTACCTCGAGTTCAGTAGCGGAGATCGGGAGTTTTCTTAGATTGGCAAGCTATTATCGGAGATTTGTTCAGAATTTTTTCAAGATTGCGGATTCGATGACTAGACTAACCAGGAAGGACGTGGAGTTCGTCTGGACTGAGGATTATCAGTCTGCTTTTGAGGAGCTAAAGAAAATATTGACTACAGCTCCAGTATTGACATTACTATCAGGGACAAGAGAATTTTCTATATATAGTGATGCATCGGGTAAGGGCTTAGGATGTGTGTTGCAAGAGAACGGGAAGGTGATTGCCTATGCTTCCAGGAAATTACCCCCGCATGAGAAGAATTATCTGACCCATCACTTGGAATTGGAAGCAGTTATTTTTGCTCTTAAACTGTGAAAGCACTACTTGTATGGAGAGCGGCTAGAGATCTTTACAGATCACAAGATCTTGAAATATGTGTTCAGACAAAATGAGCTCAACATGAGGCAGCGGCGATGGTTGGAGTTGATGAAGGACTTTGATATTTTCTTGTAGTACCATCCAGGAAAGGCCAACGTAGTCGATGATGCCTTGAGCAGGTATCTAGTGGCTATGTACTTAACGAGGGACAGACATTTGTTGGCCGATCTTGATAGCTTGGGTATTAAGGTACTAGTTCCTAGAGTTACGACACATATGTGGGGACTTCAGGTACAGTCAGAGTTAATGGACCGGATCAGAGTCGCACAGTTCGAGGATGAGTCTCTGAGGAGCATCAGAGCGCAGGTCCAGATAGGATTGGCAGAGGACTTTAGTATTGCAGATGATGGATCATTATGGCACGGTACCAGATTGTGTGTGCCGAGTGGAGCATTGCGCGAGAAGGTTCTTCAAGAGATGCATCGATCTCAATACTCTATGCATCCAGGTGCCAACAAGATGTATAGAGATATGAGAGAGCATGTTTGGTGGTATGGTATGAAGCAAGAGGTAGCTAGTTTTATATCCAGATGTTTGGTATGCCAGCAGAAAAAGGCAGAGAGACAGAGTCCAGGTGGATTGCTTCAGCCTTTACCCATTCCAGAGTGGAAGTGAGAATATGTGACGATGAATTTTGTATCAGGGCTTCCACACGTTCTCTAGGAGGAAAAGACGCGATTTGGGTCATCGTAGACATGTTGACCAAATCAGCCCACTTTTTGTCATTCAAAGTGGGTACGACTACATAGAAGCTCGCAAAGATGTATGTGTGTCAGATAGTCAGATTGCATGGAGTTCCTGTGAGCATAGTCTCGGATCGGGATAGTCGCTTCATGTCCCACTTCTGCAGGAGTTTGTAGGCTAGCTTGGGCACTCAGCTCAAGTTTAGTACCGCATATCACCCTCAGACAGACAAAAAATCGGAAAGGACTATCTAGACTCTCGAGGATATGCTATGCACCTGTGTTTTGGATTTTGGAGGCTCTTAGGAGGATCATCTTCACTTGGTAGAGTTTTTTTTACAACAACAGCTACCAGGCCAGTATCGAGATATCACCATTTGAGGCATTGTATAGACAGAGATGCCGGACTCCGTTATCATGGGATAATGTTGGTGAGAGAGCCTTATTAGGACTAGAGATGGTCATTGATGTAGCTGAGAAGGTGAAGCTCATTAGGGATAGACTTCGGATGGCGCAGGACAAATATCGGCATTGGGTCGATAGACACCGGAGACCAATGGAGTTTGAGGTTGGTGATCTGGTTTTCTTGAGGATTTCTCCGATACGGGGCACTATTCGTTTTGGTGGAGGCAAAAAGTTTAGTCCATGATACATCGGACCCTTCGGTATTCTTGAGAGGGTCGGTGTAGTGACCTACAGACTAGACTTGCCACCTGCATTAGAGAGAGTGCACAAAGTTATCCATGTGTCACAACTGAGATGGTACATGGCAGATCTTAGCCATGTACTAGATCACTCGGAGATCGAGGTTGGTCCGAATCTCAGGTACCCGGAGCAGCCTGTGGAGATTTTGGACCGCAGGGAGAAGGTGTTGCGAAAAAAGATAATTCCTTTGGTGCATGTCGCGTGGAGGCATCACTCGCCGGGAGAGAGTAACTGGGAGTGAAATGTTGAGATGCGTGAGCGATATCCTTATCTGTTTGAGCCATGAGGTATAATCCTTTCTTGTTTGTATTGATTGCTTGATAGTTAGTTCTTCCTTAATTTCGAGGACAAAAATTTTCTAAGGTGGGTAGGATTATCATCCTCACTTTTCCAGCTAGGGGTAGTTTGATAATTTGGCATAGATATTTAATTTTAGGAATATAATATTAAGTATAAATATGATAATTGTATTAATTATTTAGTTATGTTGAGCTATAATTATTTATGATTATTATTAGTTATTTTATTAGAGACTTGTATTAATTAGTTAGTTAGAGAGACTGGACAATCTTTAGACTTGTCAAATATGGACCTATTTAGATTTTTCATGACAATTAGTGAGCCCAACTTGGACCCAAGTCCATTAGTCATTCCACTAATTAAATTAAGGAGAAGTAGTTTAATTACAATTAGCTAGAGACTTCAAAAAATACCCACCCTTAATTATTCCTCATAATACATCATGTAGGGGTATTTGGGACCTTAGCATGTAGCTTGGGGAAGGAGTAAGGGGCCTGCCACTTGAAGAGGGGGATTCTCCTCTCTCTCTCTTCTTATTTGCATTGTATTTTGCTTTCAAATTTTAGATTCCCAATTTCCCATTTTCTTTCCATTGATTTTCTACACAATTTACCACCATTTTTTTCTCAAATTCATCACTCTTGGATCCTGGAGAAGCAAGGAGCACAAGGAGAAGGAGCTTGGGAGCTAGAGATTATGTCCGGATCGTGTCCAATTAAATTTTTATTAGGAAGTCATATCCTAATTGGTAATTCCTGAATTTTTCTTTCATTATAGCTTCTTAATTGCATTTGACCATTAGGAATGACTCCATGGCATAAGGCTACCTATAGGAACAAGTTCTAGGCTTTTTGGCTATGTATTGTAAATTTTCTAAGGTGATTTGTGGGTATGTTGAGGGAATTACAAATTTGACACATCAATTGTGTGTCATGAGACCAATTAGATCTAACTAGACATAGATCAAGGTTATGGGAATAGGTACATGTCCACAAATAGATACGTGTAGGCCGTATCATGGCATTTTGTGATACAGTGCGATACGAGGCCCAATCTTGGGTGTTTTGTACAAATTCTTCTAAATTCTCATCATAACAAGTTATTTAATTGTATTATGATGTATTACATATATATAAATTGCTAATTATGGAAGAACTTGGGTTTTGGTTCTTCGTTGGACACGTATCATGAGTTTCTCACATTTGACACCCTAGGTGTTTGTATAATTGACACTAGTGTATTTATATATATATATATGTGTGTGTGTATGTGGCAGTACCTGAGTAAGGGTGAGTGTATGCTATTATTGCACAAGTGCTCAGTATTGAGTATCAGTGAAGGGAGTACTAAGTGTACACTTGTGCAATAATATGGTGGAAGTTACTACAATTGGAGAGCATGGTGCCCGAGCATTGCAGCAAGGCCAGGCATGCAGTGCACAACTGCATGTCTGTGCAGTAGCACAGCAATATGTGCTTGACAGCAAGAATGAGATGAAGGGGGGGATAAGATACCAGTCTGTTCAGACCTGAAGAACAAGAATAATAACAGCACATGCTTTAGTAGCATCAGCACAATGAAGCACCAAGCAGCAACAGTAGTTTTAACAACAAGGGTTGTGCCTATTGGTGTTGTTGATGTTATTGTGTGATTTTTGTTATATTTATTGATGGTAGTGTCTTTGAGTGAGTTAGTATAAGTATTCTTACTAGTTTGTATGTGACTATGGCAGTGCCTGGCCTATACACAGAGGAGTTGGGCAGTGGGAGATGTAATATTGTGATGTCAAAGGAATATGAGACAAGCAATAACATTAGAAATAAGGATTCAAGCCACAACAGTGTGATACATTGTTGTGTATCATAATAGAGTGACATGGGGTGAGATGCTAGTATCCAGGTAGAAGTAGATGGGGATCAACCCAGTGCACAATCTGTCACTACCACATTCTAAAATAGGAGTATTTTTGTCTTTTTATTATTTATAAATATTGTGTATATTTATTTTTTAATAATTGCATGATGTGTGTGTGTGTGTGTGTGTGTGTGTGTGTGTGTATATATATATATATATATATATATATATATATATATATATATATATATAGTGTTCATTAATGCATGAGTTAGTAGACTAGACCTAGAAGTCAACTGGATGAACCCCTGACCGAAATATAGGATTATGGATTTTAATTAGTATTATTCAGAAATATAAGATTATGTGATACACTTCCAAGTAATGGGTTAGAAGGCTATGTTCTGTTCTTTCCTTCTGTTCATTTTTTGTTTGTTTAATTGATTGATTGGTTTCTTGGTACCGTAGTTTGTATCAATGATTCTCTTACTAGAATGTAATTAGTAGTACACCCTGACAGAAACTACAATACCATGACAAAAGTGACCATAACCATGTATGTTTTCTCTAGATTGCATATTGTGTGACTGTAGGTAGGATTTTTTTAGACTTTGATCGTTGGGGGGTTTGACCGTAGTGAAGATTAATAAAGAGGTTATGACTGGACAGAGAGAGACAAGGTGCCTTAAAATTAGGTAGGATATATATAGTGTTCATTAATGCATGAGTTAGTAGACTAGACCTAGAAGTCCACTAGATGAACCCCTAACCGAAATATAGGATTATGGATTTTAATTAGTATTATTCAAAATTAAATATTGAGGTTATAATTTATTATTATGATTTTATTTAATTATTGTACTTTACAGTTGCTTCAATATTTGAAGCGCTACACTAGCTTTTCCCTTCCAATAAATTTTACACCATTGTCCTAGACATGTCCGTCTTCTATTCTGACCTTTGTGTAACTCATAAATATGCTCTCTTGTGCTTCATTTTAGTCGCACAATATTTATCGCAGACGTTATTTTTAAATTCTAAATAAATGTAACTTTGTATCTTTGTGCGTTTCAATCAAAATTGGAGACACAATCTCGACCCATTTTGTGCAACCCAAATTATGATAATATTCGATTCTGAGTCTTCTACGTCCATGACACTTGTGTTCCACCTAATTTTAATTCCATGTACTTCCAATTAATTTTAGAACACCAATTACATTAATTTAAAATTAGTGTAAGGACCCAATTTGACCCAAAACTAGACCCAACACCAAACCAAAATCTCCATTTACACCCTCAAGCTTCATACTAAATACCACATACCCTTTTTAGCCAATACATCACACCAAACATGGTGTTTTTTCTCATTTAATCCAAAAACCCACTTTCTGTGCAATTTTCTAATTGTTGGAGACTTTATTGCAAAATTGTAATGATGTGTCACCATCCTATTGGTCAAGCACATGAAGAAATCACCCCCACCTCCCTTTGACCGTTCAACCCTCTCTCTCTCTCCCCCCTTTTATTGTACTCTCTCCCTCATGATAAATCTTGGCCATACATTTAAAGGGAGCATCATCTACACCACACACACCCTTATATATATATATATATATATATATATATATATATATATATATATATATATATATATATATACTAACCCTTCTCCCAATGCAAACCCTATCCCAAGGCACAGCCGGCCCTAATCCCTAGGAGGTCACTATCAACCCCTCCTCCCACATGCAACAACATCTCTCTATTAATTATCATCACCTCCACCTACAGCAAAACCCCACATCCGAACCCTAAACCTAACCTAGACTTCACCCTCATCATTGCAGGCCAACTCTGGCCTCCCCTCGGCTTTCTCCTCCGACCAGAGCAGCCGTGCCCGTCCATTGCGCTTCGCCTGAGAAGCCGGAGCAACCTGCCTGTCATCGTCTCGACCACCACGCTCACCCAAGTTCCCCGACTGCACCACACCACCAGCTCCACCACCATTAACATCCCATCCTTCACCGAGCTTCGACAACCGCCTCTTCACCACCGCCACCACTCAACGACTCTATTCCTGGCCCTCATCTCCTCCACCTCGTCGTTGCCATCATGAACACTACCGTCCCTGAGCCCCGCCGGATCCTCCACAGCCGACTCATCTTCCCCGACCCGAGACTTCTCTCCACCGCCTCTCCCCATCGTCGTCTTCATTCTCGACTTCCCCCGCCTGTCAGCCACCCTCTTCCGCCACCATGACCTTGCCGGAGCAGACCCCTCTCCTCCCTGTTCTCTTCCTTCCTCGACGACTTCCACCGTGACAGCACGATCCCTTCGATGACTGCCTATATCCCGTCGGACCACGACTGCACAGCAGTCCCCGACCCGAGCCAGCCGCCTGATCCCGACCGTCAACACCACCACTCCCCGCCGGAGTCGACAGCAGCCACCCCGTTCCTCGCCTCCACGACATCAGCTGTATTTTATCATAACCATCATCATCACCATCTTCATTATCATCACCATCATCATCATCGTTATCGTCATCATCGTCGTCATTGTCGTCCCCGTGCGCACACACCAAGGTTCGTAGCTGCCCTTTCCGTGATTTTATGTGCATGTGTGAATAGTGTAGGGTTTAGCATATCGTGTCATGACAGGTTTAGTTGGTTGATCATAAGACCCTGTGTCGGTGAACCTAGTGACTAGTGTGCTCGTACGTGTGTGCGCGTATGGATATAATATTAGTTTGATATATATATAAATATATGAATATATATATATAAGTAATTAAATGCTAGTAATAGTTATGACTATAATGTGTATATTGTTGTATGACCCTAGGTATAGCTGCGGATATCCCGTATAGTTGCATATGACCATAAGTGTTAACTGCGGATATCCCGTGTATTTACATTTGACTGGATGACCCTGAAAATTGTAAACTGCCTGCCGTGTGTACACTGACGTACTGGCTAGACGTGTTAGTGAGTCGACTGTCTGATTATGCACAACAATTGAAGACATGACATCCGTGTAGTTAGACGCACACTTGGCCCTGTTAGTTGACCAGTGTCATACCTAGCGTAGCCCCTGAGTTCAGAGTATTTATGTTGTATGTGTGCTAGAGTAACGACTGATGCTATATTATATTATATTATATGTATATAGGACTGTTGGATTATTCAGACAAGACTTTGAAAACAGGATATTGGTAATTCCAGCAGAGGACCACAGGCGAGTACATTCTCTGACAGTTTTTATTATGTTGATTATCTCTATGATTCTAGTTGTATAGCGTACATGATTCTGACACTATGTATACACGAGTTGGCATCATCAAGACTAGTCACGAGGAGTCGTGATTGGAATCCATCGTGCTAGCTGGGGACGAAGAAATATTAGTAGATTATGTGATCATACCTAACTCTACATGAATCATAGCTCACTCATACCTCACGTCGGTGCAGCCTGACCATTACATGCCTCATAGCCTGTTACATATGATTAGCCTGACTATTGCTCATATTATTGCTATCCGGATTGTTAGACTGACCTTACATGAATCATAGCTAATCATATATAACAAGCCTGATCAGTCCCAAGCCGATAACATGATATGCTGATATTTCACACACTTAGTTAGATATTCTTTACATATATCTCTAGTTTATTGATCTAGCATTTTCTTATGCTCTAGTTATTGTTCTAGCATTCACTTATTTCCAGTTGATTGTTCTAGCATGCACATGTATTTTTGTTCATTGCTAGTTGCACCATTGATGACATATGCTCCAGTATTTCTATTTCTAGTATTTCTTATTGCCAGTATTCATATCCATCTTGTATTTCTTTACACTGTATTATAGTTTTTGTCAATATACATGGAACTGCTGTTAGTGCTTGTACTTCGCTACATCCTGACTAAAAATATTTTTCCAGACTGCGACTTAGAGGACTTGTTTCCAACATACTTGGAGATTGGATGTTATTGTTTGCAGGTTAGACTATTTTTGTTATTTAGACTTGTCTTGTATTTTATTTATTTACTTTAATATCTCATCGTACGTTAGTTCTATGATTGAGTATTTTTAGATTATATTGTGATATCTGTGTCTCCTTATGGAGTTGGATATTCGTGTGAGATTGATTAGCTAGTATTGTGACCTAGACAACGTTCTACCGCCGATGCTGCGGCGTAGGCTGGACGTACCCACGTACTCGTGCCCAAATTTCGGGTGCGGGCCGTGACACATTTTTAGTGGTGGCCTATACAGGTCAGACTTCGCAAGTTGTGCGATATTATGGTAGTGCGACACCTTAGTTGTACTACTGCGTGCATGCGATAGGATATAGGAAATAGGATACTAGGATGAGAGGAGATATTCAATCATAAATCATTTGAGAGATTCCTGGGACGACCCTTGAGAATCTTATTGTAATTTCTAATTTAAATCTTTTTCTTGTTCCGTCCGCTCTTACTTGTTGCTCCTACTTGTTGCTATTGAGTTTGATTCTTGTTGATCGGTTGTTAAATTTAATTCTTGGTGTCGTTGTTGAGTTTGATTTTATATCGAGATAAACTTTATGGACTAAAATTTATTGTATCATCGGATGACATATGTTGATAAGGACAGTAAGAAAGGTAAAACGTCTAATTTGGTTATGGAACCTAGAGTTTATCGCAGCCACATTAGCTTTCATAGTAGAAACGTAGGAACCTGACCTTGGATGTACACATCTTAGTTATGGAATTTAGAGTTTCTCGCAGCCATACCGGTTGGCGTGGCAAGGATTCTAGATGACATGATTATAGAGTTGCATACCTAAGTTATGGAACCTATCGTTTATCGCAGCTATGCTTACTGGCGTGGCGAGGATTTCGAGTGTCATAATTTTGGACAGACGTGTATGATTATCAGATTGTATCTTAAATTGGTTCTTAAAGTATCATCTTAATACTTATCTACTTCTGATATTATAGGACTTTGTTCCATCATTTTGCTAGCAGTAGAAATACCTTCAGTTCTTAGTCCAGTACCTTATAGAGCTTTATTCCATTAGGGTTCCTTGTTAGTGTGATAATTGGTGACTTGCAATTAGGTATGTGTCTTGTATCAGTGTTGACTATTGAGATTGTGGCTTGTGAGTCTGTAAGTGTTTATTGGTTAGACATGTGAGCAGTATGCCTCAATCTAGAGTTAACCCATAACGTAGTACCTTGTAGCAATAGTTCTATGATTGGTGTTATTATAGTTAGTATTGGTACTATAGGTAAAGGGGGAGTAAAGAGTATCAGTGAGGGTTCCAGGAGTTAGTATCAGAGCCAGCATGCCAGTCCTGGATAGTCATGAATTTATGTAGTTGGTGATCCATGTAAATAATTAAGTATGAAGGAAATTGTGTTAAAAAATTAATGGATCATGATGTTCAATTTGGTGTTTGATACTTGGGTGCGTCAAGAGTAAAGGAATATATATGCATGAAGGGAATTAATAAGTGTGCCATAGTAGGAGAGTACCCATAAGTGTATAGGAGAGTGTGGGGGAATAAGAATACATTGTGCTAAGTAGTAAGACTTGTGTTACAGATAAAAGTAGGACCTTGATATGTTATTTGATCTGAGTGTATCGATATATGACTAATGATGGATGTATTACCTGATATTGAGGCAAGTGATGTGTTGGAAGCAATAGGTGAAAGAGTGTCTAGAAATTATGTGCAGGATGCACATTGGGTGTCGAGTGTCAGTGTGGAAGTGGAAGCATGAGTATTAGAAAATTTTAATAGTGTGCCATGGGTTGAGAAATATCAAGAATTATAATGGAAGATATATAGTGTATCACAGATTAGTGTATCAGCCTGCAAAAGGTTAAAGGGAGATACTTATACATCAATCGAGATATGAAACCATATGCCTGTCTTTGAGAGTGAAGTAAAACATGTGTATTATAGAAACTGCAACTGATCATGAGTTCTAGTGAGTGTGATGAGGTGATCTAATAAGAAAGCTAGTGTTACTATACCAAGAGTGCTAGTATTTCTACGCCAAGGATTAGTTGAGCCATGTGCTAGTAATAGTAAGTACCTTGTGTGATAATATTAGATTGGTGTATCAGTTAATATGGATAAAAAATTATTATATGGATAAAAAATTATTGGAAGTAATAGTGCAAGTAATCCAGGCAGTGCAAATTTTAATACACAGTTGAGGGTTGTAGATAATTAGTGTATTTGTGTGTACCTTGGGTGTTAGAGACTGTGAGTATATATATGTATACATAGATAGATATGGATTTAAATTATATTGTGAAGATTGGAAATGTATTTCAATTTTAAGAATTTTTGAGGAGTTGAGATTTTATGTTATTAAATTTTTTGAGGATTCAAATTCAATTCAATAAACATAGTCAAAGCTATAAAGATTTTTGGAAGTGATTAAAATTTTATTTTAATATTTGAATATTAGACTTTTGAGGAAAGTATATGCATTTTATTTTAAATTGTTCGAGAAGTTAAATTTTGAGGATTTTATTTTGAGGATAAAATTGTATGGTGGGTAAGAAATGTATAACAGTATATGAGTGGATGATGTATATGTGTAAGGATCTATTGGCTTGAGCATGCTTGAGATGGCACTACAAACTGACTTGGGTGTCCATCTAGAGTTGTATTAGAGGGAGTAGTACTTAGTATGGTGTGTTGCACTTAGTGTGCACTTGAGTGATAAGAATAACTAGTATAAACAATTACAGTCGGTAAGAGAGTTAGCAGTGGGTGTGCTTGTAGTAGAAACAGTGGTACCAAGGGATAGAGGTATTAAACTTGGATGCAATTGACCTATGGTTGTGTTAGAGGTTCTTGGTATCATATTTTGGTATTAATAGACATGTGTGTGCCATGTGGATATATCCATGGATATCTTGTGGACTAGTGATTAGTTGATATGGGTATCAGTGTATAGGGATAGCAATTTGTGAATGAATGTGCTAGAATTAAGTGTATGATAGAGGTTAAAGATGTTCAAGTAATGGGTTAGAAGGCTATGTTCTGTTCTTTCCTTCTGTTTATTTTCCATCTGTTTGATTGACTGATTGATTTTTTGGTACCGTAGTTTGTATCAATGATTCTCTTACTAGAATGTAATTAGTAGTACACCCTGACAGAGACTGCAATACCATGACAAAAGTGACCATAACTATGTATGTTTTCTCTAGATTGCATGTTGTGTGACTGTAGGTAGAATTTTCTTAGACTTTAATCGTTGGAGGTTTGACCGTAGTGAAGATTAATAAAGAGGTTATGACTGGACAGAGAGAGACAAGGTGCCTTAAATTTCGAGGATAAACATTAATTTAAATAAGGAGTTGAGAACTTTATATGGCAGAATTGACGATTTTATTAAATCATTGATTTTTATGAAGATTACGATATGATTGAATTTGTCATTAAAATTCGAGGAAATTAAGGAGATTATCATTATATTTATTTGACAGCAAGATATAAAATTTAAAAATTATATTTTGAATGTTGTATTTGAAGGCTTCGTAAGTATTACAGTGTTCGAGTATTATGTGAAAAAAGAAATCGAGGAATAAGATCACTAATGGATTAGAGTTTGAATTCAAATTTTTGGGATGAGATTTCAAATTTTATAATATGCATTGATTGGATTTAAATTAGAGGATTGGATATTAAATTTTTTAGTATTTAGTTATTAACTTAAAATTTTGGAGGAGATTTTGATAAGAATGGAATTTGATTTTAAATTTGAAGATTTTCAGGAATATGATATTTATAGAATTTTAAAATTTTTTGTGAAATAACAATATGGATTTACTTCATGATTATATGGTTTGATGAATTTAAATTTTGATGGTAAAATAAATAAATAAATAAATAAATAAATACAACTATTGAGGATCTTAAATTTTGAGGACAAAATTTTTCTAAGGAGGGTAGACTTGTCACTACCACATTCTAAAATAGGGGTATTTTTATCTTTTTATTATTTATAAGTATTGTGTATATTTATTTTTTAATAATTGCAAGATATGTGTGTATATATATATATATATATATATATATATATATATATATATATATATATAGTGTTCATTAATGCATGAGTTAGTAGACTAGACCTAGAAGTCCACTGGATGAACCCCTAACCGAAATATAGGATTATAGATTTTTATTAGTATTATTCAGAATTAAATATTGAGATTATAATTTATTATTGTGATTTTATTTAATTGTTGTACCTTACCGTTGTTTCAATATTTTGAGCGCTACACTAGCTTTTGCCTTCTAATAAATTTTACACCCTTGTCCTAGACATGTCCGTCTTCTATTCTGACCTTTGTGTAACTCATAAATATGCTCTCTTGTGCTTCATTTTAGTCGCACAATATTTATCGCAGACGTTATTTTTAAATTCTAAATAAATGCAACTTTGTATCTTTGTGCGTTCCAATCAAAATTGGAGACATAATCTCGACCCATTTTGTGCAACCCAAATTATGATAATATTCGATTCTGAGTCTTCTACGTCCATGACACTTGTGTCCCACCTAATTTTAATCCCATGTACTTCCAATTAATTTTAGAACACCAATTATATTAATTTAAAATTAGTGTAAGGATCCAACTTGACCAAAAACTAGACCCAACACCAAACCAAAATCTCCATTTACACCCTCAAGCTTCATACTAAACACCACACACCCTTTTTAGCCAATACATCACACCAAACATGGTATTTTCCCTCATTTAATCCAAAAAACCCACTTTTTGTGCAATTTTCTAATTGTTGGAGACTTTATTGCAAAAGTACAATGATGTGTCACCATCCTATTGGTCAAGCACATAAAAAAATCACCCCTCCTTCCTTTGACCGTTCAACCCTCTCTTCCTTTCTTCCCTTTTATTGTACTCTCTCCCTCATGATTAATCTTGGCCATACATTCAAAGGGAGCATCATCTACACCACACGCACCCTTATATATATATATATATATATATATATATATATATATAATTCCTCATCTAACCCCTCACCCAATGTAAACCCCATCCCAAGGCACAGCCGACCCTAATCCCTAGGAGGTCACTATCAACCCCTCTTTCCACATGCAACAATATCTCTCTATTAATTATCATCACCTCCACCTACAACAAAACCCCACACCCGAACCCTAAACCTAACCGAGACTTCACCCTCACCATTGCTGGCCAACTCTGGCCTCCCCTCGGCTTTCTCCTCCGACCGGAGCAGCCGTGCCCGTCCACCGCACTTCGCCTGAGAAGCTGAAGCAACCTGCCTGTCATGGTCTTGACCACCACGCTCACCCGAGTTCCCCGACTGCACCACACCACCAGCTCCACCACCATTAACATCCCGTCCTTTGCTGAGCTTCGACAACCACCTCTTCACCACCGCCACTACTCAATGACTCCCTTCCCGGCCCTCATCTCCTCCACCTCGTCGTTGCCATCACGAATACGACCGTCCCTGAGCCCCGCCGGATCCTCCACAGCCGACTCATCTTCCCCGACCCGAGACTTCTCTCCACCGCCTCTCCCCATCGTCGTCTTCATCCTCGACTTCCCCCGTATGTCAGCCACCCTCTTCCGCCACCATGACCTCGCCGGAGCAGACCCCTCTCCTCCCTGTTCTCTTTCTTCCTCGACGACTTCTACCGTGACAGCACGATCCCTTCGACGACTGCCTACATCCCGTCGGACCACGACTGCACAACAGTCCCGACCCGAGCCAGCCGCCTGATCCCGACCGTCAATACCACCACTCCCCGTCGGAGTCGACAACAGCCACCCCGTTCCTCGCCTCCACGACAGCAGTTGTATTTCATCATAACCATCATCATCACCATCATCATCATCATCACCATCATCATCATCGTCATCGTCATCATCGTCATCATCGTCATCATCGTCGTCATCGTCGTCATCGTGTGCGCACACCAAAGTTCGTAGCTGCCCTCTCCATGATTTTATATGCATGTGTGAATAGTGTAGGGTTTAGCATATCGTGTTATGACAGGTTTAGTTGGTTGATCATAAGACCATGTGTCGGTGAACCTAGTGACTAGTGTGCTCGTACGTGTGTGTGCGTATGCATATAATATTAGTTTGATATATATATGAATATATAAAAATATATATATAAGTAATTAAATGCTAGTAATAGTTATGACTATAATGTTTATATTGTTGTATGACCCTAGGTATAGCTGCGGATATCCCGTATAGTTGCATATGACCATAAGTGTTAACTGCGGATATCCCGTGTATTTACATTTGACTGGATGACCCTGAAAATTATAAACTGTTTGCTGTGTGTACACTGACGTACTGGCTAGACGTGTTAGTGAGTCAACTGTCTGATTATGCACAATAATTGAAGACATGACACCCGTGTAGTTAGACGCACACTTGGTCCTGTTAGTTGACCAGTGTCATACCTAGCGTAGCCCCTGAGTTCAGAGTATTTTATGTTGTATGTGTGCTAGAGTAACGACTGATGCTATATTGTATTATATTATATGTCTATAGGACTGTTGGATTATTCAGACAAGACTTCGGAAACAGGATATTGGTAATTCCAGCAGAGGACCACATGCGAGTACATTCTCTGACAGTTTTTATTATGTTGATTATCTCTATGATTCTAGTTGTATAGCGTACATGATTCTGACACTATGTATATCCGAGTTGGCATCATCGAGACCAGTCACGAGGAGTCATGATTGGAATCCATCGTGCTAGCTGGGGACGGAGAAATATTAGTAGATTATGTGATCATACCCAACTATACATGAATCATAGCTCACCCATACCTCACGTCGGTGCAGCCTGACTATTATATGCCTCATAGCTTGTTACATGTGATTAGCCTGACTATTGCTCGCATCATAGCTATCCTGATGGTTAGCCTGACCTTACATGAATCATAGCTAATCATATGTAACAAGCCTGATCAGTCCCAAGCCGATCACATGATATGCTAATATTTTACACACTTAGTTAGATATTCTCTACATGTATCTCTAGTTTATTGATCTAGCATTTTCTTATGCTCTAGTTATTGTTCTAGCATTCACTTATTTTCCAATTCGTTGTTCTAGCATGCACATGTATTTCTGTTCATTGTTAGTTGCACCATTGATGACATATGCTCCAGTATTTCTATTTCCAGTATTTCTTATTGCCAGTATTCATATCCATCTTGTATTTCTTTATACTGTATTATAGTTTTTGTCAATATACATGGAACTGCTGTTAGTGCTTGTACTTCGCTCCATCCTGACTGGAAATATTTTTCCAGACTGCGACTTAGAGGATTTGTTTCCAGCATACTTGAAGATTGGATGTTATTGTTTGCAGGTTAGACTATTTTTGTTATTTAGACTTGTCTTGTATTTCGTTTATTTACTTCAATATCTTATCGTGCTTTAGTTCTGTGATTGAGTATTTTCAGATTATATGGTGATATCTGTGTCTCCTTATGGAGTTAGATATTCGTATGAGATTAATTAGCTAGTATTGTGACCTAGACAGTGTTCTACCGCCGATGCTATGGCGTAGGCTAGATGTACACACATACTCGTGCCCAAATTTTGGGTGCGGGTCGTGACACAATCTAGTGTAGCGCAAGATGGAATGTATATGTGTGAGTGTGTTTGATGTATATGAAGAGAATGGGATACAAGGTTTGTGCAGACCTGGAGCTATATGAGTAGGTATTTTGGAAATCTGAAAATCAGTTACTTGCAGTACTTAGGTGAGGGTGAGTGAGCTTGTGAGGTAATATTATATAGGTAGATATGAGGTAGTTGCATAGAGGTGTTTGCACGCAGCAGATATTTGGGTAGCATGTAGCAAGAGCAAGCTCAGGTCTATACCGTATGCACAGATCAGTGAGCTTGTATCTCTGTGTCTGTGCACAGTGTACTCTAGGTAGGTAATGAGGGCATGGTATCAGTGAACATGTAGTGTCATGTGTAGGGTGTTGGTGTCTAAGTGTTAAGTACCAAGTATGGGTTTCAGTGGTAGGTGATACCCTGTGTATCAGTTTATTAAAGCTTATGCAAGGATTGGGTGTTAGTGCACAAATGTGTGCAAATGGAGTGAGGGGTGTCAAGCATGACACTCAAGTATCTCAGATGTGAGGATGAGTGAAGTATTAACACTAGATATCAAGTATGCATAAAAGTTAGGATATTATGAAATGAGACACTAAGGTATTAATAAGATACCAAGATACCCTAGTATATAAGTTATATATATGATAATAGTATCTAGTAGTATGCGTATTAATTAATATTAGTAGCATTAGTTATATAGTCTAACATTAGCTAGTATAATACAAGTATGAGCCTAGTATCATCTAGAATGGACTAGTTTAGTCTTGTAATCAACATAGAATCTAGATATGAACCTAGAGTCAAGGTACCAACTTAGTTTGACTAGTATAACCTAGATATGATCTAGAAACCATATCTTCACTTATTTAAGCTTATTTATCATTACAATACACCAAATGACATACAAATTTATATATAGGTCTGTGTGACACCAGTTTGGACATCGAGACGCACAAATTGCTCAGGACCTCAGGCGAGTACATTTCTCTGTTAATTTTTATTTTATAATAGTGTATATATCGCATATTCTAGAACTGTATACTTGATTCTGCACAGTGGTTACACCGACTGGTACTATATGGATCATGTTAGGAGATGTTATCCCTTACCGTGTTCAGCGGGTACTCCTTCACATGTAATTTATCGTGTATATCGGGTATTAATTTTAGTGTACTTCGTGTTCACACACTGCTCGTGTTCAGTGTGCCCATATTTGTGTTCGTAACGTGTCGTGATTGGATCCATAAGTATTGGTTGGGGATGGGGGAGTAGGAGTTGGTATGTGATCAAGCCCAAGTGTATTTGTGCACATGTCGATTATATATCACACGTGTAATCGAGTTACCATATTTTATTCGTGTCAACCCAAACCGATCACATAATGAACTTGTATTCCATGGCACATTAGCTAGTTTTATCAATTTTCTCTATTATAGTTATTCTATTGCCTGTTCTTTATTCCAGTTCATTACATGTTCACTCTAGTTCATTTTATTCTGATATTTAGTTATCTTGTATTCTTTTCTATTATCTGTTATATATGCTCGATTATGTATTTAAAACTACTTTCAGATGTATGTACTTTGCTCCAATCCTGACAGGATATATTTTTTGATGATTGGCTTGTGGGCCAGTGTCCTACTTATTACGGGCCGCAAAACGACATACCATTAGAGGATACTCATTTAGAGCCGGAGGACTTAGTACCAGAGCCTGAGGAGATTTAAATTATTTGTTAGACTTGTATTAGACTTTTATTGAGGTTATTGACATGTATATATTATTTCAGGCTTGTGGATGTATTGTGACTCTTTCTTTCGTTATTTTATCTCGTGCTTTATCTTCCTTAGTTGCATTTTGATTGAGTATAGTTTACATTTATCAGATATCATATTTTTCCTACATTTGGAGTTGAGATGAATGACATGTACCATGTTTATATATTGTATGAGATATTTAGATAGTAGAGTTGACCCAGACAACGTTCTACCGCCGATGCTGTAGCGTAGGCTGGGCGTTGCTCACTACTCGTGCCCTTATTCCGGGTGCGGGTCGTGACAATGTTTCCATCTCAAACTCAAAAATGACTAGTTGTAGTTTTCCTGCACAAAGTGGTCATAATAATTTCATATGATAACCTAAACACTGTGTTGTATTCTATGTGATAAGGCATGGCAACAATATAAAATCTACTTCTACGGCAGCAAGTTAGAAAATTAGAGTGGCAACATTAAGAAACTCTACTTTACACAAGCTTATAATATACATGACAAGTCTATATTTAAAGCAATAGTATGAAACACTATCTCTAGCAGCAAGTTATATTTCCATGTTCTATACAATCTGATACGAATAGGATTATTCCCTTAGCTATGTGGGTTCTTTCATTTTATTAGCATGCGTCAAGTTATTGCTTAGCGAACTTGCATGTGACATCCATTTTATTAAGTGTGAAGGCAAAGCAGCGACAAGTTCACAAAGGCCACCCACCTGAACGTTAACTTGCCTCGGTCGAGCGGGACTCCAAGCACGCGTCTCTTGAATGAGCCAAATCTGAACGCCGTTACGCCATTGATTCATCTTGCCGAACTAAGTGGAGCGGGGTGTTGCATAATACATGACGCGGAAAAGGTTTCATTCTTGAAACTTCCTGAGTACAAACTCATCTTATTGTATCACTTCTAAGTCCAACTTGAATCCACCTTGTATGACATCAAAGATCCCTCAAGCATAACTTCATATTTATTTCCTTAATCTATGTCATGCTCATGCCTTGTCCTATTTCATCAAACCATGACATCCTCAAAATCAATTCGACTATATTTGTAACTTAACCATTAATTCTTTGTCTTCATTCATACTACGCCTCGTGCAGAGCTGTACTACACAAACGCTAAGTATTCTATAACTCACCCTCACATGGAACAAACTTAGAACTAGGGTGAACCCACCCAGGTATAATACCTTAATCGTTCAGAATCAAGAAATATAACAAAGCGGATCACTCAACATCTCCCAATCAAAACCAAAAATTGCACCTTAACCAATCTAATTATTCTCAAAATTCAGTTCGAATCCCAACTAATCTTCCAAACACACAACATCAAGGTACAAATCCGATTATGCATATCGATATTCAATTTTTGCCGAGAAATCTTACTTTCTCCCAAAGTTATTGCCTTTGTTTTATCTTCCGAAAACTTTTCAAGTCTAAGAAACACCCAACCAAATCTGAATTATTTTTATTATGCACCATTCGATCGTACTCTCCCAATATGATTTAATCTCGATAACATCGTCTAAATCCAACAAGTATTACTCTGTCTTCATTCCAATAATTCTAATTCATCTCTTGTATGTGTCACGCCCCGATCTCCCGCAGGCAAATCGGCCGTTCCCGCTAGGCGGGAATCACCCTCGCCAGCGCTCCCGCGGAACGATCGCTTGACCCATCCGAACGTGATGCCGCACGAGCGTGAACCGCGCCCGTGCAAGGCCATGATTCATTGGCTGGCGGTAAGAGTTCTAAGCCACAGAGTCGCACAGATAGTCCGAGTGCAGCGGAGTCATGAACGCATAGCGATTCGGTAACAGGTTCACTGAGTCGACAAATATAGCGGAAGCATTGAAACAAGTAAAGTAATCTCTTTATTGATATGAACTTGTGTTACAGGCGGCGTATAGCCGAGATTATAAATCGCTCAAGCCTCTCTCTCTGAAACAGTAAAAGCGTGCCAAGTGGCTACAACTGTGGAATGAATGTACAGGCGATGGTCAGGCGATGTTCACAACTTATGTCTTGTATATGTGCTTCAGTCCCGGACGCACCGTTGCTTTGGAGTGTTGTCCACGCCTTAGCACGCACGTTGGAGGCGTCCGCACCGCACGAGGTTCTCCCGCACCCTGCATATCAAACTGGTGGATTATCAGTACATTGAATGCACTGGTGGGGAAGCTACTCGCCCGCTCGACAAATCCAAACACGTAATACAGGTTCCGTGCACAACTATTAAGTTGTCTTTCTAGTTGCCTTAGGATCAGTTTCATGCAAACATTGAATAGCTTATCGTGTCGGGCAGTGCGCCGTACGATGTTTGAGGAAACACGGCGAGACTTACCAACTTACCATCTCCTTCCCTGTCCAAGGCAACCATTTAGGCAAACAGTATAAATTTGAGCAGAGGCATGTATAAACATTCAGGAGGCAAGCATATGCAAACAGGAGGGTCGTTTTAACATGATCGTTCAGGTGTTCAGTCGATGCGATGCAGTAACTCGCACGCGGATAGCCGCTAAGCGAGGATGACTTATCTATATGAACAGGAGTCGCTGGCATAGCCATACAGGACCAGTTATAGTCTTGAACAAGGAAGGAAAGCAACAAAGATGCAGTGGTGGTTGCAGACCATCCTGTCCAGATGCAGTAGACTATCGTGCAGTTCCATCTGGATCAGAACGGTCCCAGTGCCCCGGTGACCGCCCGTGGAACTATACCTCATTTTCGAGTTGTCCGCGACATGCAGGTCAGGGTCTCGGTCTGGTACAGGAACAAGTTCGATGCAGTATATGTATATATTGAACAAGTCCGGTATGGAACAAGTTCGATGCAGTATATATACAGAACTTGTTGAGGCAGGATTCAGTGATTCAGTAGGGCTTGCCAGGCCAGTTGATTCAGTAGTTTGCTCCGCGAGCTGTGATTCAGTGATTTATTCAGTCAGGGTGCAAATTCCCTGGTTCGGGAATTGCCTTGGTGACCTAACGGTCCCGGATACTTGCAGGTTCGTTCAGGCACGGAACGACTACGTAGTAGTCTTTCGGGGTTTGCATGAAAATACGGTAACGTTTAAGCAGAAAAGCATACGTTTCTAAGGAACATAAACATGCACGTTGCTCGGGCCCGAAGGTAGTCCGAGAGATGAAACCGTTAAGGGACTTAGCATGCGAGGGTCTGAATATAAACAGTATTTCCTTTTCCATGTTCTAGCAAGCAATAGAAGTTGGGATTATTCCCTTAGCTAGGTGCGTTGGATTTATTAGCATGCAGGGGGTGATTCACCTAGCGACTAGCATAAACATTCCAGATTTTATGTGTGCTGGCTAAGCAAAGACAAGTTCACCGTAGCCACCCACCTTAGCGATGGTTCGCCTCGGTAGAGCGATACGCCTGAGCGAGCCTCTGAAAGCCTAAGCCGAATTCCTGTAGGGACAAGTCTGGATATTCTTTGCTTCTTGATCGAGGCAAAATGGGTCGGGACAGTTGCACTATCGCCGTTTGAGACGGCAGTCCGCTTGAGCGGAACGGGGTGTTACAGTATGCACATCTCAACTTGCATCCACTTGCTCCTTAATATTTTACATGAATTCTAAGCCATCAAAATCCAATTTATTCCATCTACTAGCCATCTATTCTATCGATCAATCATTATGATGACACGATCAATATCGTAAAGTATTTTATCCTGTGTAATCTTATCATTACCTCGAGTAAGATCAATCGAAATTTAGCCAATTTAAATTTAAAGTTCGTACTACCATCAATCATATCTTCTTAGCACATAATTTTAAATCGTAATTCATTTTATCCTCTAAATTTTCTTCAACTTAACTTGAGTATCATCAATTAAGTAAGTTTGACCATAAGCATTCAGTCCAAAAAGTCTTCAATACCATCTTCGTTATTTCGATCGTAATCGATCTATCCAACTTATAATGTACCATTCCAATTGTAGCAATCCTTAAAAAAATTTAAAACACATGTCAATTTCCCGTATTAATTTTTTAACTAGCTACTCCAACTCTATAGTATACCCAGGCCACTCTCTAAGGTTGATCAAACCAGTTCTATCTCTCGACATAGGAACGTCTGCCTAACCGCTAGATCAGCTCACTAGGTCAAAGCCACGTATCTAAATTACCATTCCATCGTGCAACCATAATCAAAGTACTCGCCACAATCCTAAGGTCAAACCATAGTCGATAGTACATGGTACTCTACCCAAGCTCGCCTCACTCATATTTTTAAACATCGAGCAAATATTATCCTACCAGCATCATCAACATCCAGTTCAAGGGGTCCGAGTTTGTTCAGCAAAGCCAGTCCTAGGGTAAATCCATTCTAATAAAATCCTCGATATATCTCGATCGACAATATCAATTTGATCAACTCTTACCGTCTAAGTCCTCAAATATATTCGATAGCATCCACCAATCTAGTTTCATAATTTCGACCAACGAATCATACATAAAAACTCCAGGTTACTATTCCCAATTCACAAACTTTAGGTTACCAATCATAAGTCATATATTCATTTACAACCCCCCTAAGCATGACTTGCCCTAAGTTCTAGATTCACTCATCCTTGACACACGCATCTGATTCACTCATATCATCAATCCTATTTAACATCAAACTATAAGCCAAAAAAATATCGAAATCACTAATCACTTCATCGTTACGTACTTATTTCAGCCAAGCCATAATCGACTCCATTTTTTTCTCTCCTAAGCCATCAATCTTGTTTTCTCAAATCGAAGATCAGTTAGAATTCTAGCAGCCATCAAGATGTGTCAACTAATATCCAATCATTTATATCCATGATCCCTTTGACCAAGTCATCCGAAACATCAATGCCATCGTTTGTTCAATCCATACTCCAAAATCTAGTATTCCTTATAATAACCAAGTTCAAAGATCAAATCGATAATATGCTTGTCATTCATCTGACCAGAATATCCTCAAGCCAGTGTCTATTTATCCTCGATACACTTCGACATCCTCAAATATATATGCACCACCATAACATCATTCCTTAGTAAAACATTATTATCGTTTTAGTCAAATACTATCTTCCAAACTTGACACAAAATCAACTAGTCCAACTCAAGTTCAAATCCTCTATCACCTATCTCAAGTCGTTGAGCAACATAAATCTTTCATATGTATCAATCCATTTTATCTTCCAAGCATCGATACCATACCAACTCTCCAAGTCCGAAACTAAATAATTAATACTCAACTCAGTTCTATTGAGCAAATATTTCTCAATCCTCGGAGTTATTCCTATATCTTCAAATCCAAAACTTTCATGTGCTATCTTCCAATCGTGCCATCTTCCAATCTTACCATCGATTTTTTCTAACTCACATCAAAATATCATCTCATTTCCATATTGGCTCTTCGACCAAGTTATCCATTTCACCATCTGAAATCCTTATTGTAGAAGTATAAAAAGTACGCCTAAACTTATGCATATAAGCAGAAGCATACTCTCTTGAGGTTGGGAGCATAGGCGTACTCTCTCTGAAAAAGTAGAGAAATTGGCATACTTTCTTCATCTAATAGCAAAGAAGAAATATGCGTACTTTCTCATCGTTGCTATCACGTTGTTTAGTGGGCCAGACTTCCAGTGAACAGGCTGGCACAATAATCGAGAAAATCAAAATTAATTAATGTTGAAGATTCATTGGCATGCAGACCCAGGTTGTCATTTTGTGACATATGTTGTTGTCTCAAACAAAGTACGCTAGTGCTGCTACTTTGCCATAGTACGCTAGTGATGTTACTTTGTCATAGTACGCCAGTGCTGTTACTTTGTCATAATATGCCAGTGTTGCTACTTTGCCAGAGTACGCCAGTGTCGCTACTTTGCTATAGTATGCAAGTATAGCTTCCCTACCTGAGTACGCCAACAGATATACTCCACCAAAATTATATGTGCTTCATGCCATAATTCTCGTAGAACGTGCATAAGCAGTTGTCCCCACAAATCGAGCTTTCTTCGTACAGGGAGCCACGTGCCAGGTTGGCAATAAATTGTGTGCCCAATATGCAGAACGTGGGTTGCGAGTCTTCAAATATACGCATGCAAAGGCAAACACAGTGTATATTATCCAATTTGTACGCACACATCCCCATAACGATTTGGCATGCTATAAATATGAGACCAGTGTTGTCTCATACAGACACATGCGGACAAAGAAAGTAAATAGAAGCTTTTGTTTTTGCCAGTGTTGCCAGAGCCTTCTTCTCCAAGTATTCGAGTGTTTGTATTTCTTCTTTCTCATGTCGAGTAGTCCAAAGAGTAAAGTGATCGACCGCAGCTAAGATCTTTACAACTATTACTTTCCCAAAATCATTGTACTTTAAATTCTTATATAGGATTTATTGTACTTTTTTTTCTTTAAAGTTTGTAAAATAAAAGTTTGTATAACTTTTGGTTCATGGCAAACAGTAGTGTTAGCGTTTGTGACTTCTTAACTTTCATATATTTCTTTATATTCTTTCTGAATTTTTTGTCTTGGTAATTTGTAGTGAATTATTGGATATTGTTAGAGTGATTATTTCTTAACTCTATTCACCCCCCATAGAGTTGTCTTCAGAATTCGGTCCCAATGCCCATTTTAAAAAACTATAAATAGGCACTGAGTTCTCCATTAAAACTCGCTTATTAACTCATTCATCACTTGTCTATATATTCTGAGCTATTCAAACTTATAATCCCTAATATCAACTTTCCAACCTTCTAATGCCAAGTCGCAGTTTCGATTAGAAGTCTGTTCGAGTTGTAAAGCTTAATATTCCAAGTTATTTCTATTTTGGTGTTTGAAGTCGACGAGCTCTTTGGATCAAAGCTCATGGTTGTAAGAAGTCGGCGAGCCCTTCGGATCAAAGCTCATGGTGTGTGTTATTTATTCAAATAGTAGATTAACACTGAACAAGAGTTTCCGGGATTAGACTGCCTTCTACGAAGGATACCAGTATACATCACGGTGTTTGCATTCCTGAACTTCTTAAACTCTGATAATTTACTTGCTGGATTTTTAATTATTGATTAGCATTACTTTATTGCTTTATTGGTGTTTTCACTCTATTCACCCCCTCTAGAGTTGCCTACAAAAACTACAAGTATAAGAGCACGACAAAAAATAAAGAAGAAATCGGTAGGGATTCGAGTGAGTGCTCGCATTAACAAAGGCAAATTGGCTAGTTTGTAAGAGAATAGAGTTATGTGATTGATATAGTGTTTGATAGTGTTGCTGGGTTATAGGCAACCCAAGTCATGGAATCCTTCAATAAGAATTTTTTTTCTCACTAGAAAGTGAAGTAATTATTATAATAAACTTTTTTGTCCCCCTCCAACAACTTTTCATTTTCTAACCAAAAAAAGAGTGTATTGAAAAGTAAGAACTAGAATTATGATAAATAGTCATTAATTAAGACGATAAAATAAAATAGTTATCTATTTTTTAATATGTTAATTTTAATGTTAGTATTTATTTCTATTCAAATATCTTTTTCGATTAACTTTCAACCACCAATCAAACACGGAATCTTACAAATAATCACTTTTATTATTCAACCAAATAACACTTCGCTTTTCATCCCACTTTCTATCAAAATATGTTTACTAAAAAAATACAAGTAGAATGAGTAACACTTTTCTCTCTAATTATAAGAAAGAGAAAACCATTAAAGGGTGGAGGGCTAGTTGGATTTGTCATTACTTTTGCCCGAGACTTCGTTTGGTGCCAAATATTGTAGACAGAGCCAAACAACATGCATTCTGAATGGATATTCTGTCAAATATGTCTTTAATTTACAAGCTGAAATGGGCTTCCAAATATTAGCCCAATGGACATTACGAATATAGATGTTCGTGCAAACAAAATATAATTGTAATCCAAACTAGACCTTGATTATTTTATTATGGAAGGAATTTATAAAATAATACCTTTCTTTCTTTCTTTTGTTTTACCATTTTCTGCTTCCTTAATTGATTCTCGTTTCAAGTATGTATATTTAGAATATTAAAAATGTTTATTTTTATCATTTTTCTTGGCACTCTTCGTTCGTTACATAATTGTAATTGTGTGAGATAACATATAATAAAAATTTGATTGCATTGTAAAATATTTGAGGATTTATTTCATTTTATTTCTTGAGAAGATGGCAATAAGAAGAAAATAGTCCGATCCTCACTTTATTGGACATAAAACCTAGTTATTTCTTTTGCAATTAACTCTTTCGTTGTAACTGTAATAATATTTGTCAAGATAATTTGAATACAACTTTGAAGAACTATAGTTCTTGGGAAGACGACGAAAAGAAGAAAATAATATGATCCTCACTTTGCTGCACATAGAATCTAGTTCTTTCTTTAGTAACTAACTCCTTTTGTCGTAACTATAATAATATTTGTTAAGACAATTTGCATACAACTTTGAAGAACTCTAGTTCTTCGGAAGACAATAAAAAAAATGGATATGATCCTCGCTTTTTTGCACATATAAAGTTCTTTTTCCAACTAACTCATTTTTGTCGTAAATGTAGTAATATTTATCACGACAATTTATATTTAATTTAAAGAACTATACTTCTATGGAACTCATGCAAATAAGAAAAATGGACCAATCATCGATTCCCTGCACAAAAAATCTGCTTCTTCCTTTTGCAACAAACTCCTTTTGGCGTGACTGTAATAATATTTGTCACGACAATTTGCATATAACTTCGAAGACTGATTTGTAGGGACAATCAAGTGTGATTTATAATACATGTCTTTTGTTCATTGGAGAATCGAGTGAGTACTAAAGAAACGTATTTGGTTACATTCACATATTTCTTTATTTAACAAGTATAAATTACTAAAGCATATAAAATAACCCATATCACTTATATCTAACACATAATACTAAATTCAAAACATGCAACTTATCATAAAGAACAAACAACATATTGATAAAAAAAAAATTGGAACTCACAAGCCACTATGCTCCTTTATTTGCATAAATAGCAACCAAAACAACATTATAGAGTTAGGTACTACATTCACACATTATATCATAGAAATAATTTTATGAAACATTCTATGACATTGTTGTTATCTCTGACTATAATTACTTTCGTTACGTTAGGTAGGCGATAGCTAGCATAAAATATTGTCAAGTCTCCATGAAATGAATTCTTACATATTACACGTTGGGGAGTTTCTCAATTCCATTTGTTTATGTTACAGAGGTACTTCCCCACGGACGAATAGCGGGAATCGAACATGTATCTTCTCCTTGGCATATAGCCCTTAATAGAGCTGAACTCAAGAAGATGATTCAAACAACTGACCCCACAAATCTCTACTCTTATAAGGAGGCTTGGAAATGGCTCAAAATTAAGTCGTCTAAGCAGTTTGTAAATACTCCACTAACTATTTTTAAAAAAATAATTATTTAACTATCTAATATTCTTTATCTACAACTAAATAATTCTAACTCAAGTAGTTAAGGTGGGAGGTATTTTTCTTGGTTGCTTGAGTTTGATTCCTAAAAATGACAGTATTTATAATAATTTTATATTTAAATTTTTTTAACAATTTCTTTTTACGTATGTGCAATGCACATGCACGTTACTAGTTTGAAAAAAGGCTTTGTTCTTGTTGTATTATATTAAATTGATGTGCACTCACTTTAAGTTGGATTTGGTAGAATTTATGTACTTTCTACTCTCTTTTTTGAAAAGCAACAAACATAATTGTTTGGTAACATAAGCTTTTGTTAATTAGTTTTTTTTCTTTGTAAGACAACTTTAAAATGTAATTTCTTTTTAAAAGTACATTAGAAAGGAGTCCTTGTTTCGAAAAGTTTAATTTAGTTTATCAAAATAATGAATATAGATCGATATTACCAAATAATTTTTGTTGTTACTTTAAAAAAAACAAAACAATCAATACCAAACACAACTTTATGCTTTGTTTGGTATTGTTTATAAATTTTTAAAAAACTTACTTTTTTTTAAAGAAGCTCTTTGCTTAAAAAAAAGTCCCTAAAACACACTAGCTTATCCAAATTAACTAAAAAATATAGCGGTTACCAAACATCTTTTGCCATCACTTTTCAAATATATTAGCAAACATTTGTTGCACTATTTCTACCTTTTTAATGGTGGGTGTGATATAAATGGTGTTATCACACATTTTCCTCTAACTATTGACATCTTTATTGCGACCAAAATGTCCATTACCACCATCTACAATCTTTGTCACATCGTTTACACAAATTACTCTCAATCTCTTTTCATTCAAAAAGTCATATTTTCATTGATAAAGT
Source organism: Iris macrosiphon (assembly GCA_036927795.1). Taxonomy (NCBI): domain Eukaryota; kingdom Viridiplantae; phylum Streptophyta; class Magnoliopsida; order Asparagales; family Iridaceae; genus Iris; species Iris macrosiphon. Next base: position 52,636,623 of record JAYESA010000020.1, on the reverse strand, counting down.
CATAATTAGACAATAAATTTGTATTTACAACAACAAATGTTGAAGGTTTTGCAATTAAAAAAGAAGAAGATAAACTAGACTCTCCTGAAAAAGGGTTATTTAGTCTTAGGGTCTTGTATAATATTAGAAATTTGCGTTTAGGTATCCATATTGTCCAAAAGAATGTTTGGGTCTCATCTTAATGGTTGACTTGGGCATACCGTCAAAAATTGAGTCCTAAACGTAAAATTTGAATATTAAACTAGATCCTAATGCTAAACGGAAATATGTGAGGATTATGTGACTTGGGTTATTTAGTTTTTTTATGATCAATCGAGAATGAGAATTATGACACTGTTGTTTGCTTTTATCCTGATCTATCTCAACATACACACAACCCTTCGGGACTATTGAGTTGCAAGCATTCAACAATACGACCGGGACTAGAGATATTTGACGATACATGATTCCTATGAAGTTGTCAGGACCAAGACCCAGAATACTGGAGAGCGGAGGCTGACTGTAGCGCCCCGTTCTCCCGGTGCGGAGAGCGCGGCTAAGAAACATAAGACGGTATCGTTCGATCGGGATAGATTGAATTAAGAACTCGTCCTCGTTATGGATTTGTTTCTTCGGAATCGATTCTCATATTCAGTGGACCGCGCCCCAAGGATCGGCTTAGCGGCAGAGTCAGGAGGGACCTCTCCGCTGATATCTTTTATTGCCTCGGTTTTCGATGTCGCTTGTTGCTTTCGTGCTTTGAGTTGGTTTTGGGATTTGCTTGTTTTCCTTGAACGGTTTAGATGGTTTTCATTGTTTTCGTTCATTGAACTGTATTTCAATTCCGAGATTGGAAAGAGTGGAAGGAGTATTGATTGAGCTATTCGTGATGCAGGTGAACGAGCAGTAGGCGGCTTGCAAGCGGAGTCGTGAAGCACCTCTTTCCTTCTCCCTTCCAACCATCTAAGTGAGTGGCTACCAACCCGATTAGCTAGCCCTGCTTCCAAGCTTCACATCTAATAAATCTGCATTCTTCTTTGCCCCGATCAAACGATACCAAGTAATAATAAAAAAAAACTAAGATAAAAGAGAATAGACTTGGTTATTATGCTTGTCAACCAAACATGTGAACTGTTATCTTATGGTATGCTTGTTCGTGCAAATATTCTATAAACCGTGCTAAGTATAGATCACATCTTGTATATGCATAATTGTTCAGGGAGTCTATGCAAAATAAATCATGCAATACTGCTTGTCGTGTACTCGTGTTCTTGCACTCTTGTTGCCTCAAATGCATAACTTGTTAACTTGTTAATCGTGTTCGATCATGGACAACTTGTGCACAAGGTATTGGTTCTGCGGACGGTCGCTGGGGCACTGGCACCGATCCGATATGGGCGGAACTCGTGTGTAGTCGTTGTGTTCGGGACCGGATAGCTTGCAGCACAATCGTGTACTCTCGTAGCATGCTATCCTTGTCCTCGGCTATGTCTACTATGGCAATAATGCCAGTGATCATCGTGTATATTTAAACCTATTGCAAACTAACTTGTGTCTTCGTGGCAGGGAAGGCATGGTAAGTATTGTGCAGGTAATTCAGATGGGCAGGTAAAATCCACCGAACGATGGCTAGTTCATTTCAGTATCATACATATATACTGTTGCTTGTAAATGAACTAAGGCAAGATAGAAACCCACCAAAACATGCATGCTTCATTAAAACAATGTGTTGATTGGTATAGTTCGGTTAGCTCGCCTTCACCAGTATGTTTCGACATACTGACCCTCGTTGAAACAGGTTCTCCGCACTAAGGCGAACCGAGCGAGGAGCCGAAGTCGTATTCCCGATCCAGTCCAGTTGTTGGCGCATCTATATCGTGCCCCTTTGAAGTATTTTGAAGACAGGAGCTTGCAACTCTTCATACACAAATGCAGCTCCGTGGCAAAGCCGTCCTCCAGCCTGGAGGTCTATACATTTTGAAGTTATAAAGGGATGTAATGTACAGGACTGTTATCTCATTTTGAGTCAACTCTTTTGTAAGCCCGTGCGGCATATTAGCTGACTCGTTCAGGAGTTTGTAATAGATGTTCATTATCAATAAAGAGAACTTTTCCATGTTTCAAATCTGTGTTTTAATTTATCTGCGTACTCTGACACAAACGTATTCCCCGAAGTGAACCTGTCAGATCCTGCAATGAACCTGTCAGAGCCTGCAATGAACCTGACGTCTGGACTTCTGGCAAAGGGATACGGCTCGACTACCCAAGCGACGGCTATAATGATGGCAATGCACTGCCACCCAGGCTGTCAAATACCGCCATCCCCTTCGCGTAAACTGCTTCTTCAAGCACAAAGGGATATGCTGCCTTGTTTTACACAGGCAAAATGCGAGCTGTTTACGTTCTACAGTAGACAAACCGCCTGCTACGCCAAAAGCTGCACTCTGCACGGGGTTCGAGGCACGTCTCTTCGCCTAATGCACAGAGCGGCGACAGTTTCTCGAGGCACGTCTCTGCGACTGATGCGCAGAAAGGGTTGCAGACCGTCAAAGAATACGCCTCCATATTTAATGTACAGGATGGTGGCAAATCTCGGCATTTAATGCAAGAGATTTGATTATATCTTCAAAAGCTGTAATTCCGGCTAAGACGTCCACATCAGCACTGTGGCACGGTACGCAGCGGCTTCTACGCCCATCCAGCGTTTGTGCTTATTCGACTTCTACGCCTGCTCGGCCTCTGTGCCCCTTCGGCTTCTACGCCTGCTCGGCCTCTGTGCCCCTTCGGCTTCTATGCCTGTTCGGCCTCTACGACCACTCGACTTCTATGCATGTTCGCCCTCTACGACCACTCGGCTTCTATGCATGTTCGCCCTCTACGACCACTCGGCTTCTACGCCTGTTCGGCTTCTATGCCTGTTCGACTTCTATGCCGGTTTGATAACTATTTGGCTTCTATGCCATGGTGACAGACATTTGGCTTCTATGCCAACCTCTTCTACACAATGGATACCTACCTACGTGGCTTTTACGCCATGATATTCGTAGCAATTGTACGCGTTGTGTCCCTTAGTTGGACCCGCGTCACACGCTCATTCAAAAGATCATCTATACGCAGGCATTGATTACTTTAACCGTTGTGTAAAAGGGTACTGTACTTTCCATTCCTCGGTTGTTACACCGACGGAGTGGTCACTGTCACTAAAACTCTATAAATAGAGACCTCTATCAATGAGGAACAAGGTCGAAAAACTTCAAACTTGAAGATCGAATCAGGTCGACAAAAATTGGAAGATTGAACCCGAGAGAGAGAGAGAGAGAGAGAGAGAGAGAGAGAGAGAGAGAGAGCACCCGAAGCCCAGGCAAAGAGTAGGGATCGACGACTTTGGCATCGTGCATCCACCCTCTCCTGCAACCTTCGAAGCTGCTTCCTGTCTTCTACGGCACTTCTTCAACATCGTGTGGTCCAAGGGCTAAAGTGATCGACTGCAGACCAGACACCTATAGCAATATTTACCCAGATTAAATAAATTATACTCCCATATCCTCGTATAGGATCAAATTGTACAAGTTTGTTTGTAAACCAAAGAAGGCGGGTTCTGTGTAAACCCCATATTGAATACATCTTTATTCTTTCGTTTAATACCACAAACAAGATTGCGACTCTATTGGGGACATCTTTCTCTTCTGACGAGAAAGCAATTGCTTAATACGATGCGGTACCTATAGGAACCGTAAAGAAGACACTGGTCGTCCATTTCGACCAGTCTGCCTACGAAGACATGCTTCAAACCGGGGGTAGCTCTCACTCTCTCTCCGTCCAAGACAACAGGAAGCTGCGCAAGGTCTGGATGCCCAAGACATCCTCTACCGTTCCTGTGGACTCTCCGATCTCTCCGACCTCTCCGACCAATGAGGTTGTAGCACTGCTCCCTCCGTGCCCTGTACGTAAAACTCAGTCTCCTGCTACGTGCGGTACAGACAAAACTTCGGGCAAAGCCTCAGCGCTGACCCAGAAGTATTCACTGCGCTCTACGCGTAGGAACCAGTCTCCCGCTATGCACGGTACAGACAAAACTTTGGACAAAGCCTCAGCGCTAACCCAGAAGTATCCACTGTGCTTTACGCGCAGAAACCAGTCTCCCGCTACGCGCGGTACAGACCAAACTTCTGGTAATGCCTCAGCGCCAGGTCAGAAGTACAAATCATGCTCCAGGCGCAAGACAATATCTGACCTCTACGAGGAACCAGATGAGCGCCATAATTTCCGCGAGGGAAAGCAAGCAGCAGAATACTCGACTCCTCGGCCGTTACGCCGACGAAAGAGCAATCTGCCTACCCTCCGGATTACGCGAGAAGCCGATGGCCGACTGAGGACCTCTTCAGCCTTACGCCACTCTGAGCAAATCTCCAAATTACGCCAGGCGAAGTCCCACGACGTAAAGCAAGCTCAGGTTGCTACTCCTCCTGACCTAAGCAAATACCTAATCCAGAAGCGTAAGGAGAGGGGACCTTCCAACATGTCTATTACGCCCCCTAGCGAGCAATGTTATAATAGTCATAAAATTGTGATTGACTGCTGCTGTTCTGAAGCAAAACGGTCGGTTTTCGACCGATTGAGCTACTCTCAGTCTTTCCCGGAAGAAGAGCCCGCGTATGCGTCCATGAACATGGCTTCACACATACCTAGAGGAGGGTCGAGCTCAAGACGTCATCCCTCAGGGCCTCCGAGCCGAAGAAGATTCGAAGACCTCCTCAGGAACACTGAAGCTGGGGTGTTCCAAAACACTCGTGCAAGGTCACAGCAACCAGCTTAGTACTCGTCTGATTCCGACGCTGGGGGTCGCCAATCTCCCAGATCAGATGCTGAGAGTATAGAGTCGTCTTTTGCAGCGACCTATACTTATCCTTCGAGGACGCCCAGGGAAATGGGAGTTTACGCCATTGAAGACGAACGCGAGAAAGCTTTACCATCAGGAAACGCGGAACAACGCATCACTATACTGGAGACGTCTCTGAAACAAATGCAATCCCTAATGGAGATCATGCACCAGATGATGCTAACTCAGCACGCAACTGCCATGGCTCAAGCGTCGGTCCTGCCAACTCAGATACGTGTGGGGGTGGACTTGCCACCATCCAACCCAAGCCAAGAGCCTGCTCTAGATCAAGAGTCAGCAGTTCCTCCGCTTCCTCACTCGGTGAATATATTACCTCCCATTGGAGTCACGATACATCCTACTCCGCACTACACCGTAGCCCCGCTTCCAACTGAAAATCCGATGCAGGCAGTGCGGGAGTTGAAAGCCCAGTTTGACGCCTTAAAGCACAAAGATCAGCTCAAGAAACTGGGAATCAACCAGCCTTACCCAGCTATCTGGGAAGAAGTTCCTTTTCCTCCGAAGTACAAACCTCAGACTATGGCTCTGTTCGAAGGAAAAACATCACCAAGTCAATACATGAACTATTTCAGTATGATGATGGTGTTGCTACAAGGGAACGACGCCCTCCTCACTCGGGTGTTCAAAGGCTGCCTCTCAGGAGTAGCCTATCAGTGGTACCGTAGCTTGGCGGACAACTGCATTACTTCCTTCGAAGACTTCAAAGCTTTATTCTTCACGCGATTCTACGAGGATGGAATGGACATGTCTATGTCCTCTCTCGTCGAAGTCAAGCAAAGGGAAAAGGAGGACGTTCGCACCTTCGTCGAACGTTTTTGTCAGGCCACCTTATAAATGCCTCCAGGAGTTCCAAACTCGGTGTTAGTAGACATTTGCAGGAAGAACCTCCTTCCCGTAGTCTCGGTGTTTACAGGACCATATCAGTTCCATGAGTGGCCTTCGTTCATCGTCTCGGCAGTGGCCGCCGAAGACAACAGTCGCAAGGCACGCGACAATGGCATCATGATCTCCGCCTCCGATAGAGGCAAAAGGTCATCTCCCAGCAGCGACCATCCTCGCAGCTCCAAGGGAAAAGAAGCTCTGACGGTCAATACGTCCAGACAAAAGACGGTGGCGACCACGCAGACGAAGCCCGGGACTTCCAGGCCCGTCGAAGTCTACTCTTTCGACGACGACGATATCCCTAGTATATTCGAGTGTCTCGTCAAAAGCGGCAAGATCACCCTTCCGGAGCTAAGGCGGCCCCAAGAAGTCGGCAGTACTGACGACCCCAAATACTGCATCTTCCACAGATACATACACCACCCAACAAAGGCGTATTACATATTGAAGAGGAAGACCCAGGGGTTGATCGATGCTAAGGCCATCACTCTGCACAACACCGAGAAGACGGTCATGGCCAACATGATCTCTCTGCGGTTCGGCGATCTGCCTTCCCAAGAGGTCATGAACGGTGTCACGCCCATTTCCCGAGCTACGATGGACATCGTCAATCTCCCTCCATCTAGAGATCAAAATCAAGACCTGGTACCCCTGACCACCCGGCAGGGCGAGATTATGTGGGTTCATCCGGATTTGGTGTCAGAGCTCGAGGAAGAGACTAAAGCTACTAAAGCTATGTCTAGAAGAAGCTCCAAGCGCAAACCATGCCATATGGTCGCAACTTCTTCGCCATCGGACGAAGATGAGGTACTTGCTGTAACCCGTTCAGGGAAAGCCTACCACAACGACTGCGGAGCAAGTCAGGAGGATGCACCGGTGGACGCTTCAACTGCCAAACCTTCAGGACCAGGCCCCGTCGTACCAGAGGCCATCCCTTCAAAATCGACGCCGGCAGACAAAGGGAAGCAAAGAGAAGTGCGAGCCGAACACCGGTACAACCCAATGGAGAAAGAATGCTTGGCTCTGATGTTCGCTATCCAAAAGATGCGGCACTATGTCACCGGCCAGACTATCCACATCATCTCTAGGATCAACCCTCTTCGAGTACTGATGACCAAGCCGAGTGTTCTTAATTCCTGACTCGCAACTTGGGCGATGCTGTTAACACCATATGACATGGTATACGTACCGCAAAAGTCCATCAAAGGCCAAGCGCTGGCCAACTTCCTAGCTGCTCATCCGATCCCGGAGGCCTCCAAATTATACGAAGACATTCCCGACGAAGTTGCAGAATATAATTCCGCAATGGAAGGTGACGCATGGCAACTGTTCTTCGACGGCGCCTCCAGGACTGGTCCCCAGGGAAACGTGGTTTCAGGGGTAGGAATCGTCCTAGTTACTCCTGATAAACTCGTCATCTACCGGGCATATTCTCTTAACGAACCATGCTCCAACAATGTGGCGAAATACAACGCCCTGTTAATTGGACTCCAAGTCGCTAAAGAGCTGGGGGTCGAGTCCCTGGAAGCTTTCGGTGATTCTCTGCTTATCGTCAATCAAGTCCGAGGAATATATGAAGTCCGAAATCCAGACCTCATCCCCTATCACCAAGCAACGGTCGAGATAGCCATGACATTCAAAGGGTTCTTCCTAGAGCATGTACCTCGATCCCAGAATCTGGAAGCTGATGCCCTAACCAGTCTAGCTGCGGATTTAGCCACTCCTATAAGAAGGCAGGATTCGGTAATCCTTCTTAACAGAGATTTATTCTGCATGAAGAACAACTTTTACATAGAACGCAGCTACCCTGTGAACACGGATCCCCCGGGAAGAGACTGGAGAAGCCCCTTCATAGATTTTGTCGTATACGGAATCTTGCCAGAGGACCCCAAAGAAGCAGTATCCGTCAAAAGAAGATCATTACGCTTCTACTTCGATGCATCTTTATAATGTCTATATCGTCGGACTTACGACGGACTGCTATTAAGATGTCTCTCAGGCGACGAAGCACAGCAGATTATCCAGGAAGCTCACGACGGCGTATGCGGAGCGCATCAGCCCGGTCCTAAGCTACAGGATCGTATCAGGAGAATAGGCTATTACTGGCCCACTATGATCACAGACGCGATCAGCTATGCAAGACAATGCAGAGCCTGTCAGGTTCATGCATACTTCATACATCAACCGTCTGAATATCTACATCCTACGGTTGCATCCTGGCCCTTCGAAGCATGGGGTATGGATGTCATAGGTCCTATTCACCCGTCTTCTTCCAGAGGCCACCGGTTCATACTGGCCATCACGGATTACTTCTCCAAATGGGCAGAGGCGATCCCTCTGGCTGAGGTAAAGGCGTCTGACGTAATCAGCTTTATCAAGCATCACGTCATTTATCGCTTTGGGATTCTCCGAAGGATAATCCATGACAATGGGCCTCAGTTCATCAGCCAAGCATTTCATCGATTTTGCGATAAAAATCGAATACATAATATTGCCTCTACGGCATATTATCCAGCTGCTAATGATTTGGCAGAAGCTTTCAACAAAACCATTATCAAACTCCTAATGAAGTTCGTCTCTTCGAATAAAAGAGACTGGAACGAGAAGCTGGGCGAATGTCTCTGGGCATACCGCACAACGGTACGGATACCGACAGGTTGTACCCCCTTTTTACTGGTCTACGGGAGTGAAGCAGTTCTTCTTATCGAAATCCAGATCCCGTCGCTCAGGATAGCCGTGACTAATGAGCTGGCCCAAGAAAAGAATGACCTGTTAAGGCTTCAGGAGCTCGAAGGATTAGACGAGAAATGCCTCCAAGCTCAACAGCGCATCGCACTCTACCAAGCACGCATTTTCAAAGCTTTCAATCATAAAGTAAAGGAAAAAGTGTTCAAGGTCGGCGAGCTAGTCTTAGCCGTAAGAAGGCCGATGATTCTCACTCACAGGAGTAAAGGGAAATTTTAGCCCAAGTGGGAAGGCCCTTATGTGATCGAGACAACGTTCTCGAATGACGCTTACAGGTTAGCCCAGCCTAATGGAGACCTATTAATGGCTCCTATCAACGGTAAATTCCTGAAGAGGTACTATGCTTAACCTCCTCTACCCCAGGATGGAATGTAGCTGGAATCCCAATTCTGACAAAACTACTTCCACAACGAAGCTAGTTAGGTCATATTCTATCATGTCCATATGACCTCTGAATAGGTATGTCCTGCTAGAAGTTTATCGAGAGTTTATCACGTCCATACTACCTCTGATATCACTCTCACCTAAACCTGTCATTTATATTCCGAAATGATGGGTCCACAAAGTCAGAAAAGATTCGCTTTATTTCCAAAAAGAGCAGAATTACATTAGGGAAGCTAAAAGCAAGAAAGGGTACATCATTGCGGGGGAGCAGTCAGATCACGAATTAGCTTTGCCAGTGCAGCTACCTTCTCGCCCCTGGAAACCAAGGCATCAGCGCGGGCCCGTTCCAGCCGTGCCTCAGGATTGTTCGTAGAGGACAGTTCGGCCCTTGCCCGAAGAGAGCCAGCTCGAGCAGCTTCTGCACGCTCCAGGTCCCATCGTGCGGTGCTCAGTCGACCAGACGCTACGCCTAGACCTGCCAGCGACTGAGAAGCCCACTCCTCTGCCCGGACGAGTTTCTCCTTCAACTTGCGGACCCTCGCTGCGTTCCCTTCGTGCTCGGATTGGTACTTCATCTCGAGAGCAAGAGCCTCCTCCACGACGGCCTTTCTTTTATCCGTCTCCAGCTTACGGGCTTTGATGGAATTATCTAAGCTCTCCAGCTGTTTGGTAAGCCGCGCAGTCATGGAGTCGTATCTGGCCTGGACTTCGGCTTCAAAACTGCCCCGAGTCAGCTGTAAGTATTCGTTAATGGGTTGCTCCAACCCATTAACCATCGCCTCCAGGGCGTCAGCTACTCCGGAATCGCCGAACTCTCTGACGGCCCCAATCGAAAACTGGGAAGCCTTCTTCAGGCTCTCAAAATCCAGATTCTTCGCCAACACCATTGTTATCAGCGTGTTCAAATTGGCTTAGAAGGTGCTGGTATACAGCTCGGTCAACGCAACCAGATCTGGTTGAACGCCAAGAGTGGCCACGATATTGGCGAGTTCCCCTCCAAGGACGATTGCAGACGAGGTGGCCACAGCCGCCGCCTCAACAGGTGGTGCGACCGAAGAAGGTGCGGCAACGACGGTCGAAGTCATCGCCATACTCACAAGAGGCGAGGTCACGATGACGGGTTCGTCCTCCTCTTGAGATGACGAAACCACTCCGGGCAAGCTGGCCCCCGAAGCCATTTCCTCCTCGAAGTGGAACACCTCTGTATCATCGTCAGGAGCCCAAGCAGAGCCAGAAGGCGTTTCAACGCTATACTCCCCGTGGGCACCATCCCCTGAGAAGAGGACAAGAAAGTTGACATCAATATGATAGTAATCTTTCTAAGAGGAGACATAAAGATGACCTTTACCCGTAGCCAACGGTATATATGCCGCGTCTGCAGCCGATGTAGCTATGTCACGCCTTAATGACGCAATACGAACTGTCATACCTGGAGAAGGAGGTGGGCCAACCGACATCGCCAGGAGCTCCACCAAGACTCTACCGAGACGTGTTCGAGGTTCGTCAGCTGGAACCTCGCTGGTCGTGCTCACGGACGGAGCAGGAGTTTCCTCCGTTGCTGGTCTAGAGGAAGATTCTCCCATTTGCCTCGGCCACGCGGGCGATTTTATTCCACTACCGGAGGCAGTGGCAGCAACGGCAGCCTCAAGCAGGAGTTCTCCGACACCGCCAGCCAAAATTGAGGGTCCCTCTCCAAGAGACGGGGACCTCCAATCAAAGGGACATCCCCAAAAGGAGAGGCAGCAGGTTCCTCTCTAGGAGCCGCAATGCTAGGAATCCTGAGAGGGCGATCAGCCGTCTTCTTCTTCCTCTTGCGAGGGGAAGTCTGCTTCGAGACAGAAGCCCTTCGCTTCCCTGAGATCGTCAAAGCCCCCGCAGGCGGAGGTACTTCACACCTCAGCACCGACACCAGAGGCTCATCCGGAATGGCGGACTCCTCGCCCTCGTCAGATAAAACCGAGGGGACTTCGATTCTTCCCCCAGGCTTGGAGGAAGGCACCCTGAAGCTTCCAAGCATGTCAAAGTCGCGATGGAGGGTGTTGATCGCCACGTAGAACTGAGCATACGAATGGAGGATGCGCAGCTCCGTGGAGAGGGTGGCGACCGGCACAATGAAGATTGCTCTCGTGCAGCCCATGATGAAGTACCGCCACCCCCTGGCTCCATCAATGAGTCTGCCCCGGGACCTGAAGCTGGTGATGGCATTGCCCACGTGCAGCTGATCGTACCCAAACTGCCTCGCGAACCGACTGGACAAGTAAGGCTCGAAGAAGCAATGATCCTCGCTTCTGTACAGCAAATGGGAGGGTCTGATGCAGACCAACCAATTAAAGGCTTCCGGGGAAAGATTGGTCTTTTCTCCGCCTAAATCCTCGAGCCTAATCCCCGACTAATTACGTTGTACAGAAGGGACGGTGCAGAGGAGCTTCCAACAATGACCAAGGCTCAGCGCCAGCCGACAGTCCACGACTGTGGTCACGTTCCAGAGGGAGCCCTTGTAGTTCAGCAAGAAACTACCCCCCGCGCTGCTACCAGGACCGGGAGACATCACCCGGGGGTTGTGAAGAATTAACCATCCCATCAAGTACAGGTATGGTAACTCCACCCTGGGAAAACTCTCACGCCGAGCTTCATCGACGAGCAACCCGTCAGTCATGGCTCGCAGTCCAGCCTGTATACGGCACACCATTACAGGAAGCAAGCCTAGCCTTGCCCCGAACACCAGACGGACAGCGGGCCACAGGATATTCCGATGAATGCAGTCCGCGAACGCGGTGCCAGGCACCACTACTCGACGCAGCCATAGGGAGAGAAAGCCGGCCAGCTTGGCTTCCTCAGACAAAGGCCTGCGGCAGCACCTCAAGTAACTATAGGCCTTAGTGCCTTTAGGGTACTTTCCTACCCCGTCACTGAGAAACTGATCTGGAGCGTTGGCCTCCTCCATAAGGTCCTCAACGACCTCGGCACTGAGCACGGCCAAACAGTTCACAGGCTCATGCTTATCCCCCGAAACCTTTACCGACTTGACGGCCCTGGCCCGGTGGAAGAAGAGGTAGGACATCCACTTAGTGGTGTGAGCCAAGTCAGAAGGCTCATTATAAAAGGCAGTGCACGCGAGGTATTGGCACATCAGCTCCTGATATACCTCCACAACCCGAGGATCCGAGTCCTCCAAGTCCCGGTTGGTAGGAACATACTCTTCATACGGGGTATCCCCCATCGGCAGTCTCGAGATCGCTGCCATTTAGTGGAGGGCCAACCCCAACTCCCCCAGTGGAGTGGCGAAGGTCCCGGTGAGCGAAATATATCGCTCCATCAGCGCCAGAAAGAGGTTAGGGTTGGGAGGCAACCCAACACTCGTCACGCTCATGGCGGCATACAGTCCGATGATTTCCAGCTCTCTCCGAAAATGCTTCAAAGCCCAGTCAACTAGGCAGGACCATCAGAGATTTGTTGGGGTGATCCACCCATTGTACCGAGGATTCTCCTTGGGGTATACCCCCCCTCGCACCATGAAGTCATTACAGAAAGTCGGCAATTGCACCGGCTGGATCACTGAACTATCTTCACTCGGGACGCTGCCCGGGCACAGTCCCCTGAACAACATCACGACGCCAGTGGGGCGGCTAACGAACGACCCCCGGTCGGCTCCTTTCAGATGAAAGATCTTTCCCGGCTTCCCGTGAAGATCAGGAGTCAGCGTCCACGACATCCTCCTGCGATGTGTGGCATGGAAGAAAGCCGAGATCGGATAATCTCTCGACATCGTGGGCAGATACAAGACCACGCTCTCGACAGGGAAAACCCAGGGTTCTCTCTTGGGCTTCGTCTGGGACTGCTTGTCTATCATGTCCCCAAAGAGGAAGGTCGGCTTGATGTACTGCTCCCCATCTACGTACGTTAGGGGCTCCCCATTGATCATGCTCAGCAGCATTCGCTCACCCTGAGCCGATATCAAGATCTCCCTCCCTTCGGGATACTGGGGTCCGGAGATAGGAAATGTCACGTGCGACAGATCCTCCAAGTAGTTCGAGTGCAGCATCCCAGCAGCGGATCCCATCACCTCGGCCAGTGGAGACTCATGCAAGTCGACTGCAAAAACGTAAGAAAAATACGTCATTACGAACCTTGCAACATAAAGACCAAGAAGCGACAGTCGGTGCTGTACTCCAAGACTGTACAAAATTTGGTCATCTTACGCCAGGAGTCATATCCCGAAAGCGTAATTGGCGGTATACGATCCGTGCTTTACGCCAGACTGCTAAAATTCTAGTTATTACGCCGTAGGTCCCATCCAAAGCGTAAAACTAAAATTTTACAGTATACACCAAGTCTTCGGTAGCCAGAGCTTTTACGCTCATAACTACGAAGACATGGAGTTTTTACGCTGACACATTAGAAATGTGGGCATAAAAGATGAAAATGTCTCCATGCGTCATCTTCCTCAAAGAGGCTATCAGCACAGAAGACGACCTAGCGTGGTCACGTTCAACGTGTGTGAAGGATTTTTCGTCGTTCTTTGTCATTTCCGATGGCTATACCTCTAAGACCGGGTGCGCTACTCGTCGGCAGGATCCTTCGCTCAGAAGGAAGTTCACATCGCCCGACCAAAGACTCTCTCGCCGGGGCAGAAGCACGAGAAGAAGAGCCTATGCTCTTTCCCTTGGTAGAGAGGGTTTGCTTCGGCGCCATTACTGGAAACCTGGAGTGCTCGGAGAAAGTACGAGGGTAAAAAACTTAAACAATCAAAGCTCTCTCTCGCAGAAGACGGATAAAAAGTTTCTCTCTCCAGAAGCTTGGGATATATATAGAGTTCGGGTCGACTCCTCGAATTCTCAGGCGGCTCCTCGAAACCCCAACCGAATCTCACAAATTAAATATTTGGTTATGATTGGGTACTACGTCAGCCCGCTACTCTCGAAAGACGGACAGTTAGCAAATTCGAAGAGTTTTTTGTGCAAAAGCAGGTCAGCGGTTCCTATGCTAAGGAGCTTTCTACGCTCGACAGCAACAGATCTACGGTTTTACGCTCGCAAGCTACAAGTCTATGGTTTTTACGCCCGGATGCCTTTGTGCTCGGTAGCTTTTATGCTCGAGAGGCTACAAACCTACGACTTTTTACGCTCAGCAGGTACCAAATCGATGATCTCACGCTCGGTGGCGCTTAGTTTATACTCGGAGGCAACAGATCCGCAACCTCTACGCTCGGAAGATTTTTTTTATTCACAGGCTATAAATCTAAAGTTCTACGCTAAGGAGCTTTCTACGCCCGACAGCAACAGATCTACGGTTCTATGCTCGCAAGCTATCAGTCTATGGTTTTATGCCCGGATGCCTTTGTGCTCGGTAGCTTTTACGCTCGAGAGGCTACAAATCTACGACTTCACGCTAAGCAGCTCCAAATCGATGATCTCACGCTCGGTGGCTTTCTACGCTCAACAGGCCTACAAACTCAAGATTTTCAGCTCATCTACGCTACGGATATCTGACTTTCCGCATATCCGAACACAAGGCGGTCGATTACAGGAGTTCACACAAAATATACTCCTTCTTGACCTCAACATGTCCCAAGTACCCAAAGCATACAAGAGTTCAAACATTGAGAAATTACTCTTCTCGGGTCAATTGGAGGTTCATCCAGACTCCAGTCTGAATATCTCGTCTATCAAAAGATGGCAACTCAGTTAGACAGCCATTTCTCGACCCTGTTCCAAGGGATTTTTCGAGAAGTCATTCTTGAAGACGAAGTCTGAACAAACATTCTGTTCATCAGAAGTTCAGAGCTCTATGCAGTCCCTCAGTCCTAGCAACAGGACAGTCCTAAATGTTCAAAATGCTTAAACAGCGTTCTATGGACTATTCGTTATGCGTAAAGGACAGGGCCTAATACTCTTTCTATCAGAGTCAGCTAAGGATTCAGACGTGTTGAAGCTACACATATTCAGACTTCACAGCAACGTATGGCAAGATGATCATATGAAGAAGAAAGACGATTTTATTAAAGATTTAAGTCATGATTACATATGAGGGAAATCCAATCTACAAGGGTTTTTTTTTCATTTTTATGATTACAACTGAGGAAAACTCCGTCTATAAAGGATTTCCCCATCGTCGCCTGAAGGCTGCCCTCGAAATCTGTTCTGACAGGTTCCCGCATTGGTGGTCTTCCTCTTCTTCCCATAAGATAATCAGTGGCGGAAGAACACAGAGTTGGGGCTCGCATAAATTATGCAGATCCCATGCTCCGTGCGTCGCTCAAGCCGGGACAGAGCGAGTCTGTCTGACTCTCGTCACCGGAGGCAACGAGAGAAGACAACACTTGCAAGCTGTGTGGTCAAAGACGACCCTTCCTCTCTCCTGGGGCAACGCCATACAAAGTTGCTGATTATCCTGAGCAAGGGAGGCTAAGATATCCTTCCATGATCCATCGTTGCAGTAGACACTTGCTCGAAGATGCCGTCTTTTTTGGCTCCCTACATGCTGGAAGAACATGATCTCCTTCTTCCTCAGGTCGACCCGACGAACTCCGGCGATCATCTCTGCATGGTAATGGGAATATGGGGAGAACAGGCTAACTCCCCCAGCCTTTTTATAGGCGAAAGGGGTCACACCGGTCCCCAATAAATCCGCCATAAAGTCGGCATCGACCATTTCAACGCTCTATTCAGAAATGTTTTGAGTCACGAGGTGCGGTTCATGCTTTATTCAAAGCGTTCCAACTTCCGAGGAATTTGAAAGCTTTGAAGGGGGTCTTGTAGAAGTATGAAAAATACGCCGGATGACTATACGCGGCATATCGGTGCAAAGCAGCATAGGCAGAGGCCTTAAGAGCCATCAAGCGTGCAACAGAGCCTTTTTCGCTAGAACAGAGCGTGAAACATAAAAGCTCAAATGACCATCCGCGTAAGGCAGTACGTCCAAGCCGCTTCAGCGTAAAACAGGGTGCTTCATCACCTCCAGGGCGTAAAACTCCTCCCCTTTCATACGCAGCGTTGAGGTGTACAAGAGACGCTTCATATTCCCCGAAGTGAACCTGTCAGATCCTGCAATGAACCTGTCAGAGCCTGCAATGAACCTGACGTCTGGACTTCTGGCAAAGGGATATGGCTCGACTACCCAAGCGACGGCTATAATGATGGCACTGTACTGCCACCCAGGCTGTCAAATACCGCCATCCCCTTCACGTAAACTGCTTCTTCAAGCAGAAAGGGATATGCTGCCTTGTTTTACACAGGCAAAACGTGAGCTGTTTACGTTCTGCAGTAGACAAACCGCCTGCTACGCCAAAAGATGCACTCCGTACGGGGTTCGAGGTACGTCTCTTCGCCTAATGCACAGAACGGCGACAGTTTCTCGAGGCACGTCTCTGCGACTGATGCGCAGAAAGGGTTGCAGACCGTCAAAGAATACGCCTCCACATTTAATGCACAGGATGGTGGCAAATCTCGGCATTTAATTCAAGAGATTTGATTATATCTTCAAAAGTCGTAATTCCGGCTAAGACGTCCATATCAGCACTGTGGCACGGTACGCAGCGGCTTCTACGCCCATCCAGCGTTTGTGCTCATTCGGCTTCTACGCCTGCTCGGCCTCTGTGCCCATTCGGCTTTTACGCCTGCTCGGCCTCTGTGCCCCTTCGGCTTCTACACCTGCTCGGCCTCTGTGCCCATTCGGCTTCTACGCCTGCTCGGCCTCTGTGCCCCTTCGGCTTCTACGCCTGCTCGGCCTCTGTGCCCCTTCGGCTTCTATGCCTGTTCGGCCTCTACGACCACTCGACTTCTATGCCTGTTCGGCCTCTACGACCACTCGGCTTCTATGCCTGTTCAGCCTCTACGACCACTCGGCTTCTACGCCTGTTCGGCTTCTATGCCGGTTTGATAACTATTTGGCTTCTATGCCATGGTGACAGACATTTGGCTTCTATGCCAACCTCTTCTACACATTGGATACCTACCTACGTGGCTTTTACGTCGTGATCTTCGTAGCAATTGTACGTATTGTGTCCCTTAGTTGGACCCGCGTCACACGCTCATTCAAAAGATCATCTATACGCAGGCATTGGTTACTTTAACCGTTGTGTAAAAGGGTACTGTACTTTCTACTCCTCGGTTGTTATACCGATGGAGTGGTCACTGTCACTAAAACTCTATAAATAGAGACCTCTATCAATGAGGAACAAGGTCGAAAAACTTCAAACTTGAAGATCGAACCAGGTCGACAAAAATTGGAAGATCGAACCCGAGAGAGAGAGAGAGAGAGAGAGAGAGAGAGAGAGAGAGAGAGCACCCGGAGCCCAGGCAAAGAGTAGGGATCGATGACTTTGGCATCGTGCATCCACCCTCTCCTGCAACCTTCGAAGCTGCTTTCTGTCTTCTACGGTACTTTTTCAACATCGTGTGGTCCAAGGGCTAAAGTGATCGACTGCAGATCAGACACCTATAGCAATATTTATCCAGATTAAATAAATTGTACTCCCATATCCTCGTATAGGATCAAATTGTACAAGTTTGTTTGTAAACCAAAGAAGGCGGGTTCTGTGTAAACCCCATATTGAATACATCTTCATTCTTTCGTTTAATACCACAAACAGGGACGTGCATCGATGATCTCTCCAATTTGATCACGGAGAGGAGACGATCTCGTTGACGATCTTTCGTGCCGCGTTCGAAGAGGAGTTTATACCCCCTCCAGTACAACGTCAGATAGAGAACGAGTTCGTGCAACTGAGGCAGGACAGTATGACAGTTAAGCAATATTCTGCCGAATTCAACCGACTCTCCAAATTCGCTAGGGCCTATTTACCTGATGTAGCGAGTCGAGCTAGAAGGTTTGAAGGCGGTTTGCGCCCTGCCATTCATGGACACGTAGTCGTTCATCGGTATCGGACAATACGTGAAGTCATAAATCATGCCCTATCACTTGAACCACACTATCCTCACGTTCCTGCCGGCGCTGTGCATACCTACAATCACAAACGCCAAAGCAACGAGAGAGAAAATAGTGCTGCAAAGCGACGAAACGACGGTGGTCAGCAAATAAAGCATTGGAGCAATACGTGTCAATTCTGCAAAAAGCTTGGACACGATAAGAAAGACTACCGCTTGAGACTTGGGTTATGCCTCGCTTGTGGACGATCAGGCCATGCCATTAATTCCTGCATAAACCTTCCTGATCGTCGTCCCCAACAAAATGCTCCCTAACGGTAGGTCCTATTCCTAAGTTTCGTGGACGAAACTTCCAATTAGTTGGGTAGGATGTAGCGCCCCGTTCTTCCGGTGCGGAGAGCGCGGCTAAGAAACACAAGACGGTATCGTTCGATCGGGATAGATTGAATTAAGAACTTGTCCTCGTTATGGATTTGTTTCTTCGAAATCGATTCCTATATTCAGTGGACCACGCCCCAAGGATCGGCTTAGCGGCAGAGTCAGGAGGGACCTCTCCGCTGCTATCTTTTATTGCCTTGATTTTCGATGTCGCTAGTTGCTTTCGTGCTTTGAGTTGGTTTTGGGATTTGCTTGTTTTTCTTGAACGGTTTCGATGGTTTTTATTATTTTCGTTCATTGAACTGCATTTCAATTCCGAGATTGGAAAGAGTGGAAGTAGTATTGATCGAGCTGTTCGTGATGCAGGTGAACGAGCAGTAGGCGGCTTGTGAGCGGAGTCGTGAAGCTCCTCTTTCCTTCTCCCTTCCAACCATCTAAGTGAGTGGCTACCAACCCGATTAGCTAGCCCTGCTTCCAAGCTTCACATCTAATAAATCTGTATTCTTCTTTGCCCCGATCAAACGATACCAAGTAATAATAAAAGAAACCAAGATAAAAGAGAATAGACTTGGTTATTATGCTTGTCAACCAAATATGTGAACTGTTATCTTATGGTATGCTTGTTCGTGCAAATGTTCTATAAACCGTGCTAAGTATATATCACATCTTGTACATGAATAATTGTTCAGGGAGGCTATGCAAAATAAATCACGCAATACTGCTTGTCGTGTACTCGTGTTCTTGCACTCGTGTTGCCTCAAATGCATGACTTGTTAACTTATTAATCGTGTTCGATCATGGACAACTTGTGCATAAGGTATTGGTTCTGCGGACGGTCGCTGGGGCACTGGCACCGATCCAATCCGGGCGGAACTCGTGTGTAGTCATCGTGTTCGGGACCGGATAGCTTACAGCGCAATCGTGTACTCTCGTAGCATGCTATCCTTGTCCTCGGCTACGTCCACTATGGCAATCATGCCAGTGATCATCGTGTATATTTAAACCTGTTGCAAACTAACTTGTGTCTTCGTGGCAGGGAAGGCATGGTAAGTATTGTACAAGTAATTCAGACGGGCAGGTAAAATCCACCGAACGGTGGCTAGTTCATTTCAGTATCATACATATATACTGTTGCTTGTAAATAAACTAAGGCAAGATAGAAACCCACCAAAACATGCATGCTTCATTAAAACAATGTGTTGATTGGTATAGTTCGGTTAGCTCGCCTTCACCAATATATTTTGACATACTGACCCTCGTTGAAACAGGTTCTCCGCACTAAGGCAAACCGAGCGAGGAGCCGAAGTTTTCTTCCCGATCCAGTCCAGCTGTTGGCGCATCTGCATTGCGCCCCTTTAAAGTATTTTGAAGACATGAGCTTGCAACTCTTCATACACAAATGCAGCTCCGTGGCAAAGCCGTCCTCCAGCCTAGAGGTCTATACATTTTGAAGTTATAAAGGGATGTAATGTATATGACTGCTATCTCATTTTGAGTCAACTCTTTTGTAAGCCCGTGCGGCATATTAGCTGACTCATTCAGGAGTTTGTAATAGATGTTCATTATCAATAAAGAGAACTTTTTCATGTTTCAAATCTGTGTTTCAAGTTATCTGCATACTCTGAATATGTGCTTGCTATGCAAATCATTAGAGCCTTGTACTGGCGCAACCCCAGGCCCACACGGCGGTCATGATTCGGGGGATGCCTCAACGATTCAACGAAATCGGGTCATGATACTGACAAAGCCAGCTACGTATATCAGAGTACTCAGTACCCCGAGATACGTTCACGATTGTGAATAGACATGGGGGTTAGTACTATAAGCCATCAGTCAACATAGGTCAAGAAATCCTAATGTCTCAATCACAAGGATAATTGAAAGATGAAGATGTAATCATTCTGCGTATTAAAAGGTGACAACTAATTTATGACTGATGCACTTGTGTTTATGGTTACATTGATGAGATGGGTTAAGGATGAACATTGTTCGCAGCAAATCTACACTTGATGAATACTTGTGTTTGAGGATAGTGTTTGAGGACGTTATGCGATTTGATGATTATGTATTTATTATAATGCTTCCCTGGTCATCTTTGGTCAACACCCTAGTTAGTATGCTTAGTCATGAGTTATCTACTATGACAAAACCTAGGTTAAGTTATCAATGACACATTTTTAATAAATAGACTTTGAGTTAATTATTAATTAGTTTTAATTACTCCTCTAGGTACTTTGGGATCCTCGAACTTGGATGTTGTACCAGAGCCCCGTCTTCAGCATCCGGACTCAGACAAGTGTACCTTGCCATACTGTAACTCAGTTTTAATTTTACTTATTTATTTTATCTATACATTATGTACGCTTTGGATCGAAATTGTTACTTAGCATTTGGGTCATATCCGGGTGCAGACGTTCGTCGGTAACGTCTAATATCAATGTTTAGATGTTTCTCGGTACCTTTATGTACCTACTTGGTTACATCGGAACCCTAGGACACATTCAGACACTGTCATTATGTCAGACTTCCTGTATCCTAAAAGTGCCAGCATGATCGGAACATGTGATGACTATAGGATCGTGATTTGTGCTAGTTACTTCAGTATGACGAGACTATTTACATGGAGGTTCAGGCCCAGTGAGCTGCGAATGCGTCTCATTAACCGCAATGGAAGGGAAAGACAGTTACTAGACGCTTTGGCTACTTCCTATACACTATATATATATATATATCCTTATTTACGTAGAGATCCTGTATCCGGAGTCGTAGTACTTACTTACTGTGTGTCTCTGTGCTCGAAGCTACGGGTACGCACAATGTGTCTCTGTGCCTCGGAGCTACGAATTTATATTTGGAAAGCCCACGTGTCGAACATTGTCTTCAGGTTGTGTCTCACTTAGGTGTTTATTCTAGATTACACCGGCGTATCATATGTTTTCTTTCTATTTTACTATGGCATGCTATTTTTGTACCTTGTTACGTTCCTCTGAAGACCTGGTTCCCTTCCAGGCATAGGCGATGAGGACTACCCAGAGGAGCACGGACCGGGCGTATATCTAGGAGCAGGACTTATAGCAGAGGATGAGATCCTTCCCGAGGACTTTGCTTGATCACCGGTAGTGACCTCACCTTGGATCAGGTATCATTATCTAGTTAGCAGATATCGGCCCTAGTTATCTTATTGCTTCCTTTCATTTAGTACTTGTATTAGCGGGTTTGTCCCCGTGTAAATCTATCCGTATTATAATTTGATACATTTCTAGACTTATTTTCTCTATGTGTTTCATATTCTTATGTCTGTGGATGAGATTAGTTATATTGCTTATGTTTTAAATGTTGGGTTATATTATTGTACTTTACAGCTTAGGTGCACTCCATCGGGTCCATTAGATTGGGATGCCCATTGGAGTGTACCCGTTGGCTAATGCCACGTGGCTCAGTTTCTTATATTTGGAACTGAAGCATGACATGGTTTTGTGGTGGCCCATGCAGGTCCGATTTAAATCATTTTGGTTACCTGACTATGCCAAGCGAGCCTGTAATTAGGAATAAATATTAGGATCTCATCTACATGCTTGAGTACTTCACATAACACCTCTATTTTGATTTTATTTTGCCAAATTTGCATCATGTTTAATTCCAAAATGTTGATCTTAAATATGACTTCTTTTCAGAGTTATGAATCTCCGTAGCGGACGTGTCACGTAGCCGGGCGATATCCCCCATGACGCCGGATCATCTGGGGAACCGACACTGGGGCAGGTTCTTCTGTTGACCCCAGCTCCCCAGGGACAGTCATCTGGGCAGCCAGAGGTGCCTCCGGACGGGCACCAGTCTTCGTACCGAGCAGATCATAAGGGCCAGCGGACCGTAGGACAGGATGAGCAACAGTTGCCCCCACCACCTCCATTTCCCCCAAAGATGCCATATATGCCCTTCCCACCAGGGCAACCCATGGACGGGCTGTAGATGTTCCAGATGATCTATGTTATGATGCAGGCCCAGCAACAGGCCTAGTAGCACCGGGCTGAGTCTTTGAGAGGGAGTATTATGACGGCTTTGGGATATGCGACACCACCAGCTCGCCCGTCGATGATGGAGTCTGTCATAGACTTTCGTCATATGATACCACTTTTATTTGCTATCACGGAGGAGCCGACGAAGGTACACACATGGCTTACCAACATTCAACACCAATTGGAGGCCATCGATCTCCCGAGGCATAGATGGAGGACTGCTGTCAGGATGTAGCTTATCGGCAATGCTCATTACTGGTGGCTTTCAGAGGAGGAGCATTTAGGGCCCGATCGGGTCACTTGGGAGGAGTTCTCTAGGCTCTTCAAGGAGATGTTTATTCCTTCCACTGCCAGTACGGAACTTCGGGACAGGTTCCAAAACCTCAGGCAGGGCAGTTTGACCATTGAGGAGTACAATGTTGAGTTCCTTCGCTTGAGTTGTTTTACCCCGTACTTGATTCTGACTGAGTAGAAGAAGGCCGAGAATTTCTACGAAGGATGGGTTTTGAGATACAGAGGTTTATTGGATCTATAGCCCCCACCTCCTACTCCGAGGTTCTGTTAGCAGCCCGACGCCAGGATCGTATCAACAAGATGGTGGCCAGTCTGAAGAGCTCCTATGCATCATCATCGTCAGTTCGAGTACCGCAGGGAGGACTTACGAAACGTTCCTTGGTATCATAGCAGCATAGAGCAGCACCCTTGCAGGGACCAGTGATTCCCACTTGCCATTACTGCGGTAAGAAGGGACACATATTGAGGGATTATCGACGGAGGTTGGGAGTATGTATGAGATGAGGATATGACCAGCATGCAGTCAGGGATTGCCCAGAGCAGAGGGTTCCAGTACCGATGGTTCATCGACCAGCCTTACCAGCATCGAGGCCCTACCAACAGCCTCCCGGGCCAGTCTTTCCAGGACCAAGGCCGCCCTATACAGGAGTTGAGGCGATACGACCACCAACACCAGGAGGAATTCAGAGGATGCCACCATTGGCCCCGCAGGCAGTTTATTTCCAGCAGGCTCGACAGCAGCCGAGAGCACCAGCACCGGGACAAGGCCAGGTCTTTACGATGACCATTGAGGAGGCAGAGACCGTTGGAGAGGTGATCGCAGGTACTATTTTAGTAGCTTCATTACCAGCAGTAGTATTATTTGATTCTGGTGCCACACACTCTTTTATAGCTGCTAGTTTCATGTACTATTTTAATAGCAACTGCACCCCTTTCGAAGATTAAAAAGATTCTTACGGGAAGTGAAATAGTACCGGTTAGCGACACTTATAGATCTTGTTCAGTAGTTGTTTGCGGGCGAGAGATGCGTGCTCGATTTTTAGTCTTCTCCATGCCAGACTATGACATTGTCCTAGGCATGGATTGTGTCACCCCCACATTTCAAATTAGGGGTATTTTTGTCTTTTCATAATTTAATGTATAAATGATTGCATAATATTTTAATTTAATTACCGTAATTTTATTTGATTGTTGCGCCTTACCGTTGCTTCGATATTTGGAGCGCTGCCATAGCTTTTGCCTTCCAACCAATTTCACAATCTTGTCCTAGACATGCCTGTCTACCATCCTGACCTTTGTGTAACTCATAAATATTCTTCATTGTGCTTCATTTTAGTCGCACAATATTCGTCGCAAACGTTTATTATTTAATTCTTAATAAATTCAACTTTGTATCGTTGTGCGTTCCAATCGAAATTGGAGACATAATCTCGACCTATTTCGTGCAACCCAAATTAGGGTAATATTCTATTCTGAGTCTTCTTCATTTATGACACTTGTGTCCCACTTAATTTTAGTCCCTTGTACTTCCAATTAATTTTAGAACATCAATTGCATTAATTTTAATTAAATTGATGTAAGGACCCAACTTGACCCAAAACTAGACCCAACACCAAACCAAATCCCCGTTTATACCCTCAAGCTTCATACTAAACACCAAACATCCTTTTCAACCAATACATCACACCAAACATGATGTTTTCTCTCATTAAATCCAGGAACCCACTTATGTACAATTTTCCAATTGTTGGGGACTTAATTACAAAACTGCAATAATGTGTCACCATCCTATTGGTTTAAACCAAATGAAGAACCAACCCCCCCTTCCTTTGACCGTTCAACCCTCTTCCTCTCTCCTCTTTTTGGATGTACACCATCCTTTCATGATGAATCATGGCCATCCATTTAAAATAGAGCCATCCTCACCACACAACACCCTCTCCATTATATATATATATATATATATATATATATATATATATATATATATATATATATATATATATATATATATAACCCCTCTTCCAATGCAAACTCCATCCCTATGTGTACTTGGCCGGCCCTAATTCCTAGGAAGTCAACATCAACCTCTTCCCCACATGAAAAAAACCACCATCCCGATTAAATTTCTTCATCACCACCAACACAACAAAACTCCAACTCAACCATAAACTAAGCCTCACCTTCACCCCCTCTTCCCTACTCCAGCCTCAGCCGGTGGACAACCCCGACGCCGTCCTCTCTCAGCCGACCCGTTCCCGGCCACCTTCCCGCCTGAGCCCGACGTTGTGCAACCCGACGACAGCACCGCCTCCACCATCCCATCCCCGTTCATACGACATCTCATCGTCGTGAACCGCTGTCTCGACCGGACGACAACCCCCCCCCCCCCCGCCTCCACGTCGAGCAGCAACCCGCTGCCAACCCGTACCTCGTCGACCGGAGTTGAACCACCCGCAGCACGACTGAACACTCGCCGGAAGCTCGCCTCCCTCTCCTCCACCCTGGATCTCCTCTTTCCCGTCTCATCTTCCCCACAGCCCAGAGCTCCCTGCCTCTCTTCGACCAGAACGCTGCCCAACCCGCCCACGACTTCATCTCTAGCCAACCCGCCGGAAGCCCCTACGACCGCCTGCCGATCCCCTCGACCACCTCCCTGTCATCCCCTTGCTGTTCTCTTCCCCCTCGCCTCCTGCCTGAGCTCCTCCGAAAGCCTCGCCATTACCATCATCATCATCACCTCCATCGTCATCGTCGTTATGAACGTCGTCGTCATCATCGTCATCAATACCATCGTCAATATCGCCGTCATCGTCGTCGTGCCCGTGCGCAAGTTCGTTCCTGCCCTCCTTTAAGATTTTGTACGTATATGTATAGTATACGTTTAGGTATATGTATATTATTCGATTTAGTATATATGTATGTATATATTTTGTGTATGAGTATTATTCAATATGATATATATATATATATATATATATATATATATATATATATATATATATATATATATATATATATATATATATATATATATATATATATAGTATATATTATTCAAACTACTATATGTTTAATATATGTCTATAAGTGGTATGTATATATAAACATATATATATATATAATATAAAATTCTATTAGTGTATATACACATATACATATTATGTGTGTAATTATTTGGTACACACACACACACACACACACACACACACACACACACACACACACACACACATATATATATATATATATATATATATATATTATAAGTAATTAATGATATATGCTAATTAATAATATGTATAATTATAAATGTACTAGGCGACTCGAGTGTAATTACGGATACCCCGTATTTACATTGACCTATAATCCTGTAAATTATTAGAAGACTGCCATATGTACACTCACGTATTGGCAAGACCCATATTATTATTGTCTGTCTGTCTTGCACAGCAATAACAGACGCGACTCCCGTGCAATTAGACGCACACTTGACCCTAGTTGACCAGTGTCATACCTAGCGTAGCCCTAAGTTCATTGTGTTTTGATTATGTGTTAGTGTAATGTCTGATGCAATATTGTATTAAATGCTGTCTTTAGGACTGTTGGATTTTCAGACAAGATTCAGAAACAGACATTGGTATTGCCAGCTAAGGACCCCAGGCGAGTACATTCTCTGACAGTTTTCATTTTGTTGATTATCTCTATAATTCTAGTTGTATAGCGTACATGACTCTGACACTGTTGTATACACGAGTTGGCATCATCGAGACCTGTCACGAGGAGTCGTAATTTGGAATCCATCATGCTAGTTGGAAAAACGGGGAAATTTTAGTAGCTTATGTGATCATACCCAAACTCTACATGAATCATAGCTCACCCACACCTCACGTCGGTGCAGCCTTACCATTACATGTCTTATAGCCTGTTGTGTATGATTAGCCTGATTATTACTTGTATCATAGCTATCCGGATGGTTAGCCTTACCTTACATGAATCATAGCTAGTCATACATAGCAAGCCTGATCAGTCCCAAGCCGATCACATGATATGCTGATATTTCACACACTTAGTTAGATGTTCTTGACATGTATCTCTAGTATATTGATCTAGCATCTTTATATGTTCTAGTTATTGTTCTTGTATACACTTATATTCTAGTTCATTATTCTAGCATGCACTTGTATTTCTATTCATTGCTAGATGTATATTAATGATGATATGCTCTAGTACTTCATTATTCTAGTATTCCTTTATCTCCAGTATTTCTCATTGCCAGTACATATATCCATCTTGTATTTCTTTACACTATATTATAGTTTTTGTCAATATACATGGAACTGTTGTTAGTGCTTGTAGTTCGTTCCAATTCTGACTGGATATTTTTTTCAGACTGTGACATAGAGGACTCGTTTCCAGCATACTTGGAGATTGGATGTTATTGATTGCAGGTTAGACTATTTATTGTTGTTTAGACTTATCTTGTATTTTATATATTTTCTTCGATATCTCATCGTGCTTTAGTTTATGTGATTGAGTATATTCCATATTATATTGTGATATCCGTGTCTCCTTATGGAGTTAGATATTCGTGAGAGTTTGATTAGATAGATTATTGACCTAGACAACGTTCTACCGTCGATGCTGCGGCGTAGGCTGGACGTACCCATGCTCTCGTGCCCCTATACCGGGTGCGGGTCATGACAGATTGGTTGAGCCAATACCATACGATGCTAGATTACCGACGTGGATGTGTTATGTTTAGACCACCGGATCACCCTAAGTTTGAGTTTCTTCGGGGAGCCTGAGAGCATGGTGTCCAACCTACCTTCACATCACATATTACAGAAGGTGAACCAGTGTACTCCCTCATTATATCAGAGTTTGAGGATGTATTTCCCAAGGATCTTCTAGGACTGCCACCTGACAAAGAGATAGAGTTCACTATATAGTTGACTCCCGGAGCCGAGCGAGTTACTTTCCCCGTCTACAGACTAGCACTGAAAGAGTTGGTTGAGTTGAAGGTCCAAGTAGATGATCTCTTAGACAAGGATTTTATTCGGGCTAGTGTTCCTCCATGGGGAGCGTCCATCTTATTTGTGTCGAAGAAGGACGGGACGGTACGTTTGTGTATCGATTACAGGACGCTAAATGCTGTAACGATAAAGAACAAGTACCCTCTGTCGCGCATCGATAATTTATTTGATCAACTGGGTGGCACATGTGTATTCTCGAAGATCGATCTCAGATCCAGCTATCATCAGATCAAGGTGAGAAAGGAGGACATTCCGAAGACAGCTTTTCGGACGAAGTAAGGGAACTATGAGTTTCTAGTCATGCCGTTTGGTTTTTTCAACGTGTCAGCTGTGTTTATTAGCCTGATGAACAAGGTTTTCCACCAGTACTTGGATAAATTTGTGGTGGTATTTATTGATGATATCTTGGTATGTTCCAAGAGCTAGGAGGAGCACGAGGAGCATCTCAGGATCATGTTGGAGACGCTGAGGCAGGAGAGGCTGTATGCCAAGCTCAGCAAGTTCGAGTTCTGCTTGGACAGGGTGTCACGCCCCGATCTCCCGCAGGCAATCGGCCGTTCCCGCTAGGCGGGAATCACCCACGCCAGCGCTCCCGCGGAACGATCGCTTAACCCATCCGGGCGTGATGCCGCACGAGCGTGAGCCACGCCCGTGCAAGGCCATGGTTCATTGGCTGGCGGCAAGAGTTCTAAGCCACAGAGTCGCACAGATTGTCCGAGTGCAGCGGAGTTTAGGAACGCATAGCGATTCGGTAACAGGTTCACTGAGTCGACAATTATAGCGGAAGCATAGAAACAAGTAAAGTAATCTCTTTATTGATATGAAACATGTATTACAGGCGACGTATAGCCGAGATTACAAGTCGCTCAAGCTTCTCTCTCTGAAACAGTAAAAGCGTGCCAAGTGGCTACAACTGTGGAATGAATGTACAGGCGATGGTCAGGCGATGTTCATAACTTATGTCTTGTATATGTGCTTCAGTCCCGGACGCACCGTTGTAAGGCTTCAGAGGGAACTCCTGGCCTTAGCACGCACGTTGGAGGCGTCCGCACCGAACGAGGTTCTCCCGCACCCTGCATATCAAACTGGTGGATTATCAGTACATTGAATGCACTGGTGGGGAAGCTACTCGCCCGCTCGACAAATCCAAACACGTAATACATATTCCGTGTACAACTATTCAGTTGTCTTTCTAGTTGCCTTAGGATCAATTTCATGCAGATATTGAATAGCCTAACGTGTCGGGCAGAGCGCCGTGCGATGTTAGAGAAAACACGGCGAGACTTACCAACTTACCATCTCCTTCCCTGTCCAAGGCAAATATTGTTAATTTAAGCAGGGGCATGTATAAACATTCAGGAGGCATAGCATATGCAAACACGAGTACTTATTTCAAGATCGTTCATGTGTTCAGTTTATTTGTTTCATACGATACAGTATCTCGCACGCGGATAGCCGCTAAGCGAGGATGAATGGTTTATCTTTCGTTTACAAGCAAGCATGCAACAAGTTAGGTACAAGGTGATCACTGGCGTATGCCATAATGGACACTAGTCTGTGACGAAGATGGTTTGCTACGTGCAAGAACGTTAGGCGCCGCATACCACCCTGTCCTAGTACGTGAGACTAAACGTTAGTTCCGTCCGGAGTCGGAACGGTGCCAGTGCCCCAGCAGCCGCCCGCAGGAACTATACCTTGTGCACAAGTTGTCCGTGATCGAACAATAACATTTATTCGCCCGAAGGCTACGTGATTATCACCCGTAGGCTACGTGCGCCCGTAGGCTACGTGACTATCGCCCGTAGGCTACGT
Source organism: Iris macrosiphon (assembly GCA_036927795.1). NCBI lineage: Eukaryota > Viridiplantae > Streptophyta > Magnoliopsida > Asparagales > Iridaceae > Iris > Iris macrosiphon. The sequence continues at coordinate 52,607,312 of JAYESA010000020.1, read as the reverse complement.
GAGTATCGCCCGTAGGCTACGTGCGCCCGTAGGCTACGTGATTATCGCCCGGAGGCTACGTGAGTACAAGACAAGCAGTAGCATGATTCATTTATATTGCATCTATGTTCCATTCATGCGTTCAGGATTGCTTAAACATTGCACAATATAATAACGTTAGACATTCATAAGCAGACAAGCATGCGTTTCTAAGGAACACAAGTAAACACGATTGCTCGGACCCGAAGGTAAGCCGAGAGATGAAACCGTTAGGGACTTAGCATGCGAGGGTCTGAATATAAGCAGTATTTCATTTCCATATTCTAGCAAGCAATACAAGTTGGGATTATTCCCTTAGCTAGGTGCGTTGGATTTATTAGCATGCAGGGGGTGATTCACCTAGCGACTAGCATGAACATTCCAGATTTTATGTGTGCTGGCTAAGCAAAGACAAGTTCACCGTAGCCACCCACCTTAGCGATGATTCTCCTCGGTAGAGCGATACGTCTGAGCGAGCCTCTGAAAGCCTAAGCCGGATTCCTGTAGGGACAAGTCTGGATATCCTTTGCTTCTTGATCGAGGCAAAGCAGGTCGGGACAGCTGCACGATTGCCGATTGAGATGGCAGTCCGCTTGAGCGGAATGGAATGTTACATCCTACCCAACTTAGAAAAAGTCTCGTCCTCGAGACTTACTAAGGACAAATAGAAATCTAGGGTTGAGGCAATCCTAGACAAGTCGTTGTACTTGTTCGTTTGGATATTCACTTGCACAAGCTTCAAAATCAGCATACCGCTTAGACTGGATCGTGCGCACTTTCGAAGGGCCCCTCTAGCGTGAACACGTCAACCAGCTTAGTGATAGCGAAGTCTCAGCACTCGAATTTCACATTTTCTTAAGTCTTAGATGGTGCACTAGTTCAAGGCGTCCCTCGAATAGATGCATTCAACCAAACTTAGGGTTAGTGAAAATCGGACAAGCTACTAGCGATACTCTCAGGGGTTCACACAGGTTGGCACAAAGGCCACTCGCAGCATACAACCAGACAAGCAAACATATCATTCAAAACGCATTTTGAAAGTATTTAGACTTATTGTTGGAACATCCCATCGAGGCATTGAGAGAGAGCGTGCACATAACCCACGAACGAGATTTCGAAACAGAGATATCGAATCGAAGTCCAAAGGCGTAGAAGCCAGGCTCTGATACCAACCTGTCACGCCCCGATCTTCCGCAGGCAATCGGCCGTTCCCGCTAGGCGGGAATCACCCACGCCAGCGCTTCCGCGGAATGATCGCTTAACCCATCCGGGCGTGATGCCGCACGAGCGTGAGCCACGCCCGTGCAAGGCCATGGTTCATTGGCTGGCGACAAGAGTTCTAAGCCACAGAGTCGCACAGATTGTCCGAGTGCAGCGGAGTTTAGGAACGCATAGCGATTCGGTAACAGGTTCACTGAGTCGACAATTATAGCGGAAGTATAGAAACAAGTAAAGTAATCTCTTTATTGATATGAAACATGTATTACAGGCGGCGTATAGCCGAGATTACAAGTCGCTCAAGCTTCTCTCTCTGAAACAGTAAAAGTGTGCCAAGTGGCTACAACTGTGGAATGAATGTACAGGCGATGGTCAGGCGATGTTCACAACTTATGTCTTGTATATGTGCTTCAGTCCCGGACGCACCGTTGCAAGACTTCAGAGGGAACTCCTGGCCTTAGCACGCACGTTGGAGGCGTCCGCACCGAACGAGGTTCTCCCGCACCCTGCATATCAAACTGGTGGATTATCAGTACATTGAATGCACTGGTAGGGAAGCTACTCGCCCGCTCGACAAATCCAAACACGTAATACAGGTTCCGTGCACAACTATTCAGTTGTCTTTCTAGTTGCCTTAGGATCAGTTTCATGCAGATATTGAATAGCCTAACGTGTCGGGCAGAGCGCCGTACGATGTTAGAGGAAACACGGCGAGACTTACCAACTTACCATCTCCTTCCCTGTCCAAGGCAAACATTGTTAATTTAAGCAGGGGCATGTATAAACATTCAGGAGGCATAGCATATGCAAACACGAGTACTTATTTTAAGATCGTTCATGTGTTCAGTTTATTTGTTTCATACGATACAGTATCTCGCACGCGGATAGCCGCTAAGCGAGGATGAATGGTTTATCTTTTGTTTACAAGCAAGCATGCAACAAGTTAGGTACAAGGTGATCACTGGCGTATGCCATAATAGACACTAGTCTGTGACGAAGATGGTTTGCTACGTGCAAGAACGTTAGGCGCCGCATACCACCCTGTCCTAGTACGTGAGACTAAACGTTAGTTCCGTCCGGAGCCGGAACGGTGCCAGTGCCCCAGCAGCCGCCCGCAGGAACTATACCTTATGCACAAGTTGTCCGTGATCGAACAATAACATTTATTCGCCCGAAGGCTACGTGATTATCACCCGTAGGCTACGTGCGCCCGTAGGCTACGTGACTATCGCCCGTAGGCTACGTATCGCCCGTAGGCTACGTGCGCCCGTAGGCTACGTGATTATCGCCCGGAGGCTACGTGAGTACAAGACAAGCAGTAGCATGATTCATTTATATTGCATCTACGTTCCATTCATGCATTCAGGATTGCTTAAACATTGCACAATATAATAACGTTAGACATTCATAAGCAGACAAGCATGCGTTTCTAAGGGACACAAGTAAACACGATTGCTCGGACCCGAAGGTAAGCCGAGAGATGAAACCGTTAGGGACTTAGCATGCGAGGGTCTGAATATAAGCAGTATTTCATTTCCATGTTCTAGCAAGCAATACAAGTTGGGATTATTCCCTTAGCTAGGTGCATTGGATTTATTAGCATGCAGGGGGTGATTCACCTAGCGACTAGCATGAACATTCCATATTTTATGTGTGCTGGCTAAGCAAAGACAAGTTCACCGTAGCCACCCACCTTAGCGATGATTCGCCTCGGTAGAGCGATACATCTGAGCGAGCCTCTGAAAGCAGAAGCCGGATTCCTATAGGGACAAGTCTGGATATTCTTTGCTTCTTGATCGAGGCAAAGCAGGTCGGGACAGCTGCACGATTGCCGATTGAGACGGCAGTCCGCTTGAGCGGAACGAGATGTTACACAGGGTACCTTTCCTTGGTCACATAATCACTAGAGATGGATTATCAGTTGACCCAGAGAAGATCGCCGCAGTGGAGACGTGGCCTACCCCTACATCAGTTTTGGAGGTTAGGAGTTTTCTCGGACTTGCCGGATATTATCGAAGGTTCGTAAAAAACTTCTCGAGGATTATTGCGCCTATGACGCGGTTGACGCGTAAAGGCGAGGAGTTTATCTGGACTAAGGAGTATCAGACGACTTTCGATGAGCTGAAGAAGCGTTTGATGACAACACCGATCCTGACACTTTCTTCTGGATTCGGAGGATTTATGGTGTATAGCGATGCGTCTGGGAGCAGACTAGGATGTGTACTGATGCAGCATGGCAAGGTGATAGCTTACGCATGGAGACAACTCAGGGTTCATGAGAAGAATTACCCGACATATGATTTAGAGCTAGCTGTGGTGATATTTGCACTAAAGTTATGGCGGCTACCTTTATGGAGATCGGGTTAAGATTTACACAGATCATAAAAGTCTGAAGTATGTCTACACTCAGAAGAAGCTCAACATGAGACACAGGCATTGGCTAGAGTTAATGACAGACTATGATATCGAGTTACAGTACCACCCTGGCAAGGCAAATATTGTAGCAGATGCCTTAAACAGGAAGCCCATGGCATACTTCTTGACGACTCAGTGCCAATTGTTAGAGGAACTTCAAGAGCTCAGGATAGAGATAGTATTACCAGGTATGGATGGATAGTTGGCCAGTCTAGAGGTTCAGTCTACATTGGTTGAGAGGATCAAGGCAACCTTGCCTACTGATGTGAGATTCCGGCGACTACGAGAGAGGAAAGAGGCTGGCATGCAGAGGGGACTCCGAATTCACGAGGATGGAACGTTGAGGTATGGAGATCGCCTATATGTTTCGAGTGGCGAGCTATGCCAGGAGTTGATGATCGAGGACCATAGTTTGATTTATTCTATTCATCCCGGGGGTACAAAGATGTACCGAGATTTGAGACAACACTACTGGTGGCATAGGATAAAGAGGGAGATTACGAGATTCATGGCGAGATGTTTGGTTTATCAGCAAGTCAAGGCCGAACATCAGAGGACTGCGGGACTATTGCAGTCACTTTCCATTCCTGAGTGAAAGTGGAAGCACATTACTATGGACTTCGTCACGGGAATTTCGAGGACCCCTAGCGGGAAGGATGCAGTCTGGGTTATCGTGGACCGACTCACCAAGTCGGCTCATTGCTTGCCCTTTAGAGTTGGGCAGTCCATGGAGATATTGGCTGACATGTACATGAGACAGATAGTATGACTACATGGAGTGTCTGTCAGCATTGTATTGGATCGTGATTCCAGATTCACGTCACATTTCTGGCAGAGTATACAGGAGAGTCTAGGAACTCGCCTCAAGTTTAGCACTGCATATCATCCACAACCTGATGGTCAATCAGAGCGCACGATTCAGATATTAGGAGATATGTTAAGAGCATCCATGATCGACTTTGGAGGATCTTGGGAGGACCATCTACACTTGGTAGAATTTTCCTACAACAATAGCTACCAAACAAGCATCCATATGACACTGTTTGAGGCACTGTACGGCAGGAAGTGTAGGTCTCCGATGTGTCAGAGTGACATAGGAGAATGCCAGATACTTTATCCAGAGTTGGTGACTCAGACAGTAGAGAAAGTGAAGCAGATTCAGAGCCATCTCCGTGCAGCACAGGATAAAAAGAAGCATTGGGCAGATGCGTACTACAGACCTTTCGAATTCAAGGAAGGTGATCATATATTTTTGAAGATATCGCCTACTTGTGGTACCATCAGATTTGGGGACAGAGGCAAGCTGAGTCTGAGGTACATAGGGCATTTTGACATCTTGGAGCGTGTTGGCAAAGTGGCTTATCGTCTTGTATTGCCTCCGTCATTAGAAGGCGTGTACGACGTATTTCACGTATCATAATTGAGAAGATACGTGGCATACCCTAGCCACGTGCTCGATCATTCAGAGATTACAGTCAGGCCTAATTTATCATATATGGAGTAGCTAGTAGGGATACTCGATCGCAGTAAGAAAGTTTTGAGGGGGCGGACTATTCGACTGGTCAAGGTTGCATGGAAGCATCATTCGCCGGACAAGTCTACCTGGAAGTGCGAGAATTACGTTCGACAGTATTTCCCTCATTTATTTGAGGACTAAGGTATGAATTTATGTACTGTATTTTAATTACCTGTTAACTTTTTAATTATCGCAACTCTTATTCGTGCTTTACTTTTAATTTCAGGGATGAAATTCTTCTAAGTTGGGAAGGATGTAAACTCCCTTAAAAAAAAAAATTTTTTTTAGGTATACTCGGTATGGTGAGAATTTTAGTTTAGTTTTAGGTTGTTTAAGGATTAGAAATTAGGGTTATGAAGACTGGTTCTTTAATTTATACAATTGGTGCACCTTACCATTGCTACAATAATTGGAGCACAACAATAGCCTTTATCTTCTAACAAATTTTGCACTCTTGACCTGACGAGCCAACCTAGGCACTGGATATTTCTGTCACTCACAAACATACTCCCTTGTGCTCTATTTTAATTGCACAACTTTCAAGTCACAAAATTTAATTTAAATTCTATGCCTTGTACCTATATAGCTACCATTAATTTTTGGGACACAGACTCAACCCGTTTTGCCTAACCAATTAAATGGTCCAAGACTAATACCAAGCCTACAATGTCCATGATATTTGTGTCACTCCCAATTGAGACCCCACGTACTCCCATTTTATTTAAGAATACCTATGACACAATATTTATTTAATTTGGTGAAATCAACGACTTAACTTAACCCTAACTAAACCCTCACACCAAATCTGAGACTCATACAAAACACCCAACACCCACTCCATCCTACAAAACACCAAACACCATTTTTTCACATCAAATTCTTATTTGTTTTTCTTTATTTGTAAACCCCAAACTCTTAAGGACCCAAATGCAAAAGTAATACAAGGTGTCAACCTTCTATTGGAGCATTTCAAATGAAGAAGACCACCCTTGGCCATGTGACCGGTCATTACCATATTTTTCTTCCTATTTGTATTGTACTTTTTGTAGTGCCTCGCTCCGCGTCAGTACTATGTATCAAAGGTGAGTGGCCAGAATTTTGTTCTCTGATTCTTGCACTCCTTAATAATAAATCTGAGTTTTCGAATGCTTGTTTTCATAAGAGAATGATAGAACCTGCCTTGCATGCTTAATAAGAGAACTCACCTAGCTTGTCTTTGAAATGAACTTGTCTGCTTAACTAAAGAGAACCTGAAACGCTTGTCTAAGAGTATGAGTTTGCATGAACATGTTTCACTATCGCTTGTGTTTCGAGAGAACCATATCGTGTGCTTGAACTTGTTCAGTGAGGGCGGCTAGTCCGCAACAAAGATATATGGTCTGATGGTTCATCTCGTCTGCATCCTAGAGTTTATTTGATAGTGTTTCATGCATTCGCATCGGTCGGACAATGGCTATTGGTGGAGAGCTGAAACTTGGTCACGACTGTTACTATGATAGTGAAGAGAAACCATGAGTCACAACTGCCAATAGCATCAGATAAATGAGTCATTGGTTAGCTGGATCAACCGCTGTCGATCCTGAGTTACTCGGGGACCGCACTGCATATAAGATAGTTCATTGTGTTGGTTTGATAGAGGACTGCCCCTAGATATGCATTTGTTCCTAGATGTGCATTTGTCCCTAGAGTTTTTACGTATAGCTCACGAGACACGCTGCGCACACCCTGATAACAGAACAATGGGCTTGTCTTGCTTGCTTGCTTATATCGAATATGAACTCTGTTTTTAAAAGATTTTTCAAACAAAGTAATATGACTCCGTTCTTCTGCTGCATGTAATGAACATAGGTAAAACTAGAAAGATCACTAGTAATATAATATTTTATAACATGATTACTTAGTGTTGGTTTTAGTGAATGTTTGCTTCTGTTCAGTTGTTTATACTCACCGGTACTTACAAAAGTGCTGACCCACCACCAGTTTACTTGCTTGCAGGTACTGGATCGTCCGAGGGAGCGATAGGCGTGCCTCATCCCCTAGACCCAAAAATCTGGTTTCGATTGCCTCGAGCTACTTTTCGTATAAGGGGACATAATGTATGGAAAGATGCCTTTGTAAACAGAGAACACAATTCCTCGATTTGCCCCGAATACTCAGATGGATAAAATGCTTGCAATAATGTCCCTCTGCTGCTTACTCGATTGATGTGATGATAGCCAAACTTTAACTATGTTGCCTTGTGCAGGCGCAACTCCAGGCTCGTATGATATCACGTCCCGGTATCAAATGACCATACGCGCCCCGCGGGAGCGTCGAGGCGCGGTGATTCACGTCGGGCCCGGCGGGGGAACGGTGGTCGGGAGGCCTTCGGGGCCGGGACGTGACACTTTTCATCCTCATCAACTCACACTTAATCCTACCCTTTGATTCATTCCTCCTTCAATCACTACCACCCAATTCCTTCATGGAAACACACATACACACTCATAAAACCCCCCATACAGCCGGCCCTAATCCCAAGAGAACCCCCATCATCACTCTCTCTCCTCACTCCCCTCCCTCTCCTCTCCACAGCCAAATTTTTTTCCTCCTTTTTCTTCTTTCTTCTCTCTCCTTGGAACCCTAAACCAATATCACCACCGCCGCCATCACTATTCCCTCGCACCACCACCACCAACAACTATACACCACCACTGCCACCACTGCCACCACCGTCAACACCACTACCACTGCCACCACCGTCAACACCACCACCACTGCTACCACCATCAGCCACCACTGCCACCACCACAACCACAACATCACCACCACTTCCACCACCTCACGAAACTACCACCTCATGACACCACCACCACCACCACTGCCACCACCTCACGACAGCATCCCCACCGCGGCCAAACACCACCAATGACAACAGCAGATAGGATACCACCTCCACCACCAAACGCCCCCTCTGGTATCACTCCCCTCTTCTTCTCCTTCTTCATATATTTTTGCAACTCTTTCAATTCGCTAAAAATCCTAGTTAGGTTATAGGTTCTATTGAGCAATACTTGTGAACACTTTGTTAAATACCCATGTTTAGTTTATATCCAAGAATAATAGCATTCATTGTTTGGGTTTATATATTGGTGTGAAATGCATGAGTTGATGAGGATGTTGTTCAAATAATTTTTTTTAGGTAGTATTGATAGTATAATTGAAAGATGAATATGTGATCATTCTGCGTATTAAGAGGAGACAACTAATTTATGACTGATGCACTTGTGTTTATGGTTACATTGATGAGATATGTTGAGGATGAACAATGTTCGTAGTTGATCAAATCTACACTTGATGAATACTAGTGTTTGAGGATAGTGTTTGAGGACGTTATGCGATTTGATGATTATGTATTTATTATAATGCTTTTCTAGTCAACTTTGGTCAACACCCTAGTTAGTATGCTTAGTCATGAGTTATCTACTATGACAAAACCTAGGTTAATTTCTCAATGACACATTTTTAATAAATAGACTTTGAGTTAATTATTAATTGGTTTTAATTACTCCTCTAGGTACTTTGGGATTCTCGAACTTGGACGTTGTACCAGAGCCCCGTCTTCAGCATCCGGACTCAGGCAAGTATACCTTGCCATACTGTAACTCAGTTCCAGTTTTACTTATTTATTTTATCTATATATTGTGTGTGCTTTGGATCAAAATCGTTACTTAGCATTTGGGCCATATCCGGGTACAGACGTTCGTCGGTAACGTCTAGTATCGATTGTTAGATGTTTTTCGGTATCTTTATGTACCTACTTGGTTACGTCGGAACCCTATGACACATTCAGACACTGTCATCGTGCTAGACTTCCTGTATCCCGAAAGTGTCAGCATGACGGAACCTGTGATGATTATAGGATCATGATTGGTGTTAGTTACTTCAGTATGACGAGACTGTTTAGATAGAGGTTCAGGATCAACGAGCTGCGGATGTGTCTCGTTGACCGCATTGGGAGGGGAAGACAATTACTAGACGCTTGGGCTACTTCGTATACACTATATATATATATATATATATATATATATATATATATATATATATATATATATATATATATATATCCTTATTTACATAGAGATCCTGTATCTGGAGTCGTAGTACTTACTTACTGTGTGTCTCTGTACTCGGAGCTATGGGTACGCAACATGTGTCTCTGTGCCTCGGAGCTACGAATTTATATTTGGAAAGCCCACGTGTCAAACATTGTCTTCAGGTTGTGTCTCACTTAGGGGGTTATTCTAGATTACACCGGCGCATCACATGTCTCCTTTCTGTTTTACTATGGCATGCTATTTTTGTACCTTGTTACGTCCCTATGAGGACCTGGTTCCCTTCCAGGCATAGGCGAGGAGGACTACTCGGAGGAGTACGGACTGGGTGTATATCTAGGAGCAGGACTTGTAACAGAGGACGAGATCCTTCCCGAGGACTTCACACTTGATCACCGGTAGTGACCTCACCTTGGATCCGGTATCATTATCTAGTTAGCAGATACCAGCCCTAGTTATCTTATTGCTTTCTTTTATTCAGTACTTATATTAGCGGATTTGTCCCCGTGTGACTCTATCTGTATTATAATTTGATACATTTCCAGACTTATTTTCTTTCTGCACATTAGTAGACTTATTTTCTCTATGTGTTTCATATTCTTAGGTCTGTAGATAAGATTAGTTATATTGCTTATGTTTTAAATGTTCGATTATATTATTGTACTTTACATCTTAGATGCACTCCATCGGGTCCATTAGATTGGGATGCCCATCGGAGTGGACCCGCTGGCCAATGCCATATGGCTCAGTTTCTTATATTTAGAACTGGAGTGTGACATGGTTTTTGTAGTGGCCCATGCAGGTCCGATTTAAATCGTCTTGGTTACCTGACTGTGCCAAGCGAGCCTACAATTAGGAATAAATATTATGATCTCATCTACATGCTTGAGTACTTTACATAACACCTCTATTTCGATTTTATTTTGCCAAATTTGTATCATGTTTAATTCCAAAACGCTAATCTTAAACATGACTTCTTTTTAGAGTTATGAATCTCCATAGCAGACGTATCGCGCAGCCGGATGATGTCACCCGTGACGCTCGGTCATCTGGGGAACCGGCACTAGGGCAGGTTCTTCTTTTGACCCCAGCTCCCCAGGGACAGTCATCTGGGCAGCCAGAGGTGCCTCCGGAAGGGCACCAATCTCCGTACCGGGCAGATCATGAGGGCCAGCAGGTGCCTCCTCTACCGCATATTGAGGTCCTTATGCGTGAACACATACCTCAAGCTCTTGTGATCGGTGAAGATCTCTACCCACTCACCATACAGATAATGCCTCCAGAGCTTGAGTGAAAAAACAACAGCGGCTAACTCCAAATCATGGGTCGGATAATTCTTCTTATGGTCTCAAAGCTGTCGAGGCGCATAAGCTATAACCCTACCATGCTGCATAAGGACACACCCTAGCCCAATGCCTGATGCATTACAGTAAACCATGAACCCACCTGGTCCAACAAAAAGTATCAGAATATGAGCCGAAATAAAACTTCGCTTGAGCTTCTCGAAAGAAACTTGACAAGCATATGACCACTCGAAGCGCACGTCCTTACACGTCAGCCATGTCAAGGGTACAAAAATCCTAGCAAAGTCTGTCACAAATCGCCTGTAGTAACCTGCTAATCCCAGAAAAATATGCACCTCTGAGACTGTACTAGGTACTGGCCAACTCTCGATAGCTTTCACCATCTTTGGATCCACCTCTACGCCTCCGCCGGAAATAATGTGACCCAAGAATGAAATACGATCCAACCAGAAATTGCACTTGCCGAACCTCGCATATAGCTGATGCTCCCGAAGAGTCTGAAGTACTATGCGAAGTTGCCTTTCATGCTCTGCCTCAGTACTGTAGACCAAGATATTATCAATAAACACTATCACAAACTGGTCTAGGTGAGGCATGAAGATGCGATTCATGAGATCCATGAATATCGCTGGAGCATTGGTCGCTCTGAATGACATAACAAGGAACTCTCAATGGCCATATCTAGATATGAACGTCATCTTGGGTATATCCTGCTCTCTGACTCTGATCTGATGATACTCAGACTGCAAATCGATCTTAGAAAATACAGCTGCCCCGCTAAGCTGATCAAACAAGTCATCTATCCTGGACAAGGGATACTTGTTCTTAATGGTCACCACATTTAGTGTGCGATAATCAACACATGAACGCGATGAACAATCCTTCTTTTTAGCAAGAAGTAAGGAGGATCCCCAAGGTGATCCACTGGCACGAATGAATCCCTTGGTCCTCAACTCCTCTATCATCTGGTACAGAATCTCCAACTCTGATGGTGACATCCTATAAACTCTCTCTAAAACTGGCTCCGCCCCTGGAATCAAATCGATATAGAACTTCACGTCTCGAACTGGAGGCATGCATGGAAGATCATCAGGAAATACGTCCGGGAACTCGCAGACAACTCCGGGAAACTATACCTCCTCGTCTACAGCCATCCTTAGGAAAACTGATGAAGACTCCACCTCACCTCGCGAAAATAAGAAATCCTTCTCGCCAGGGACACGAAAGATAATCTTGTCGGCACGATAATCTATCGTCGCGTGTCGCGCACTCAACCAATCTATTCCTAGGACTAAATCGTAGTCGCCCATAGGAAACTCTATCAGTCTAGCGGGGAACTCTCTACCGCACACTATGACTCGACACGAGGCATAAACTCTATCTACTCCCATAAGACCATTACCAGTAAGTATATTCAACCTTACAGGTAAGGACTCGGACTCTAAGCCAACTGGTGTCGCAAATCGTACAGCTATAAACGAGTGTGATGCGCCAGAATCAAATAATACTAAAGCTGAATGAGGATGTAAGAGAATGGTACCTGCAACCACTTCTCCAGCCGCTAGTGCCTCCTCATAAGATATCCCAAAAGCCTATCCTTTCCCTCTGGGCGCTGGTCCCCTATATTGCTGGCCTCTCTAACTGACCTGAGCTTGGGCCTGAGCATACTGTTGTGGCCTCTGCTGCTGGAACGTCTGGTACTACATCAGTAAAGGCCACGAGGACTACCGCTGTTGTACCGGCACTGGTGCCCTAGACTGTGGAGCTGTTGACTAGACTAATGCTGATCCAGCTGAAGCCCTCTGGGACAAGTGCTAATCATGTGTCATGCTCCACCACATGCTAGACACAAACCCTGTGCCCTACGGCACTCTGCGAAGGCATGGCATGGCTTCCCACAGTGGGAACACCCGACTGAAGATGACTGCCTTTGCTGCTGGGGACGAGTCTGAGAAGTCTGCTGAACCGAAGTTGTCCTCCTCGGTGACCCGATCGATAAAGCTCTAACTGTCGGTGCTGGTGTCGAAGACTGTGTAGAAGACCCCCTCTGAATATGAGGCATCTTTTGCCCCCCAACTCTGTCGACTATCCTCTGGGAGGTGTACTCGTGCCTCCTCGTCGCTCTCATCACAACGTCAAAAGTTTGGAACTCATGCTGCTCCATTGCCAGTATGATCTCTAGATGAAGTCCCTGCTGGAACCTCCTCGCCCAGTCCAACTCGGTCGCCACCAAGGCGGGAGCAAACCGACTGAGCCTGCAAAACTCTATCGCGTAGCCATCGACGGTCCTACTCATCTGCTAGAGGTTGTTAAACCTCTATTACAAGTCGTAATGCGATACTACGATGTAGTATCAGATCTGAAACCTCTCACTGAAGTCCGCCCAGATAATCGGTGCCGTCAGTGAAACTGCCTGAGCTGCCCACCAATCGTGGGCCAAATCCAGTAACTGCAACCTAACCACTACCACTCGCTCCCTAGCCAGAACTACTGCTGCCTCGAGTATGGCCTCAGTATCCTGGAGCCATGCGTCAGACGCAATCGCATCCTCATTACCATAGAAGTACGGGGGATGGAGACGCCTGAAGCTGTTCGCAGAATTATAGGTCTGAGAATCACCTCGCTCCATAACCGTCTGGACTGACTAAGTGAGAATGTCACTCTGTCGCTCATGAGTCGCTATGAAACCCGTCAGAACGTCCATCAATGCACGAACAACATCTGGCTGCTCTGGCTGCTCTGGCTGATCCGACTGTACTGGTACTGCCGGTGGATCGGGCTGAATATACTATTCTGGCTCAGGATCAACCCTCGACTCTGCTCCTGAATGCTGAGGCCAAGCCCCAGGAATCAGCTGACCATCGTCATACTGATATGCCATCGTCTAAACCCAAATGATCTGATCAGAAGGACCGGGAAAAGTACCCCTGAAAGTCGAGGAACACAATGATCAAAATCAAGGGACGGGATAGAGCAAGGATGAAAGCAAATATCAGGTCAAAGATCAGAGATATAGGATAATCTAGAAAGAGATCAAGGAGAAACAAATAGGATTGAGACTTCTAATCCCTGATAACCCCGCACGTCTGAAAATCAGACATGCATGGGCCACCACTAAAACCCTGTCAGGCCCCAGGCCCAGAATACTGGAGAGCGGGGGCTGACAAAGCCAACTATGTATACCAGAGTACTCATTACCCTAAGATACGGTCACGGTTGTGAATAGACATGGAGGGTTAATACTACAAGCTATAAGTCAATCTAGGTGAAGAAATCCTAGTGTCTCAATCATAAGCAATAAATCATAATGTGCAAGGAAATATGATCAACAGAAGCAAAATAGTAAAGCGTCCCAAACCATATATACATAGCTGATCATGAAGCTAGTAATACAAAATGAAGAACTAGCAAGAGAATAAGTCATATATGATCAACTCTAGCTATAGTCTAGAATATGCTAATCATGTCATGCCCAGTAGGCGATATAACAAGTCCAAAATACGAGCTAATATGTGTTCGAGGCTAAACGCCACAAAAGAATATGTACAATAAGTGGGAGAACAAGAATAGAACCCACTCAATCGGTCTGGTGCTCCACGTGGTCACCATCCTCGGAAAGAAACGGAAGATCCTCTAGCTCTGCTACCGGATCTAGCCAAGCAAAACCAGTGGGATCAGACCCCAAATAGCAAGTACCACAAATGAGGCCAAACTATGAACTAAAAACCAGCAATACAACATAGAGCTACAATATCCTAAGAAACATATAACCACCATGTATAATATAAAGTGCATCAGAAAATAAGAAAATAAAACAGGAAACATGTAAATAAAACTGGACGGGAACATGTACGGGATCATGCAAGGTGAACATAAGCATATAAGTAAACTGGAAGAGAAAAAGTAACGAGAAAAGAACTAGTACAGTAATGGAAGCATGCAAGGAGAACATGTAAGGAACAGTGCATATAAGGTAAATAGCGCACAAGACAATAAAAATGAGTGCACTATGCCGGGTCACCATCAGGCACGAAAGATAATATAAGACACGACAAGAAATGGACTCCATCCATCAATCACGGACAAGTAAGAAGTACGACTTACTACATTATCTAACTAGGGTTATCACAAGTCCTAATTACTAACAAATGCAATTTAGGATTTCCATACGATCGCATGCCCTGCAGACTGTCCAAGCTACCCAAACATCGGGCGACAGTAAAGTAAATAATAGTGGATACATCACCCCCAGGAGAGAGGTGCACCTAAATCCAAGTCATACAAAGGTGAACCTGAGTAAGTCAATACAATATGCCCCACATGACGGTGAGCTGGAAATGTGCACTACTCGACGGCATGCTATAAGTCCATCAAGCAGTAAAAGTTATCGGGGCACCGGACTACATGCAACCAGGAAATCCTCCCCCAATGCTCTAATTATTCTTGCTAGTTACTAATCCTTAACATTTTAGTTTAGGATTCCGGGTGTGGCATTCAGCAGAATCCATCCTAGACATGATGCTCCCCGCATGGATAAACTAGACAAGACAATGTTTTGACAAGCACAATCACAAGACTAAACAGGAATACAACCATACGGTTATAGGTAAGACGAGCGTGCGCTATAACAAGACACAATAGTCAATATAACAGTCAGAAAAATCAGGAGTGTACCACTACTGGTCACTATCAGGTAAGTACAGGGCATGTCTGGACAAATATATAATTGGTAGGTGTCCCCAAAGCTATACACGGCAGGTGTATAATGGGTATGTGGCCCAAAAACTATACATATGTCAAGTAGTAGGAGTGCACCACGACTGGTCACTATCAGGAACGTACAGGACAGGGTATAATGGGTAGGTGTCCCAAATTATACATGAAGTCGGGACTGGGTACAAGAGACGGGTCAATAAAATAAACAAGTAGAGCCGAGAAGTAACACTAGAAAAATATATACATGTGTCGGGTCACGCCAAGAAAGTATCACAGACGAAAGGTAAAAGAAAAAGCAGACAAAAATAGGGTCATTCAGATTATCCGGCGGATCTCCTCGGATCACCGTCGGATCATCTGATCCGTCATAACAAGTAATGTGCCACAATTCGAATCATCCGTCGGACTACCGCGGATCAACGTCGGATCATCCGAGTGGTCACAACAAGTTTGTGGGCCATAAATCGGATCATCCGTCGGACTGTCACGGATCACCTTCGGATCATCCAAGTGGTCACAGAAATCCGGACATAGAATATTTTTGAGACTTGTTCGGGCCGTAAAAACTCTGTTTTAACTCGAAAATTGAATTTTCAAAGGTCAAAATTGTATATGATCAAATTTCCAACGGCCTGGGTATATTCGATTTTACCAACTTTGAGATTTGAGAGATCGATTCCGAGAAATACCATACAAGTGATATACGAAAAAAATCGAAACTTGTCCGGAATCCACAAAACTTGAAACTACCAAAATAGAAACTAGGCACGGGTCTCTAGTAGATCATAAATTAAGTCTCATGGTATACACACTGGATATCATCTCCGATGTCGAGTTTCTAACGTGTAAATATCAGGGTTTCTATAAAAAATGTTAAAACCAAGTCGAAACCATGTTCGAAAATATGCACAAGGTTGAAAATTACTAGAAAAATATATTTAACAAAATAAGTTCCATGAAATTCTAATCACAAAATATCAAGAAAAAAATAAAAACTGTAATAAAATTATGTCGTTCAGTATTTTGGCAAGATATACTTGCCTAAAGCCAAGCTCCCAGCCTAAACCTTCAACTCCACCACCGAGAGGGGTTCAAAAACCACACTCTAAGGCCTCAAGACCAAGATCCTAGCTCCCGCGAGAAATGGAGAGGAAAATGAAGAAATGAAGGAAGAAAGAAAAGAGAGAGAGAGAGAGAGAGAAAATAATTTCATATATATAGAAGAGGTGATTTAATCGTGGTCGTCCGATCCGATTCAATACAAAACCAAGAAACCATTGGATAAAAAAAAGCATCCAACACTATTCATAAAAATATCTCAAAAGTCAACTTTATCAGCCGGACGGATTTTCTGTTGGTATGCCGCGGAATGCCGACGGTAATCCGGTCTGAGATAAAAAGTTAAAATTTTGAGGAAATTTCGAGATTCCACGAGAACCAATAAAGCACTGTACAAAGCATAAAATACGTATCCATATATCGATACAGATACTGTGAGACGGGTCTCACAAAGTCGTTCCCATCAAAACAGCCATGAAAAGGGGTGTGTGACTGCTTGGATCAGGATATAAGCAAAGAATAATGACACGACTCTCATTATCGTTTGGTCATGACAAAATTAAATAACCCAAGTCATACAACTCTCACATATTTTCGTTTAGTTTTAGGGTCTCGTATAATATTCAAAAATTTATGTTGGGATCTCCATTTCGAACGATTAACCAAGTCAATCGTTAGGACGAGATGCAAATCTTATTCTGATCAATATAAAGATTTTGAATATTATACGAGATTCTAATGTCACATTTGGTTCGCAAAATCAGAACTTGGAAAAGGAAATCATTCATTTCCTATGTTTGCATGCCAAAGAAAATGAGAAAGAAAGAAGATTGGATCTCAAGGAAAAGGAAAATGGTGGGAGAAATGGTTCTCCCATTCACCCTATGGATTTACTTTTCCATTTTCAATTATTCACTTTCCCTCTCCATTTTTCGGGACTTTTCAAATACCGAAAAAAAAAATATACAATATGTAATTTTTCAAAATAAAAGAAATAATTTTCTTTTTTTCTTTTCTTTCCGTAAATAATCCAAAAAAAATACATTAGATTGCATTAAAATCAAACGTATTTATTAAAAGCAGTATACTGCAAGAAAATAACAAAACCAAATAATCCAAGAATACACCGATTAACCGACCTTTTATCTTCTCCTCCTCCTCCCCCCTTCTTCTTCTTCTTCTTCTTCTTCCCCAAGTCCATGAAATCGAGCCCCACTTCATTTCTAAGGTTTTCTCAATCCCCAATTTTCTCTCCTCCCCAAACCCTAATCCCCCAAAAATTAGGGTTTCCCCATCCCAAATTCGCTACTTATCGATTCTAGGGTTTCCAAAGGCCAGACCTTTAGAGAGAGAGAGAGAGAGAGAGAGAGAATGTGCATTCTCTGCGTGGTCCAGCGGTGGTCGCGCCGCGTCGCGTCGATGCTTCCTTGGCTGGTCGTCCCGCTCCTGGTCCTTTGGATCCTCTCCCAGCTCCTCCCCCCGGGGCTCCGCTTCGAGATCACCAGTCCCCGCCTCGCCTGCGTTCTCGTCCTCCTCGTCACGCTCTTCTGGTACGAGATCCTCATGCCTAAACTCTCCCTCTGGCGGGCTCGCCGCTCCGCACGCCTCCGCGAGCAGCGCCGCATGCGTGCGATTGAGCTCCAGAAGCTCCGCCGCACTGCCACCCGCCGCTGCCGCAACTGCCTCACGCCTTACCGGGACCAGAACCCCGTTGGAGGCGGGAGGTTCATGTGCTCCTACTGCGGGCACATCTCGAAGAGGCCGGTCCTTGACTTGCCCGGGTGGCCGGACTGGTCCGGGGATGGGGGGTGCCTGACGGAGAAGTCGTACTCGGGGGCCTACCGGGCCGCGTGCTCGGTTGTGCTTGGTGTCGGGTTTTGTGTAGGGTGGGTCATAGATAAGGTTTTTAGGGTCGGGAACAGGGACGGCGGGTCGGACGAGGGTAGAGGGCTGTCGAGCAAGAGGGGGGAGAGCGGGGGGAACTTCCAGGAGAGCCGTTTGGACAAGGCGAGGAGGAAGGCGGAGGAGAAGAGGCAGGCGAGGCTCGAGAGGGAGATGCTGGAGGAGGAGGAGAGGAAGCAGAGGGAGGAGGTGGCGAGGCTGGTGGAGGAGCGGAGGAAGCTGAGGGATGAGATGCTGGAGGCCGAGAGGGGTCGCTCAAAGGTTTGTCCGAGCCAGGAGACCGGTAGGAAAGAGACGGAGAGGAGGAAGAGGGAGAGGAAAAGGGTGGAGAAGGACAAGGGTTCGAGCAAGAGCAATTCCGACGGCGAGGAGCCCGAGAGGAGGATGGTGAGCAGGGAGGGGGAGAAGAAGCGGGAGTTCGACAAGAAGGGCGAGATTGAGAGGCAGAAGGCCCTGGTCGAGTCTCTTAGGTCACAAGTCGCGGAGGCTGCTCATGGGAACAAGGGGATGGCCGTAAGCAAGAGTAGATACTTCGATAGGGTGAAGGGATCCTTTTTCCCCTCTTCCAGAGGTTTGAACAGTTCATCGTTCTTCGGACGAAATGCCCAGACTTCTGCCACTCCTGCTGCCAAGGCGAACAAGCCTGCCACTGGGTTTGTCGATCATGGACAAAATTCTGGAGTAAAACGCGACATGCATTCTGCTGGGAGTGCGGTGGGGAAATCTACTGTCAACGGAGATACTAGACCTGTGAGTTGTGGTTTGTTACACCCTAATTTCTTTGTAATAATGCACATTTTATTTGGATTTAATGAATGCTATGGTGATTGTATTGTTGTTTAAATTGTTTTGTCTTTGTTGCTCATTTTTTTCAAGGTGGGAACTGATTTGCAGCCAAGAGTGCCTCCCCCTAAAAAAGGATGGCATCAACTATTTACCCGTTCTTCCTCTGTTTCCCCTGACCCTGATACAAATACCAGTAACTTTGTCAGTCTAAATGGTCAACTGGAAGCTACTAGGGCAAATGATCTGAAAGTGTTACCTTATGCCGTGGATAATGGATTCAGTGTTGGGCAGTCTTTACCTGCTTCTGCATACTCTTCACCAAATGGTCCATTGGATGGCAAATTTTTCTCGCATGTTGGGGCTGAATCTGCGTTTCTTCCTTTCAAGGAACCAGTGCAGAGTTCAATGTTAGAAGATGAGTTATTTGAAGAACCTTGCTATGTTCCAGACCCTGTATCTTTAGTTGGGCCCTTTTCCGAATCACTTGATAAATTTCCGCTGGATCTGGGGACTGGGTTTGTTCAGTACAAGATGCCGGAAGTTCCTCGTGTCCTTAATAAAGCAGTAGCATTACCTGAATCGAGCAAGCCTTCTCCAATTGAGTCCCCCTTGTCCAAGTTACGGGTTTCAGAAGAAAAGCAAGGTTCATGCACGCCAACAAATCAGAAATTGCATTCGACAAATTTGAATGGGTCAAGTAATGAACATACGTGGCAGATGTGGGGTACACCATTGTCTCAAGATAGACTCGGTTTGTCAGGTGGTCCTTCCAGCTGGTTTTCTCCCCTAATGCAAAACCGAGAAGATGTGATCCATCCTTTAGCTCAGGGGCCTGTTATATCTCAGATTGGAATGGATAACCCTTTGCTACCTAGCATCCGAACTCAGAAAGTTTGCGGTAATAATCACCCTCATGGTGGGACATTTAGTCCTCTAGGTACTGCTCTGAATGGCAATGATCAATGGGTGCGCAGTAGTCCCTTCCAGCCGCCGTTACCAGTTGATGGAGAAAGCCATTTCCTTCCACTTGATCTCATGGATAACATTGTGCGGACTGAGGTGGCATATGGTAGTCCCAATAGTTCAGCTCCTATATATCCTGCTGAAGTGCTTCCAGCGGATGGTTGGTCCAAGTAAGTACTTTACATCATTCATTTGAATTTTTGTTATTCTAGTTTCTTTAGTGACTGCAACTGTCGGCATGAGTGTGGCAGCTATGCTCCTTTGGGAAATTTTGTATGAATAGTTACTGTATTCTGATGTATGTAGTTGCCATGAGAGAGAGATTATACCAAAATGGATTTTGTTATGATTATTACCATTTCTCTCATCTTGTATGCCTTATTTTTTGTATACCTTGCAGAAACACAACATTTGTAAAATTCATATAACACCTATGGTTTTCATCAAAATGCCTAACATGTCGACAGAGCAAAAGGGATGGTATTGTACTAGAAAATTGGTCCCATACCCTGAGGAATTGCTATTTTTTTTTAGAATTATATTCCATATAAGCTTTAAGGTTCTTTTGCTTACTATCTGCCTTCCAAGACCTCAACTTTATATTAAAGGTCGTCTGTCCCAGCTTTCACATTATGATGCAACAAAGCAAGTCAAGGAAGAACCTTGGTATGAATGTGCTTTATCAATTGTAATGCACCATATGCTTCATGTGCAAATAACTCTTGCCTAAGAAAAGTATCACATGCTTTATGTAGTAATACTATGTATATCAGAGTACTTATTCACCATTAAACAGACTGAAATCCAATTCTTCGGACATCTTGGGAAATCCTGATTCTTCTGTAATCATCAATGATACCTACTAAAAATGGGCAGGTGATATAAGAACTGTTTTTCTGTGAATGTTCTCATCAATGACTTCGAAGATTTCAGGCACTGACCAGATCAAAAGCAATGTCTGGGGGATAATATACGTTTGGCTTTCTTTATGAAGTTTTATTTTTGAGGCAATCGACAACACGATCAGACTATCGTCTTTCTTACCAATGGCTTGGAAGATGGCTGATACCTTCTGGTATCTTTCCAATGGAGGAATTAGGCCTGTTCAAAACCTCTTAAAGATAAACATATTAAATAATTAACAACCGAACCAAGGATCCAACATACTAAGGAATAAAACTTTTTCTACCCAGCTTATTTGTTTGTTTATTAAAGCATATTAGCCCCGAACAATTACTAGGAGGTACAAAACCTCTCTTTCTCCCTCTCTCTCTCTCTCAGTAACATAGGGAACACGTTTCAAATGATCAGTTTTTGAGCCTTCCTGAGAGTATAGTTTTGGCAGTTTTGGAGGGTTTTGAATTGGTTTTATAGTAGTTCCGCTGGGATCGGTTTCAAACCATGATAAGCAATCAATGATCCTTCATAGCCGTTTTTTGAGTGCTTATTGATATGCACATTGGTGTTGATACATGCCGATATGTGGCTTGTGCTGAGCTTTTTCATGCCCTCCCATCATTCTTTGTAAGTTAATAAGATTCTCTAATGAGGTGTAATAAACTAAACCAGGGTTTAAAATCATTTTGGTACTAGTGTTTTATCCGCACAATGTTGTGGGAATTTTTGTTACAAATATAAATAAATATTTATATTATAGGAGAAATTGGAGGGAGCTTATTTTGTATTAGCTTAAACTGCAATCCGGAAGGTAGGTCTACCTACCTGCCAAATAGCCACCTAGATTTTATGGCTTAACCCCTCATTCTCATAATTACCTTGGCTAGGAATTTGGTACCAACGTAGATGGTTGACATCAGGTCGTACAACTGATCATAAAACCTAGTCAAATCATGTATGGAACTTTCTTATGCTCCTCAACCCCATTGTCATAAGAGAAGGCTTGGATGAAGATGACAATGAAATATAAATAAATATTATAGTGTTTAATTTTCTTTCTTAAACCTAGCCTTTTTGAAGTACCAGCTTCACCCGATAATCAAACCATGATAGGCAATCAATGATCCTTCATAGCCTTTTCCTAATGCTCATTGACATGCACGTCCGTGTTGTGTTGATGCATGAAGACATATGGCTTGTGCTGAGCTTTTTCATGCCCTCCCTTCCTTGGATGTAAGTTAATAGGATTCTCTAACGAGGTGTATAAACTAAACCATGATTTAAAATCATTATGGTACTAGTGTTTTACCCGCAATATGCTGCAAGATTTTTTTTTTGGTTAAAGTATAAATAAATACTCTAGTATTTAATTTTTATCCATGAACATAGTCTTTTTTTTGCCTCAAATTTTCTATAAACATGATTCATAATGTTGTTACTACTAGGTAAATTGTGAAAATACCAAAATGCCCTATACACCAAACTTCATAATGTATACTCATGTAAAGATCGTTGGATGTCACTTTTTTTTTCCAAAAAAATTATGCCAGTTAGCAAGATTTGCTAGCTACCATTTGAGGGACTAATTTACTTCTATATTTCAAAATTTTATAACATATTTTGAGTTAGCTGTCAATTTTAATGATTACTGTTTGTGGATCAAAATGAAATTATGATTTTGAAGATTTTGTACTATCTTAGTGGCCAAGTTAGATTACTACCATTTGAGAGTAAATTAGGACATTTTAAAATTTATACCAGACTTTGAGTTAACTGTCCAATTTGCTAGTCACTGTTTGAGGAGACTAAATTATGGAGAGATTGATTAAGGGTCATTTTTATTTAAAGGAAACAAATAGTTGTTTTACCATTGAAGTTAACACACTTTCACAATAGGTCTAGTTGAGTCAGCAGTCAAATCAGCTAGTTACCCTTTTAGAAGATTAATTACAATTCTTTTTTTATACCTTATTTGTAATTAATATAACATTTCAAAAAATATTTGATATAAAATGAAAATAAATAAGGAGTTAGGTTTCCAGAATTTCTGACAGGTTCTACTTAAGAAATTATATTTATAGTCTTTTTTCATTCCATGTTGCAATAGAAACTTATTGTTTGATTATATGAGATTATACGAGAATAAATTATTCATTTATAAGACGGAACAACTATCAATATCCTTTTGATAAGAATTTTTTTGTGTTCATGACATCAGATAAACCTGGCTTTCTATTTCTTATTGAGGAAAGGATTCTATCGTAATATATTGAAGTGATACCCCAGATTCCCCAAAAGGAAAATCATTTCTTCATTAATTCACGAACATTAATTGTAAATTATTCCAAGTATAAGATCTTTTCAATAAATTTCCAGAATTTTACGCAGAGTTTTAAAAAATATTATTGTGCGATTTGTCACAAGATGAAAGTGCCACCTTTCGCAAGTTACAACTAGCTGTTTTTGCTTAATTATTCAGTTATAGATTGAATACAATTGAGATTCTCCATATTTTTTCATGAGACAGAATTTCAGCCATTCCTTTTCCTTTCTTGTCACCTCAATACTCTACGTGGTTATTTGTAGCGGTATTGATGCATCCTTCTATGAGTTAACTATGTAGCCTTACAGGATGTAGTGATCTCCATGGTATTTCTCTGATTTTATACATATTCTTTTTGTGTATGCTGTTGGAATATATTTCCATGGTCAGCCTAGTATAATTACACATCTGCTGCTGCAATCTTGCAGCAACCACGTAGTTATTTAAACATCTGCAATGGATAACATCACTTGAAGGGGGTAGAGCATAGTGATGGAGACCTGGTTCATTATTACCTGCTCACTCCGTAAAACTGCAAGTTATATCTTAGAAAAACTACAGATCGTTGTTGGCCACCAACTACTGCATTACATTACCTACTTCTGCCACCATACTAGTTTCGGCTTTTATCTTAACATTGTTGATTGTTTTTTGGTCCACAAAATTTTAAACTTCTGAAACTACAATCAGTATCCCAAGCTACCATGTCAGTTGAAAGATATTTTTTTATAAGACAACTACAAGACCAACCATATTTTACAGATTAGAGTGTCTGGGCAATTTAAAGACAGGTTCAGGAAATGAGAGTAGTTGATATGAGAATGCGAAGATGGATTAGTGCCATACATTGAAAGATAGGATAAGAAAAGAGCATATACCTGGGAAGTTGGAGCTGTCACTAATTAGGATAATATGAGAGAACACAGTCTCGGGTGGGTTGTACGTGTGCAACGTTAACCAACAGATGCATCTATTAGGATGAAAGATAATATTAGTCAAAGGAGCTACTAGAGCTAGGTGTAGACCCAAACATGGATTAAGGCTATAACATAGGATGCGGTTTTTATTAGTGTTAAAATGAGCAGGGCCCTTAACAGCTGAATGAATGAAAAGAACTCAAATAGCTTACCCCAAAATTCTGGGTAAAGGCTTTGTTGACAACTAGTCTTCCAAGCTGCAAGATGGCTGAGGCAGATAAGAAGAAGACTGGATGCTAGAGCATTCCACTTTAACCTAAGCACTTAATGTTTTAAATGGCTTTGGGATCAAGATATTAGCAGATAATGGGAGCTATAGAGAAGACGGTTCAAAAATATCCATTAAACTCATTTTGGAAGTTATCAGATTGATATTTTTAGACAAATTTGTCAACTAACTCCACAACAATTGATTTGGCAATTGTTCATGCTTCCTTATCTATCGAAAATTTCCGCAAGAGCATCTCTTTGTCGGAGTATTCTCCCTACTCTAATATTGTTGTGCTTTTTTTTTCCTAGTGATCATGATGAGTGTAAGTAGGGTTTCTCTATGTTTCAGGATTTTTAGACTATGTCAGAACTGATTTTAGGCAATAGGGGGAATGTAATTAGGGTTTGTCTATGTTGTGTTTGCTCTCTAGGAAACCAGAAGATATATATCACAATTTAATTTTCATTAATGTCTTTGTGAACTGTTGGAGGGAAGAGGTGCAAAGTGATGATATATCTAGTTATAGCAACTTCAAATAGGGATTGAAATGATTTATAAGGCTGACTAGCTTGGCTGCTCTAGAAACAATTTGTCCAAAAGATGCCTAGCTGGAATAAGAATGCTATCCATATGAGAAGCTAGAGGAGTGACATCTTCAAGTTAAGGACTTCAATTGAGGATATAGTGAGGATAAATTGTCTGAATGATCCGGAATATTCCGGATAGGCCACCAAGTTAGTTGGCAAATGGTTGGACGGTAATTGAAGGGCTAGTTGGCAAATGGTCACAGATTGAAGTGATATAACAATGTGTTATGGTGGTTCTCTTGATACTTGGCATGGCTGTTAATAGAGCTGAATGGAAAAGGGAAGGTTCATTCACCTATGCCAAAAGGCTTGGTGAAAAGGTTTTGTTGTTGACTTGTTGTCAATGTTGTATTATTCATTTGAACTCAACCTGACAACGATTTAAAGCTGTTCTGGCTAAAGTCAACCTTGTCCTCGTATGCAATTACGCTTCATTTTTAATAAACTTTTCTTTAGATGTTTTAAGGAAACAAACAATGTTTAGTTTTGGTCATGCTTAAATCTCCTAGAACTCAAATTTAGAAATAATGACATTGTTAGCAGTTTTTTTTTTGCAGAATTCTGTTCTTCCTATTTATAATCCTAGATTTTTTTTTTTTTTTTTTTTGAGGGGCTGGGTTGGGTCGTGGAGAAAAAAGAGAGAAAATTTAGGCATCTTTTGTTATCATAGTTTTAAAATAATGGGGCCACTGATGATTTACTATGTAAAAGACTGTACTGTCTTTGAATCACTAACTAATATAACTATCCTTACTTGGATGAAGAAGAAAGAAAGAAAACTAAAGAAAGGGACTATTAAGATGTAAAACTAATTTGACTACTATACTTTTACACTCTACTAAGCATTAAATTCTTAAAATTTATGAGTTAGTATGCAATTTACTTATTTTGTTAATGATTTTGAAAAATCTTAAGTACCCTTCAAGTAAGTACCCTTCAAGTAAAGGATAGTTGCAAATGTAATAACATAAACTAAAATACGAGAATTTTAATAAGGTGAAGCATTTCATACTATTGGACATCTCTTGCCATAAAAGACTTTGTCTTATTATATTATTAACGATGCAAGAAAAGGTTTCTTATTTGGTTGGAACAAATTAAGTATCGGCTGAAACTGACACGTTTATGATCAGAATATGAGATCTGGAACTGCCTAAACTAATGAGATCGACCGATTCAATGACATGGATCCTATCTTGCTGAAAAACCGTGCTTTTGAACATTGGTTGGGAACTTTGTCATATGGTACCATCAGCTGACGGACTGCGTAAGGGCTTACTAGCCTTTTAGTGATTTAGTTTAATCGGGGGGCTTATATTGAGTCTATTTTAGTTAAGTTGTTAACTGTCTTTTTTAGGTTGTTAGGACTGTATATTCCCTTCTTAAGATTTAAATTCCTTATGTAAATAGTGGCATGTTTAATCGACCTTGAAGTTTTAGGTAGTGATTGACCACATGGAGTATCAAGAAGTTTTCAGTTCTTGACTTGTAATCTGTATTTGGCTTTGTCAGCTTTCACAAAGAAGAGAGTGAACTCATGGAGGTTTTGGTAACTTGAGTAATTGTTAGGGAAGTTAAGCAATCGATTGCATAAAGGTTTGATAGGTTTTCAATGACATCGAGTTCACTTTCTCTTTCAGTTGAGGCCCCTTGGAGATTTTTCTTAGTTTGTAAATTTGAGGTTATAAGAAGATTATTTTGTCATCCTTTCTGATATTAGTTGCTTTGTATAAGTGTCTTATCAACAACGTAACATAGAACCTAGCAAAACTGTCGCATTGCTCGAGGCTTTGAAGACAAATTTTCTTGTGACATTGCAAGTAGATAAATGAAACAAAAACGAAAGAGGATATTTTGATTTTACAAGTGGATGTTTAAACCATGTACTGGTAGCTGCTAGTACAAGGAGGATAGAGTTGACGTTGGATGAATCAGAGGAAGGTTAGGTTTCCAATTTTGTTACAGTTGAATTCTTTTGATGTGAAGTGACGGGAATGATGCCTCCAAGTGAGTTGGGATTATTAGATAAACATCAAAGGGCCTGGGAGAGAAGGATCCAGGATAGAGGGTACTGAGTAAGGAACAAAACAATAATTTGAACATGATTTTATACCGTCTAACTCAACATGAGACAGGATCAATTGAAGTAGCAAACTCTATCGAAACTATTGTGATGACTTTAAAACATTTTATATAATTTTCAAATCTTCAACCCCTACAAGTTCTGTTTAACACATCAATTAGATAAATACCTTGTGAATCTCAAATTTGAAAACTGTTATTTTTCTGCAATGGTGGGAATGGGTATATAAGTTGTAAATTCAGAGTTGGACTCTGCTGCAAAGAATGGAACTGTCATTACCTCGGAACTGAATGGAGTAATCTCTCTGAAGTACTGTTCTCTTCATTTAGCATGAAGCGCTGGCTTACAATAAAAGACATTTAGGACACTTGCACCATTATTTTAGCTCCTCTCGAGTTTCGTTTTCAACGTGTACATTGTTTGAGCATGTTCTAAACATGTGATAGTTGTAACTGTATAATATAACTGTATTAACCTACTCTGAATGGATAAGGTCTTTTTTCCCATTGGACCTACTAACATTTATCATCAGCCCCATTTTTTGTGAACTTTTGGTTTGAGTTCTGCTTCTTCTTATATTTTGTAATCCCATTAAAAACATGAATGCATGCCACTTAGAACAATTTCTTTACTAATGAGTACCTTCATCAATATTTATTATGACTGAACATTTCCTTCTTCCTTCTTTTCAGGGAAGAGCGTGCTTTACGTGCCATTAAGGAAGCTGGAAACTCAACCCCTGTGAAGCCTCCAAATATCGGTGGACTTTTCTCCACTAGCCCAGATGTACAGTCAGTCTGGTCTTATGATCATCAATAGGAAAAAAGAAAGAGGATACAAACTTCAACATCGTCAGAATGGGCAAGCATACTTGCCCCTATTTAGAAAACAACCGAGTTGAAGAAAAACTAGTTTCAATGTATCCTTTTAATTCAAATGATAATGGAACTTACTTTGGATAAATCGGTACCATGCTTGCTTTGATAAATGCCTCGGACTAACCATGACCAGTGTAATAGGGTATGCCTCTTTTTGAAATACTAATTTTCCGTGATAAATATATTAATACATTAATACGGCGGATTAGTGTCCCCTCAACTAATTTGGGAAATCAGCCAGGTGGGGTGACTCCAGCCATATCATGCAAGCATTTTTGTTAAGTCGGTCAGGTATTTTAGCTGTACATATTAATTTGGCAGTGTATAATTCTATACTAGACAAGTTTGGCAACATTAGGAACTGGTATTACCTGAAACAATTGCAGAAATCCGAACTCTGAACTATGGAACCATTATTACTTTGATTGAGATACACTCCTGGTTTACCAGTTACATATATCGTTGATTGTCCTTACAAATTACTGTGCTTGCTGAAAGTTGAAAGATCAAACAGGTCACTTTGGGCACTGGGAGCTAGTGACAATGGCTACTTCCCAGTCACATATATAGTTGAATTGACCATACAAATTGCTACAAGTTTTTTGTCATAAGCTGCGCTTTACTCTTGAAATTAGTTTGCCAAGCTCCATATGAGCTCTGTATCTCTCTCATATAGTGGATGGAATTTGCAGTCTCTTATGGTAATTTCTTTTGCGTCCAAATGTTGCTTTCATCTGGTCTCACACCCAGTGGTCTAATCAAGAAATATGCATTGTGAAACTACTGTACATTTTAGATGCTTGTTTCTTTATGCGGCTTTACATGATAAATCATTAGCACCATGATCGCCTGGTAGTGTTGGGTAGGGGTGGGCATTATTCGGTTTTTGACCAAAATAAATTTGCTTCGGTTTCGAATTGAAAATATTAAAGAAAATTGTTCGGTTTTATTTTCGGTTTAGGTCTAAAACCAAATAACACTAGTGCATTTTTTTTTTTTTTTTGAGATGTCCAATGATATGCACGTTGCGTTACATGCCATTTGGACCCACTGTCCCTAGCTCTCGCGATTTGATCCCGAGATTTTCGTCCAGCCAGGAAGTTTATATCTTCTCACTAACCACAAGAGCCAGTTGAGAACACTTATGCAATTATTAAATACTCAAAATTTTACACATTTTATTATTAAAGATGTATATATTTTTGTGTATACTTTGAAAACATGTTCTATTTATGTGTTTTAAAGTTCAATTTTGGTAACAACTTTGAAATACAACAAATTCATGTATATAAATTATAATTTTTAATATAATTTAGGCTTAATTTTAACTTGATATCCTCAACTAGTCAAGTTTTTCAATTTGATATCCAAACTTTAATATTTGACCAATCAATATTATCAACTATTATTTTTAAGTCGATATCGTCCGTCAGTCAGGAGTTAATATTTTGGTTTCAACAAAATAAATAATAATATTTTGACCAAATTATTCCATTCTTCCTCCTGGGGTATTTGAATTGATCACGAATAAGGGGGCTATTTGAATTGATCTCGAATAAGGAGGGTATTTTTGTTATTTTGAATTTTCTGTTAACACTGTTATGGTATTAAGTTGTACAATTATAGTTGAGGTATTAAGTTGTCTAATATTAAAGTTTATGACATCAAGTTGAAAAACTTAAATAGTTTATGGTACCAAGTTGAAATTTAGCCTATAATTTAATCACAATTTTAACTTTGGACCCGACACATTAAATAATAAAAATAGCACAACCAAATAAATCGAATTAATTTTCGGTTCGGTTTTGGTTATGGTCAATTTTGATTCAGTTTCGATTTTAAAATTTTAGAATTTTAACTATTTCGATTCGGTTGAAATCGAATAAACCGAATGTTTATCCTAGCAGAGCTGCAAACAATTTGTTCGTTACATCAAAATGAGAACACCATTATCTTTATTCTAGAATTTTGGGTTATAATATTTTAATCATTTTTCCTCCATCTTCTTTGCGAAGAATAATATTTTCACAGGTCTGTTTGGTAAGGGTGAAGTTGTGGGGTAACATTGCAGTTCTTGTCCCCTCCTAAAATAAGCTTTCTACATCTCTTTTTTATCTTTCGGATGTGAGAGGATGTAAGGGAAAAGTAGTTTGGATTTATATTTTTATTATTTATTATTCAATAGTATTTACTTATAATAATAATTATCAATTAATCTAACTAATAACTAATCAACAATTAATTACAAGTATTTTTCTAAAAATCGATTATGACGAGTGCCTAGACGCTCTTGCCCTACATGCCTAGTGCTTGGTGATCATCTGATGTTCGATTTTTTTAATCATTTTTTGGACCGCCTAGAACTAGGCGAGACGGGTGTCCGCCTGACAAACATCTAGCAATTTTTACTACTTTTATATTTAGTTAACATTTTAAGTAAGAATTTTTATTATTAATTAGTGTTAGTTATTAGTGTAAAAAGTTTATTTATATTAATTTTTGTACTTAGATTTGATGTTGCATGACCACGAATACTACACGACATAGTAAATAAAGACACGGTGGACATGACATATATTTTGGTGTCCTATACATATTTGTTGATATTTTAATGTGTCCGACATGACAAAGCCAAAAAGTTTGAATGTCTGTACTATCTAAATTTATACTAATTATTAGTAATTAATAATAAATAAAATAATTATTATTATTTAAAATAATTTATTTATTTTATTATATAATTAGAATAATTAACTAGTTAACAAAATTTTAATTAATATTAATGAATTGTTACTACTATTCATTTTTATTTGTTAAACTAATTATGATAATTATTATCATTATAATATACTCTTCCATTTTTGAATTTTTTTGCTTTTTTTATCATAGCCAAACATATGTGTCTTCTACTAGAGAGATAAGAAAGTACATAAACTTTTATACACTTTGTATTATTGAAAGTATAAATCCAAATATTTCTTCACTTAATTTACCAAACAGGCCCAATAGTAGAACTTATATTCATTATTTTAGACTCCAAATCCAAAATAAATGGAGGCCTGCATCTAGTTGCAGCAGACATTTCCTACTATATCGGTTGCCTACATCTTATGTTATGCTCTCTTTTTTTCTTCTGAAAACCTAGCAAAATTATTTGATAAGCCAAATAACAAGGGCACTACAACAATTGATAGGATCACATAAATTTACTAAAATTTCAACATCTACAATATCCTTTGAGAATGGTTAGGAGGCATCACAACTTTTAAGTATATAAACAAGTTGGCTTCTCCCTCTTCCTTTTCGAATCTCTAAACTTCAATCTATGTTGTTTACATAATTTTTTAGTAGATAGTTCTATTTGGGACTATATCTAAAGTTTCGAACTTTGTTAATGGAATTTCGAAGCTTCAGAATCGAAACAGTTCCGTTTGGGACGACAAAAGATTGTCAAAACTCTGGTAGTCATGTCACAAAATTTAAATTTTGAGTTTAAGAGTAAGAGTATTTTGATACAAAAGATATGATTAGCATAAAGATATATTTAAAATGATACGATAAAGTTGAGCAAATTAGTAAAGACATTATTTGATAAAAAAAATTTATCAAAAATATATGTTTGGTAAATATATATAACTAGTATATTTTATTTATTTAAAATGATATATTTAATAAAGATATGACTAACCACACATTCATCGCAATATTCATCTTATCTTAACATATTTTGGGTAGTAAGACAAAAATAAAATCCTCATTTTAAACAGTAGTTGAATATACATGGGACTTCTAAAATTTTGACAATCCTAATAATAAATAGGACTGCTAAAATTTTGGCAGTCTTAATTCATAGAGCTCTTTATATTACGATTGTCAAAATTTTGGCAATTCTATGTCGATCCCAACGGAACTCTGTTAAATTATGTCATTTCAGAACTCCTATAATGGGTTGAAAATTTCATCTAATGGTATCATAAAATCTTATCTACTCAAGATTAGGGGAGGAAGAGGACGAGGGGGTATTGTGTTATGTATATTTTTTATTATGTAGAATTTATGATGACTCAGAACTCGCAATATATTGACAAAGAGTTTACTTTTGAGAACCAAACTCTACCTGCCATAATCTGGGTTTGCTTTATTTTGGGTAAAATGAGGTCGGGTGTGGATCCTCAGACAAAATAACAGCACTAAGGGACAATTTGGATAGCGTAACCAACAGAAAATGATGTGATTTTTTGTCTGCTAAAAGTAAAATATCTATACTTTAGAATTTTAATTTAGTTTTTTCTATTGAAATTATTTTCAATATTTGAATATATAATATTTTATTTTACAGAAGTGGACAAATTTACACCATATTTGAATGTCCATGAAAGAGGTGAAATAATTAATTATGTAACTAAATTGATAATTATCTCTGGTACACAACCAAACAACTATTTACCCAACATCAATTCTCTTTCATTAATTCATTCTTTTTAAAATGAGTAGTCATCATATTGATGAGTAGAATACAGGCCAATTGAATCTCTCTTTTCCCAAATAAAACATATATCACTCCACTCGCTAACTTTGGCTATCTGGTCCCCATCTTCACTCGCTCTAATGCTTTTCCTCGGCACCCACCGCCTCCCTCACCTGCCGACGCTCTGGAACCGTCGACCCATGAATTTGTTATTCCTACTGTTACATAAGATCATACAACTTACGAATTATAATTTGAAAATTATAACTACTTGCAAATACAAGATTACAAACTGCTTGCTGGAAATAGAAAGTTCTGACAAGACAACAACGATTCAACCACATTGCGTTTACATGAAAACAAAATGTAAGATGCTTGAAGAAGACGTCTTGGTATGGTGAAAACGTCCATCGTTGGTCGAAGCAATATTCGACCTTATTCTGTCAATCTGTTCTAAGGAACCAACAAATTCACGGTGTTGAGTTCTTGGAACGCTCATTTGTCACTCAGGATTGGACTTCATCTCGGACAGCACTTCCTCGCTTCAACTCGTCGCTGTTAACTCTCCTCTTGTAGCATACACATTATAGTTCCTCTACCTAAGAGTAAAAAAATGAGAGTATGTATAGGAAGACAAGCCCTCGGCAGCCACAATTCCTTATTAAGGTAGTGAACAAGAAATGAGGGAATAACTCTCTATAAAGTGGGTGATTAAAGCAGTAACTCCCACGATGTGCGTAGTTATGAAGTTGTAATGCTACATTGAAATTAGCAGAAACAATCGCGCAAAAATTCAGCTTTCGCGTGAGCACATGTCACGCGGAACTGCAATTTCCGCATGGACCCTAGTCACGCAGAACTGAAATTTCTGCGTATACTCAGGCCATGTGGAACTGCAACTTCCGTGTAAACACCAATCATGGAGAACCCAGTACGACCTGTGACACCCTGCGAAACTCCATACGGAATCATGTTGAACCACGCTGAACGTGCAGAACCGCACGAAACTAGCATTAAATGGGTCCAAAAGCGTCATCTTATGCTCGATGCATACGTGCAAAGTGCATCATTAAAGTGTTACTTTGCGCTCTTCGCCCATAGCCGAGTCTCCTTCGCCTAGATGCTATGAAAAATTCCCAAAAAAAAGTGACAAACATAAATATTTTTTTGAGGATTTGAACCTTACCCTCTAGTAAAATATTCTACCATACCAATCACATGGTCTACCACTTCTCATGTGTACAAGTTAATAAAAGAAAAAAACTTATATTGATATACATACTTAGGGTTTGCCACATAGATGTGTGTAAACTCCCTCGACCAGATTTCAGTAATTTAGGATTAGTTTTGACTAATCAGAATTATTGCAATTTTATTTATTATATATTCTATTGATTGTACACCTGTTTATTACACAATTAATTAGGGCATCCCACTAGCTGTTAAATCCTAAACAAATTTCACATACCTGCCCTAGACTTGTTAGACTACTTTTTCTGTATTTTTAGCAACTCCCAGAAACCTCGTTTGATGCTTCGTTTTAGTCGCACAAATATCATTACAAACGTACGTATTTATTTCCTATTTAAATTTCTGCTCTTATCCATCTTCTGTACCTCTAAAGATTTAAGGACCAGTAGACACCTGTTTGCCCAACCAAAAATACGATAATATTCTTCTCTAATTATACTTCAATTATCGTTTTGACACCGTAGAAAAATTATGACCCTAACAGCCTCAAAATAATTAGTGAACACCGTGCGCAGTATTTATTAAATAATAAAAACGATGACCATATCACCTGCAGAATCAGTCCCTGTATTTGTCCAGACTCACCCCACACTGTCCAAAACATTTTCACCAGCTATTTCCCTCATTTCTGTACAATTCTGAATTTCGGGAAATCAGTATTTGAAATTTGGTAAATTGCGTAATTACGCAAAATACAATTTTATGCTTTTATGCAATTTATGAAAAGTTAGGGGTTTTTATGCAAAATTGCATGCAAGGTGGCATAATCCTATTGGTTAGTGAATAGGTGTGTGGGACCCACCCAAAACATCCAGAAAATCCAGTCAAAAATATCCCAAAATACCAAAAATACCTAAATACCCCTAAAGTTGCAATTAATTACAACTTTGCCATTACCTACAACCCCTATAAAACCCGACCCCCCCCCTCTCTTCAAACCCCCACAGCCGTCGCCTCCGACCACCGCCTCCGGCCAAACCCTGCCCGACCCTTCGCCCTGACCCCCTCTACCCTCCGGCCAAGTTCCACCCCCAGCCACCGCCTGCTCCGCCGCCCTGAACCCCCGCAAGCCCACTCCTCCAACACCATCACCCACAGCCACCACCACCCGAACCACCTCCCCGCCGCCTCCGGCCACCGTGCACCGCCACCACCACCCCCAATCGACTCGCCCCGACCTCCCCTACCTACCACCACCACCTCACCTCCCCAGGACACCCCCTCCGGCCGCCCTAGCCCCCGCAGCCCCTCGGCTCTCCCTAACCCTAAACTACCACCCCCACCTCCGACGGCCTCCAGCCACCGCCACCGCCGTCGTGGACCTCCGCCACCATCACCAACCTGACCGCCACCCTCCCCTCTGTCGAACCCGTCGCCTGCCCGGCCACCTCCGCCGCTCCTCCGCCGGCCAGAGCCCCCGCACTTAGCTGCTGCTGCTGCCAGTAGATACTGCTGCTGTTCCCGCTCCCCCGGCCGCCTCCGGCCGACTCTGCCGCCGTCCACCCGCCGTCGACGACCCCTAGGGCCCACCTGTCAGTAGGTATACCCCTTGAACATAATATATAAGTATTTATATATATAATCCTATATGTATATGTATATATATGTATATGTATATATATGTATATATATATGTATATAAATAATGTATTTATATGTATAATGATATATATATGTATTATCTATTCTACTATATAATGCCAAAACTAGGCTTCACCGTGAAAAAAGTTTGTTCCAAAAATACCCTTCAACATATTTAGTAATTAAAAAGAATACCTACAATAAATTCCACTGACAACCATTTAAGAGATGCAATAATGACAACAATTTACGGAAATCAAAGGGTTCATGCTACTTGCTAAGTCTTTTAAATTGTTACCAAAGAATTCGAAGGGTTGAACCATTAACCTATATAATTAAAAGCAGTAGAAATAAACTAACTCATCAACATCATTCACTCCAATATACGTGCAAAGCACGTGCATATATACTAGTATTATATAATAAATGTTATATACAGTATATTATACTGTATATATTATATATATATATATCTATATATATTCTATACATATATATTTATATATGTAAATATATATATATATATATATATATATATATATATATATATATATATATATATATATATATATATATATATATATATATATATATATGTATATTTATATACTATATTATATTATGTAAATTACTAATATGTATCTATGTATTTATTTCTATTTTATTTATATATATATGTAATATATAAATATATGTATACATATATTTATATGATATATATATTTATATATAATATGCTATTATATAATTACTATATATACAATGCATGTTTTCCTTTATTTTATTTTCTGCATTTAATTTATTTCTTGCACTTATTATAAATGTATATATATATATATCTCTATATATATATATATATATATATATATATATATATATATATATATATATATATATATATTATCTATATGTATATATATATTCAGCTGGATAATACAGCTTATATATATTATATATATAATTTCAATTATTGCAATATCATTTTTAATTTATTACATAATATTGTGCTGGATATTACAGCCTATTTATATATGCATATTTACAATTATTGCAGTGGTCACATATAGACCCTGATAATATTGTTAAATAGTACAGCATTTATTTATGTATTAAAATTCTGTATTGTCAATTCAATTTACCTATATATATATATACATCAGTGGATATACCCTGATAATATATATGTATTTACTTCTGCCCTGTCATTTCAATTTATTTAAATTATATATCAGTGGATATACCCTGATTATTATATTATTATAAATCAGAGGATACACCCTGATAATATTATATTATTATATATATAGCAGTGGATATACCCTGCTACTATTTACTGCATTTTTTTTTCTGTTCTTTATATGCTATATATACTGCTATATATATTATATATATATCTATATATATATACTGCTATATATATTATATATATATCTATATATATATACATACTATATAAGTATATATATATATATACTTTATATTACAATCATAATATTCACGAACCCTGTCTATTTTAACAGAAACCAACTACAACACAGCCAGTGACCCCCCTGTCACCAGCAACCTCAAACCTGACTGTGAGATCAGGTTATCAACACTATCAGGGAGTAGGCAAGTATACCTTGCCAAGTTAATGTTTAAATTCTCAAATACTGTTATATGCTTCTTGTTTCTGAAATTCATATACCAAGAGTACCTGAGACTGCCTCTGGTACAATCAACTGATACGTTGACAATTAGTGTAAATAACTTAGTCTTACTGACTCACCAACACTGTGAGAGTATCCTGATATTCTCCTAGACCCTATCACGGGAACACGCAACATGGTTGCATTACATATATGGATGTGAGCTGCATATTTGATTAGTTACCAGTACGTGTGACCCGCATCACGGATTTAGAATAACTCAGGAAATGTATGACTTGACATTTAGTTTCATTGGGATGGGAAAGATAACTAGTAGACGTATGGGACACCCCCTCCATATATGATTATACCTTCGTACCATGCTTCTCGGAGATGGTCGATTGCAGAGCTACCCGTGAGTCCGGGGGCATACGCCACATATACTAGCCAGTCACCACGATTGGTGAATTACGTCAGCGTATGTCTAGCCACACATTCCCATGCGTACTACGAGATCTTTACTTGTATTTTCACTTAGAATGGTTAGCACCCTGTATTTATTTCCTTTATTCAGTATTACATACATGGCATGTCATTTTCTGTATCTTGTTATGTCCTACTGAGGACCTGGTTCCCTGCCAGATCTAGACGAGGCTTTCTACCCCACTGTGTACGGCCCTGATCAGGAGGCTAGATGTGCTACCGAGGAGGAGCTCGAGGAGACACCCTCAGAGTATGCTTGACCATAGAGGCCTGCCACCTGGAGATGGAGATGTTTTTCTCAGATAGACACTGCTTAGTCTATCTGATTTTTCTGCGCTATAATCAGTTTTTGTAGTAGGCTTGTATTCTCACCAGTTGTGTACTGTATCAGACTCAGTTATATATATATATATTCAGCACTTGCTTTTCTGACATCTTGTTGTGGATGAGATAGATATACCTGTTTGTACTTGTAGTATTTTAGGACAGCGTAGCACGTTCCTTTGGGTCCATCAAAGTGGATTAAGCCCTTAGTGACGTGTCAGCTGGCCAGTGACACGTGGCCTAGTTCCTGACATTTTGGGACTGGGGCGTGACACGGTTTTAGTGGTGGCCCATGCAGGTCTAGTTTTATTGCTAGTGGTATGATGACATGCCCAGCAAGCCTGCAATAGGATAGGAATATTAGGTCTCATCCACACTGACACCATCTTTACAATTTCTATTATTGCATCTTGCTTGATTATCATTAATTATCTCCTTTGTGTTTTCTAATTATCCTATTTTCCTCAGAAATATGGACATACACGGGAAACCTGCGAATAATGGGGCTGACCAAGCAACAGACCCTTCGCCAAGTGCCCAAGGAACTCCGTCCAATCACCAGAATTCTGGCCAGGAGACAACACCA
The DNA here is from genome assembly GCA_036927795.1 of Iris macrosiphon. NCBI lineage: Eukaryota > Viridiplantae > Streptophyta > Magnoliopsida > Asparagales > Iridaceae > Iris > Iris macrosiphon. The sequence goes on along the minus strand of JAYESA010000020.1, from coordinate 52,569,044 downwards.
ACACCGCAGGCGGAGACACCTTTGCCTCCACCTCCAGCCTTGCCTATCCTGATGCCACAACTTGAGGGTCAACCTCAAATGTTGCAGTTTCTCCAGACTATGTTGCAGAACCAGTGGCAACAGACTGAGGCCCTGAGATAGTCTCAGTGGCAGCAGACTGAAGCCCTACGACAGACTCTGATGACGGCCTTGGAGAGAGCTACTACTCCGGCACCAGCACCTGTCCAACCAGCGGACACAGTTCGAGGCTTCCGTCAAATGAGCCCGAGAGACCTCAAAGGCAGCGAGACTCCTGAGGAGATATTCGACTGGATCTCCAACACCGAAATGCTGCTAGAAGGATCGCAACTCACCCCCGACCTATGGATAACCGCTGTGAGGGGCCAACTTCTTGGCAACGCCCATCACTGGTGGGAATCCATAGAGCGCAGCGTCGGTAAGGACCAAACTTGGCAACAATTCTTGGAGCACTTCAACGCCAAGTACTTCCCAGCGACAGTCCAGAATGCCCTATACTCCCAGTTCCTGCACCTGGAGCAGGGAAACATGACGGTAGATGCCTACGACGCGGAGTTTAGCAGACTAAGTCATTTTGGTGCTGATCTGATCCCGAACGAGCTGAAGAAGGCTAAAAGATTCCACCATGGCCTTAACTACGAGCTCCAGAGGTACACAACAATGCAGTCAAGAATCTTCTACAACGAGGTTCTTACCGAAGCCAGGGAACAAGAAGCAATTGGCCGAGGAACAAGGCGCTCAAATTCAACCTTTCCGGCCAAGAATCAGCAAGGAGCAGGAGGACCTATACGACGTCCCCAATATCAGACTCAGCAGACGACGGGGCCTTACCAGAAGAAGGAGCTCCCGATTTGTCACTTTTGTGGCAAAAAAGGGCATTTTATGAGAGACTGCAGGAAGAAGAACGGATTATGCCTGATATATGGAGCTAGCCAACACATGGCCAAAGACTGCCCACAACGCAGAGATGCAGCACCTCAGCAAGGGCAGAAGCCAGGAACACAAGCCCAGAAGATGCTACCCTCCACATCAGGAGGATATCAGCGAGGAGCACCCTTGCTTACTCAGGAGGCCCAGTTCAAGGCCAGACAACAACCTGGAGGGCAAAAGCAGGGACAAGCTTTTGCGTTAGCTGCAGTTGCTGTCACGACCCGCACCCGGAAATTCGGGCACGAGTGCGTGGGTACGTCCAGCCTACGCCACAGAATCGGCGGTAGTACGCTGTCTAGGTCAAATCCAGATTTACTAACTAGCTCATTCACAAAATAACATAGGCAAGATAATAATGAGAAATGAAACTTAAGATTGCAACTGAAATAAATGTGACAATAGATTCAAATATTTTAGTACAGGAATCAGAATGAAATCGGGGACAAACCCGATTGCTAAGATAAAGAGCAAAACTAAGATAACTACTGCTATCTACTCAGCAGGAGTAGCTTCCTGTGCGGGAACTGGCTCTGCAACTGTATCACCTGCTGCCTCATAGGGGCCATAATAGGTGGGGGCAAGGTTCTCATCATCGCCTAAACAACAGATCCAGTCAGGAAAGGAGCAAAGTACACAGTGCACAACAAGATTAAACTGAATATTTTATGACAATTAAATATTGGATATCATGTTGAGAAACAGCATTAGCAGAACATTATTATCTCAGAGTTAGCTGTCAACAGGAGTATGAGAAACAGAAATAAATAAAACAGAAAATGAAACTACAATAGCCAGCAAGAAGTATAACATGACCAGAACTATCTGTGTGAACTTGTGTTTGTTTTTAGAATACATAGTTGGCATGTAGGGGTTTATAAGGCTAATTCGGCCGTCATAAACGGCTATTAGACAATACAATCGAGATCCGGCTGATGGACAGTCGTGTACCAACAGCTATTAGACAGTCCAGGGAAAAGGGTAAACTACATGCCTCCTTAGTATTCTCCCACCCGACATGAAAAACAAGACAGGAACTACCAATATTCAAGACATGAAATTCAACATTTCTAACACTAGGTGTAAACATCAAGGGTACATGTATAGCAGGGAATTAATTATCACAATATATAAAGATTAACTTGAAGTGCATGTACTTGCCTGTTGTTTGGATCTGATTAATATTGGCTCTCGGGGAAAAATTCCAGAGATGAGTCCAAAAGCTGAAATAGACATTACCATCATGCTCAGAAGATGTCAAATAGCTAGAAACACCTCTCCTTGGGTCCAATTTGGAGACAAGGACAAAAACGACAGTTTCGGGTCAAAACGGGGTCCGCCGGTGGGCCCCGCTTTGCACCGAAAAATGCGTCCGGGTCAAAGGTCTCCAAATTCACCAAACTTAGTGTCAACAGGTCAGAAACGCTGATACGAACCCAACGGAACTTCCAGATTTGGATTCCGATGAGCCGAACACAAAATCGCCCGTCGAGCGGGGCCTGTGGGGCCCACGACACGCGATTTCGTCAACGTTCTCAGAATCGAACCAAACTTGACCCACAGGACCAGCGTATTGCTACGAGTCCGATGGCGCAAGTTTCGTCTCGATCTGACGAGTGTGCACGAAGTTAGGGTGAAATGCCGAAAAGGCGGATACGGGACGATGTCCGCGGATACGCGTTGATTCCGGTGTGCACGCACACCCGAATCAGCTTCCACGAAAACTCACACGTCCGTATCGATGATGCGTACGTATCTGTGAAGACCGCACGCGACTAAGTCGTCCCGTTTGGCGGGGCGCACTCAGTTCCGGGGTGAAACAGGGTCTGGTTTTTCCTGTTTTTGGATCGTGGTGTGCGATCACCACAGGACGCGATGCCCCGAACAGTTTGTTCGGACACCGAGAGGGTCATACAGGCTTCACAACGCAATTTACGGAATTGGAAACGGAGCTACGAGGCGAAAGTTACGCGTACCTGAAGGGGACCCGAAAATCGAGTCTAAACCGTGTCCGTGTCGTGTCCGACACGGAAATGGAAATTAGGGTTAGGGTTAGGGTTTGCTGCGGTGGGTGGCCGGCCGGGGTACGCCGGAGGGGAGGCCGAGGGCGGCTCGGGGACGGCCGGCTCGAGGCGGGGCGAACTCGGCGGAGGCGGCGGCGGTCGCCGGAGCGAGTTCGAGCGGCTGCTGCGGCTCGGCGTCGGCGGGGCTGTCGTGGAGGGAAGGGGAGAGGCGGTTGCTGGCGGAGAGCGGCGGGGAGAAGGAGGAGCAGCGTGGCGGAAGGAGGAGGAGCGGGCGACCGAGGGCGGAGCGGTGGCGGCTCGGGTGGCGGCGAGGAGGTCGGACGGAGGAGAGAGGGGGGGTCGACGGGTTTATATAGGCGGTGGTCGGGGTTGCTGGCCGAGAGAGGCGGTCGACGTGGGCGAGGTGGCCGGGCGGAGCGGGCGAGGTGGCCGGGGGCGGCGGCTCCGCCGGGAGATGCGGGGAAGAGGGGAGAATGGGAACCGGTCGTGCGGGTCGGGTGGTTAACGGGTCTGGGCAGACCCGTCCGACCCGCAAGGGAGACGGATTGGTGGGCTGGCGGGCTGGGCTGGCTGGGCCGGTCCATTGGGCCGGGCCGGCCCAAGAAAAAGAAAAAAAATAAAAAGAAATAAATAAAATAATAATAATAATAAATAAATAAATAAATAAATAAATAATTAATTAATTAATTTAAATAGTTTTCAGGCATCTAAAAATAGGTCTGAGGCCCAGAAAAATCCAGAAAAATTACCCTAAGTCCAGTTTTTCATTTTACACCCAAAAATATTATTTTCATAATATTTTAATGTTGTTTATTATCAATTAAAAATTAGGTAATAATTCAAAACCCTGATTTTAATTACAGAAAATTCCCAGAAAATTCCAGAAAATTGTGAAAAATCCCAATTTTAATATTTTTGAAAAATCAGGGGCTTACAATCTACCCAACTTATAAAATTTCGTCCTCGAAATTTAAAAAATATGGCAGGGTTCTCTCTGTCCAATCTCACTTGATTACAGTCCAACGGTTTTCTCTCAGGTGAACATTGCGGTCGCTACCCAACTTATAATTTTACCCATATATCCTCTAAGGCTGTACAACTAGTAAAGCTAGGTCCAACTTAATAAATCATGGTATTGAATCTTTAAGTCTGCAACACAGAACACATCACCTAGGGTATTGTCTTAGTCATAAAGGGTTATCATCAATTTGACCGGTCTGAGGGGTATGTCTAGCACTGCAATTCAACTTATCAAACACAGGATTTGTCTTTCCGAGATGAGGGAAGACGAGGATTAATAATAAGGAGTTTAAGGGCGAGGTGGTAGAACAGAGGTATAGGGATCAAGGCGTTTAAAGAATTCTAATGGGGATTGTCAGGCGGTTATGGATTGAGATTCTATTCTGGTAATCATTTATTCGCATGCTCGTATTAGTACGGTTATGTAACTGATACGATATGCTCGGACACTTTTAGGGGCAAGTATACTAGTCACTATATCTCTCAATCCACGTAAGGTAGTCGTGCGAAGTGCGAATCAAAATGCACTAAGGTTGATCAGACCGTAGTACACTGATTCTGAGTAGACACTTGTATTAGTGGGGTTGATCAGGCCTCAATAATACATGTGTCATGAACAAGCCCGATAAAGGGTAAGCTTGCAAAACTAGGCTATAAAATAGCAGCATAAGTCAAGTTCAGCAAAATTAAGTGCGCTAGATAATGATGAAAGGAGGTGCAAATTATTGAAGTTCACAAAATAACACAAAATAAGCACAAATAGCAAAAAGTCTCTAAACAGTTATCAAATTTTAAAAGCATACCAGGTATTTAGCAAGTTCAAAATTACTAGGTTGGGGCTGAGGTCACGAACCAATAGGCATGAGCTAAACAATGCTAGAAAAGGCATCTACGAATCACTTACGCGCATTAGCTGCTTCCAGAGTTTGCACGTTCTCCACGGTCATCACGTAAGCTTGTCCGCGTCCTTGAGCAGCGGGACAGTCCCTCACTTGATGTGCTGCTGAGCCACAAAGTAGACAAACACCTAGCCTCTTTCTGCAAACTTGCCAAGTATGGCCTGGTCTATGACAATAGTTACAAGCAGCAGCTTGTTGGTTCTGTCCCTGGGCCTGGTGTTGGGGTGCTGGAGCTCGAGGGAGAGGACGCTGAGCTTGTTGCGGGGCCCTCTGCTGTTGTTGTTGAAAAGGGCGTTTGTTGGGTCCTGTATTTCCAGTATCTCTTTCCCGCTTTAGCTTATGCCCCATGTCTCTCTCAACGCCTTGTGCCACGCTCAAGATTTCCTCGTAGGTGCGAGCTCGGCTGGTGGTGACAGCAAGGCGAATATCCGGAGATAGCCCCTTCTTGAATCTACGGGCTCTGTCCTCCGGGGTACGAACCATGTACTCCACAAAGTGGCTTAACCTGCTAAATTCAGCAGTATATTCATCAACAGACATGTTACCTTGTTCCAGTCTCTCGAATTGGCTTTCAAGAGCTTCCCGGGCCACTTCGGGATAAAATTTCTCCTTGAATAGCCTTTTGAAGTCCTCCCAGGTGAGGTCAGGAGCAGATAGTTGGGGTTCATCTCTGAACCAGGTTCGAGCAATGTCGAACAGTTGCAGGCTTGCGGACTCCACTTTGAGATCATCAGGGACCCGAGCAGTCTTCAGGAGTCGCTCTACGTTCTCTATCCATTCATCGGCGTAGAGAATGCCCTCAGTTCCATAGAATTCCAGGGGTTTAAGGTTCTTGAAGTCTTTGGCACTCCCTGGCCTCTTGTGTGGCGACTCCTGGGACCTAAGAGCTTCTGAGAGGCTGGTCCGCAGAAGTGCAGTCTGTTCCTTCTGGGATTCCACTAGTCCCTGGAACACTCCGAGTAGCTGTGCCCCATCTAGAGTAACTGCCGGAACAGATGGAGGCGGCGGGAGTGCAAGAGTTTCGGGCACATTCTGCTCAGCTGGTTCTGATGTGCCTCCTACTGTGTTCCTGGTCTGAACCATTCTGAAAGATTAAGGGATAAGAGAATCAGAATAGAATACTTGGAAATCAAGGGCGATAGAAAAAAAATTGATCAGAAGTGATATCCAGAATTGAAATAAGGACCCTATACTGTGAATGAGCTTTTCCTAGAATCCTCAATCTTATTGCAGGCCTGTTCGGTCCCTAAGTTAAAACCGAACAATTTAGTCGTTTGACCTGCATGGGCCACCATAAAAACGTGTCACGACCCGCACCCAGAAATTCGGGCACGAGTGCGTGGGTACGTCCAGCCTACGCCGCAGAATCGACGGTAGTACGCTGTCTAGGTCAAATCCAGATTTACTAACTAGCTCATTCACAAAATAACATAGGCAAGATAATAATGAGAAATGAAACTTAAGATTGCAACTGAAATAAATGTGACAATAGATTCAAATATTTTAGTACAGGAATCAGAATGAAATCGGGGACAAACCCGATTGCTAAGATAAAGAGCAAAACTAAGATAACTACTGCTATCTACTCAGCAGGAGTAGCTTCCTGTGCGGGAACTGGCTCTGCAACTGTATCACCTGCTGCCTCATAGGGGCCATAATAGGTGGGGGCAAGGTTCTCATCATCGCCTAAACAACAGATCCAGTCAGGAAAGGAGCAAAGTACACAGTGCACAACAAGATTAAACTGAATATTTTATGACAATTAAATATTGGATATCATGTTGAGAAACAGCATTAGCAGAACATTATTATCTCAGAGTTAGCTGTCAACAGGAGTATGAGAAACAGAAATAAATGAAACAGGAAATGAAACTACAATAGCCAGCAAGAAGTATAACATGACCAGAACTATCTGTGTGAACTTGTGTTTGTTTTTAGAATACATAGTTGGCATGTAGGGGTTTATAAGGCTAATCCGGCCGTCATAAACGGCTATTAGACAATACAATCGAGATCCGGCTGATGGACAGTCGTGTACCAACAGCTATTAGACAGTCCAGGGGAAAGGGTAAACTACATGCCTCCTTAGTATTCTCCCACCCGACATGAAAAACAAGACATGAACTACCAATATTCAAGACATGAAATTCAACATTTCTAACACTAGGTGTAAACATCAAGGGTACATGTATAGCAGGGAATTAATTATCACAATATATAAAGATTAACTTGAAGTGCAGGTACTTGCCTGTTGTTTGGATCTGATTAATATTGGCTCTCGGGGAAAAATTCCAGAGATGAGTCCAAAAGCTGAAATAGACATCACCATCATGCTCAGAAGATGTCAAATAGCTAGAAACGCCTGTCCTTGGGTCCAATTTGGAGACAAGGACAAAAACGGCAGTTTCGGGTCAAAACGGGGTCCGCCGGTGGGCCCGCTTTGCACCGAAAAACGCGTCCGGGTCAAAGGTCTCCAAATTCACCAAACTTAGTGTCAACAGGTCAGAAACGCTGATACGAACCCAACGGAACTTCCAGATTTGGATTCCGATGAGCCGAACACAAAATCGCCCGTCGAGCGGGGCCTGTGGGGCCCACGACACGCGATTTCGTCAACGTTCTCAGAATCGAACCAAACTTGACCCACAGGACCAGCGTATTGCTACGAGTCCGATGGCGCAAGTTTCGTCTCGATCTGACGAGTGTGCACGAAGTTAGGGTGAAATGCCGAAAAGGCAGATACGGGGCGATGTCCGCGGATACGCGTTGATTCCGGTGTGCACGCACACCCGAATCAGCTTCCACGAAAACTCACACGTCCGTATCGATGATGCGTACGTATCTGTGAAGACCGCACACGACCAAGTCGTCCCGTTTGGCGGGGCGCACTCAGTTCCGGGGTAAAACAGGGTCTGATTTTTCCTGTTTTTGGATCGCGGTGTGCGATCACCACAGGACGCGATGTCCCGAACAGTTTATCCGAACACCGAGAGGGTCATACAGGCTTCACAACGCAATTTACAGAATTGGAAACGGAGCTACGAGGCGAAAGTTACGCGTACCTGAAGGGGACCCGAAAATCGAGTCTAAACCGTGTCCTTGTCGTGTCCGACACGGAAATGGAAATTAGGGTTAGGGTTAGGGTTTGCTGCGGTGGGTGGCCGGCCGGGGTACGCCGGAGGGGAGGCCGAGGGCGGCTCGGGGACGGCCGGCTCGAGGCGGGGCGAACTCGGCGGAGGCGGCGGCGGTCGCCGGAGCGAGTTCGAGCGGCTGCTGCGGCTCGGCGTCGGCGGGGCTGTCGTGGAGGGAAGGGGAGAGGCGGTTGCTGGCGGAGAGCGGCGGGGAGAAGGAGGAGCAGCGTGGCGGAAGGAGGAGGAGCGGGCGACCGAGGGCGGAGCGGTGGCGGCTCGGGTGGCGGCGAGGAGGTCGGACGGAGGAGAGAGGGGGGGTCGACGGGTTTATATAGGCGGTGGTCGGGGTTGCTGGCCGAGAGAGGCGGTCGACGTGGGCGAGGTGGCCGGGCGGAGCGGGCGAGGTGGCCGGGGGCGGCGGCTCCGCCGGGAGATGCGGGGAAGAGGGGAGAATGGGAACCGGTCGTGCGGGTCGGGTGGTTAACGGGTCTGGGCAGACCCGTCCGACCCGCAAGGGAGACGGATTGGTGGGCTGGCGGGCTGGGCTGGCTGGGCCGGTCCATTGGGCCGGGCCGGCCCAAGAAAAAGAAAAAAATAAAAAGAAATAAATAAAATAATAATAATAATAAATAAATAAATAAATAAATAAATAATTAATTAATTAATTTAAATAGTTTTCAGGCATCTAAAAATAGGTCTGAGGCCCAGAAAAATCCAGAAAAATTACCCTAAGTCCAGTTTTTCATTTTACACCCAAAAATATTATTTTCATAATATTTTAATGTTGTTTATTATCAATTAAAAATTAGGTAATAATTCAAAATCCTGATTTTAATTACAGAAAATTCCCAAAAAATTCCAGAAAATTGTGAAAAATCCCAATTTTAATATTTTTGAAAAATCAGGGGCTTACAGTTGCAGAAGAGCCTGAAGGGAAAACTATAACAGGTACCATTTTAGTTGCATCATTACCTGCAACTATATTATTCGATTCTGGGGCTACTTTGTCTTTCATATCCAGTAGTTTCGTAGCCATGCACAAACTATCCACTTCCCCACTGCCTAAGTGTTGGAAAATACTTACTGGAGGAGGTATTATTCCAGTTACCAACATTATTGAAACCTGCCCTGTAGTTATTTGTAGTAAAGGACTAAGGGCACGATTTTTGGTACTTCCAATGCCAAATTTCGATGTTGTCTTAGGCATGGACTGGCTAAGCCAGAATAATGCTGTCCTAGACTGCCGAAAGGGTAGTGTTATCTTTAAACCCCCAGATCACCCGGAGTTCGAATATGTCCGAGGAACCATCGAGCAAGGAGTAGGCCAGACTCCTAGAGCTTACATGACGATGGAGACAGCACTTCCATTAGTTGTAGCAGAGTTCGCAGACGTATTTCCAGAAGAATTGCCAGGCCTACCGCCTGACAGAGAAGTGGAATTCATTATTGAGCTGATACCCGGAGCTGCACCAGTATCCTCCAATGTATACCGACTGGCGAAGAAGGAGCTTGACGAGCTGAAGCTTCAACTGGAGGAATTACAGATCAAGGGATTTGTTCGTCCTAGTGCATCACCCTGGGGAGCACCAGTGCTATTTGTACCAAAGAAGGACGGAACATATCGCATGTGTATTGATTACAGAGCCCTCAACGCTCTGACAATCAAAAACAAGTATCCCTTATCGAGAATTGACGACCTGTTCGATCAACTAACAGGAGCCGTAGTATTCTCGAAAATAGACTTGAGATCAGGCTATCATCAGGTCAAGGTACGGAGAGAAGACATTCCAAAGACAGCATTCAGGACTCGTTATGGTCACTACGAGTTCCTGGTGATGCCATTTGGACTGACTAATGCACCTGCTGTATTCATGAATCTGATGAACCGAGTCTTCCACCAATATCTGGACCAGTTCGTGGTAGTCTTCATCGACGACATTCTGGTGTATTCGAAGAGCCACGAGGAGCATGAGGAGCACTTAAGACTAGTACTAGAGACGCTGAGACAGGAGAGCCTTTATGCTAAGATGAGCAAGTGTGAATTTTTTCTTGATCGTGTCGCTTTTCTGGGACACGTCATCACAGGAGAAGGTATCTCGGTGGACCCAGCAAAGATTTCATCTGTGAAGACATGGCCAACTCCGACCAATGTCTCAGAGGTGAGAAGCTTTCTAGGACTTGCCGGATATTACCGGAGGTTCGTAGAAAACTTTGCAAGAATCTCGGAGCCAATTACCCGTCTTACCCGCAAGGAGCAGGAGTTCATATGGACTGAAGAATGTCATAAAGCTTTTGATGAATTGAAAAAGCGTCTAACTACAGCCCCCATTTTGACTATACCATCTGGATCCGGAGGTTTCGTCATCTATAGTGATGCATCCGGAAAAGGATTTGGTTGTGTCTTAATGCAACATGGGAAGGTTGTAGCTTATGCCTCAAGACAGCTGAGGACTCATGAGAAGAATTACCCCACTCACGACCTGGAGCTTGCCGCAGTCATCTTCGCCTTGAAGCTATGGAGACACTATCTATATGGCGAACGAGTAGAGATTTTCACCGATCACAAGAGCTTGAAATATGTCTACACTCAGAAAGACTTAAATCTGAGACAAAGACGGTGGCTTGAAGTAATGACAAATTTTGAAATTGATCTACAGTACCATCCGGGGAAAGCTAATGTGGTAGCAGATGCTCTAAGCAGAAGACCCTCAGCATTCTTTATGATCACCCAACCAGGTCTACTGAGAGATCTTGAAAAGTTGGGAATAGAGGTCATTATGCCAGGACTTGATGGCCAACTATCAAACTACCAGCTGCAATCAACCTTGGTCGAAAGAATCAAAGCTGCTCTACCAACAGATGCAAGATTTCAGAGGCTTCGACAAAGAACAGAGGCTAGAATTCAGACAGGATGTCGCATACACGAAGATGGGACTCTAAGATGTGGTGATCGTCTTTATGTTCCAAATGAAGAACTTCGTAATGAGCTGATGTCAGAAGCTCATAGCTCAACATACTCTATACATCCAGGAGGCACAAAGATGTACAGAGATCTGCAATAATATTACTGGTGGCATGGAATGAAACGGGAGATAGCACGCTTTGTGGCTAAATGCCTGGTGTGTCAGCAAGTCAAGGCTGAGCATCAAAGATCTGCCGGTCTACTTCAACCCCTTCCAATACCCGAGTGGAAATGGGAACACGTTACGATGGACTTTGTTACGGGCTTTCCAAGAAGTCCTAGTGGCCGTAATGCTGTATGGGTGATTGTAGACAGACTCACTAAGGCTGCTCATTTTCTACCTTTCAGAGTCGGACAATCTACCGAAGTCTTGGCGGATATGTACATGAAGGAGATAGTGCGTCTACATGGAGTACCAGTCAGTATAATATCTGACAGGGATACGAGATTTACATCTTACTTTTGGCGAAGTATGCAAGAGAGTCTTGGTACCCGCCTCAAGTTCAGCACCTCGTATCATCCGCAGACAGATGGCCAGTCAGAGCGCACCATCCAGACTCTAGAAGATATGCTGAGAGCCTGTATGCTTGATTTCAGCGGATCATGGAAAGATCACTTACATCTGGTAGAATTTTCCTACAACAACAGCTATCAAGCGAGCATTCAAATGGCTCCCTTTGAAGCTTTGTATGGAAGGAAATGTCGTTCCCTAGTATGCTGGAGCGATGTTGGCGAGAGACAGATCTTGGGTCCAGAACTGATCATTCGTACGGTGGAGAAGGTAAAGAAGATCCAGGGACACCTACGAGCTGCACAAGACAGGCAGAAGCACTGGGCCAACATTCATCGCCGACCTCTCGAGTTCCAAGTAGGGGAGCATATGTTCTTGAAGATCTCACCTACCAGAGGAACTATCAGATTTGGAGGAAGAGGGAAGCTGAGTCCAAGGTACATTGGACCCTTCGATGTGCTAGATCGCGTCGGAGAAGTTGCTTACAGGCTAGCTCTACCTCAGACCTTGGAGGGAGTACATGACGTCTTCCACGTATCTCAGCTGAGGAGGTACATTCCAGACCCGAGTCATGTGCTAGACTACTCAGAGATCACTATCGGGCCGAGTTTATCATATCAGGAGGAGCCTGTAGAGATCCTGGACCGTAGCGAGAAAGTGTTGCGAGGCCAGACTATTCCTCTCGTTCGTGTTGCATGGAGACATCATGCACCAGGTGAATCCACCTGGGAACGAGAAGAGGATATTCGTCAGCGTTATCCCCATCTATTTCCAAACCAGGGTATGTCCAATATTTCAAACTCAATCTTTCTTAATCATCAGATGTCCTTAATCAATCTTTTATTCTCATTATATGATTATTTTTATTTCGAGGACGAAATATTCTAAGGAGGGTAGATTGTAAACTCTCTCGACCAGATTTCAGTAATTTAGGATTAATTTTGACTAATCAGAATTATTGCAATTTTATTTATTATATATTCTATTGATTGTACACCTGTTTATTACACAATTAATTAGGGCATCCCACTAGCTGTTAAATTCTAAACAAATTTCACATACCTGCCCTAGACTTGTTAGACTACTTTTCCTGTATTTTTAGCAACTCCCAGAAACCTCGTTTGATGCTTCGTTTTAGTCGCACAAATATCATTACAAACGTACGTATTTATTTCCTATTTAAATTTCTGCTCTTACCCATCTTCTGTACCCCTAGAGATTTAAGGACCAGTAGACACCTGTTTGCCCAACCAAAAATACGATAATATTCTTCTCTAATTATACTTCAATTATCGTTTTGACACCGTAGAAAAATTATGACCCTAACAGCCTCAAAATAATTAGTGAACACCGTGCGCAGTATTTATTAAATAATAAAAACGATGACCATATCACCTGCAGAATCAGTCCCTGTATTTGTCCAGACTCACCCCACACTGTCCAAAACATTTTCCCCAGCTATTTCCCTCATTTCTGTACAATTCAAAATTTTGGAAAATCAGTATTTGAAATTTGGTAAATTACGTAATTACGCAAAATATAATTTTATGCTTTTATGCAATTTATGAAAAGTTAGGGGTTTTTATGCAAAATTGCATGCAAGGTGGCATAATCCTATTGGTTAGTGAATAGGTGTGTGGGACCCACCCAAAACATCCAGAAAATCCAGTCAAAAATATCCCAAAATACCAAAAATACTTAAATACCCCTAAAGTTGTAATTAATTACAACTTTGCCATTACCTACAACCCCTATAAAACCCGACCCCCCCTCTCTTCAAACCCCCACAGCCGCCGCCTCCGACCACCGCCTCCGGCCAAACCCTGCTCGACCCTTCGCCCTGACCCCCTCTCCCCTCCGGCCAAGTCCCACCCCCAGCCACCGCCTGCTCCGCCGCCCTGAACCCCCACAAGCCCACTCCTCCAACACCATCACCCACAGCCACCACCACCCGAACCACCTCCCCGCCACCTCCGGCCACCGTGTACCGCCACCACCACCCCCAATCGACTCGCCCCGACCTCCCCTACCTACCACCACCACCTCACCTCCCCACGACACCCCCTCCGGCCGCCCTAGCCCCCGCAGCCCCTCGGCTCTCCCTAACCCTAAACTACCACCCCCACCTCCGACGGCCTCCAGCCACCGCCACCGCCGTCGTGGACCTCCGCCACCATCACCAACCTGACCGCCACCCTCCCCTCTGTCGAACCCGTCACCTGCCCGGCCACCTCCGCCGCTCCTCCGCCGGCCAGAGCCCCCGCACTTAGCTGCTGCTGCTGCCAGTAGATACTGCTGCTGTTCCCGCTCCCCCGGCCGCCTCCGGCCGACTCTGCCGCCGTCCACCCGCCGTCGACGACCCCTAGGGCCCACCTGTCAGTAGGTATACCCCTTGAACATAATATATAAGTATTTATATATATAATCCTATATGTATATGTATATATATGTATATATATATGTATATAAATAATGTATTTATATGTATAATGATATATATATGTATTATATTATATAATAAATGTTATATACAGTATATTATACTGTATATATTATATATATATATATCTATATATATTCTATACATATATATTTATATATGTAAATATGTATATATATATATATATATATATATATATATATATATATATATATATATATATATATATATATATATATATATATATATATATATATATATATGTATATTTATATACTATATTATATTATGTAAATTACTAATATGTATCTATGTATTTATTTCTATTTTATTTATATATATATATGTAATATATAAATATATGTATACATATATTTATATGATATATATATTTATATATAATATGCTATTATATAATTACTATATATACTATGCATGTTTTCCTTTATTTTATTTTCTGCATTTAATTTATTTCTTGCACTTATTATAAATGTATATATATATATATATATATCTATATATATATATTATCTATATGTATATATATATTCAGCTGGATAATACAGCTTATATATATTATATATATAATTTCAATTCTTGCAATGTCATTTTTAATTTATTACATAATATTGTGCTGGATATTACAGCCTATTTATATATGCATATTTACAATTATTGCAGTGGTCACATATAGACCCTGATAATATTGTTAAATAGTACAGCATTTATTTATGTATTAAAATTCTGTACTGTCAATTCAATTTACCTATATATATATACATCAGTGGATATACCCTGATAATATATATGTATTTACTTCTGCCCTGTCATTTCAATTTATTTAAATTATATATCAGTGGATATACCCTGATTATTATATTATTATAAATCAGAGGATACACTCTGATAATATTATATTATTATATATATAGCAGTGGATATACCCTGCTACTATTTACTGCATTTTTTTTCTGTTCTTTATATACTATATATACTGCTATATATATTATATATATATCTATATATATATACTGCTATATATATTATATATATATCTATATATATATACATACTATATAAGTATATATATATATATATATTTTATATTACAATCATAATATTCACGAACCCTGTCTATTTTAACAGAAACCAACTACAGCACAGCCAGTGACCCCCTGTCACCAGCAACCTCAAACCTGACTGTGAGATCAGGTTATCAACACTATCAGGGAGTAGGCAAGTATACCTTGCCAAGTTAATGTTTAAATTCTCAAATACTGTTATATGCTTCTTGTTTCTGAAATTCATATACCAAGAGTACCTGAGACTGCCTCTGGTACAATCAACTGATACGTTGACAATTAGTGTAAATAACTTAGTCTTACTGACTCACCAACACTGTGAGAGTATCCTGATATTCTCCTAGACCCTATCACGGGAACACGCAACATGGTTGCATTACATATATGGATGTGAGCTGCATATTTGATTAGCTACCAGTACGTGTGACCCGCATCACGGATTTAGAATAACTCAGGAAATGTATGACTTGACATTTAGTTTCATTGGGATGGGAAAGATAACTAGTAGACGTATGGGACACCCCCTCCATATATGATTATACCTTCGTACCATGCTTCTCGGAGATGGTCGATTGCAGAGCTACCCGTGAGTCCGGGGGCATACGACACATATACTAGCCAGTCACCACGATTGGTGAATTACGTCAGCGTATGTCTAGCCACACATTCCCATGCGTACTACGAGATCTTTACTTGTATTTTCACTTAGAATGGTTAGCACCCTGTATTTATTTCCTTTATTCAGTATTACATATATGGCATGTCATTTTCTGTATCTTGTTATGTCCCACTGAGGACCTGGTTCCCTGCCAGATCTAGACGAGGCTTTCTACCCCACTGTGTACGGCCCTGATCAGGAGGCTAGATGTGCTACCGAGGAGGAGCTCGAGGAGACACCCTCAGAGTATGCTTGACCATAGAGGCCTGCCACCTGGAGATGGAGATATTTTTCTCAGATAGACACTGCTTAGTCTATCTGATTTTTCTGCACTATTATCAGTTTTTTTAGTAGGCTTGTATTCTCACCAATTGTGTACTGTATCAGACTCAGTTTTATATATATATTCAGCACTTGCTTTTCTGACATCTTGTTGTGGATGAGATAGATATACCTGTTTGTACTTGTAGTATTTTAGGACAGCGTAGCACGTTCCTTTGGGTCCATCAAAGTGGATTAAGCCCTTAGTGACGTATCAGCTGGCCAGTGACACGTGGCCTAGTTCCTGACATTTTGGGACTGGGGCGTGACAATGTGGGACCATTCTCTATAGAGCTATTTCAATAAACCCCAATAGTCCCTACATATTTCAATATATGGGTTGAGTGTTCCCCCATGGTGACTGTACATCATGCATTGAAATAAATGTCGCTTACAACTTGAATCTTCCTACATGGGTCAAATAATAGTATGATACAGAATGAACTATGTATTGAATTCAGTACCATAACTGTTATCATCCCCACTCACACGTTAACCTCAACTATGAATCTGGTTGCATATTAAAGGCTATGTGCTGACCTGGTATCTGTGTACGTATCTTGGGTGTCTACAAGTTTACCCTCAAGAGACGGCATGCATCTCTGTTCATACACATAGGGAGTTCTTAGAGTTTAAATTTCCTAACATGAGGCCTTTCGTCTCCTTGCAGTATTATGCCGTTATGACATAGTCTGAAACCAAGGTCCAACCTCTTATTAGTATCATTCCACAGTAGCATAAGGTTCCAGCCTTTTTATAGTGTTGTACTACTACTCTATGTCTTACAACATGAGGCTTCCTACCTCTATGCGGTGCTACATTGTTGTGACATTGTCACGCCCCAGTCCCAAAATATGTAGGACTAGGAACACGTAAGCATGCCAGCTGTATGTATATGGCAACTCCAATATATGGATACCATCATACACACGTACGCTGTAATATGAATATAAACTCACATGTGGTATATATAGTGTCACAAGTCACAGATATACTAATCTCATCCACACAACAAGTCATAGTAAAGAAATAACTAAACTAGAATAATGAGTCTGAATAATCCAAAATAATAGTCGGGTGGAGACAAATCTACTACCAATGACTATATCAATACTAAAATGAGGGTGAAGGGTAAATCTCCAATATAAATAAGATGATGATATAAAGGTATCAGCGAAGCGATCCATCGCTAGAGATAATCAAAGATGCTCCGAAGGTAAGACCTCCTCGGAAGAGATAAGTAGTTAGTCATGATCCGTGCTCCTGCGAATAGTCATGAACATCTACACCTGGAAAGGGACTAGGTCCTCAGAGTGACGTAACAAAATACATAGAAGCATACAAATTTGAATACAGTAAACATGCAATATAGACGGGAAAATATATAAGTACGTTGTACAAGACAATCTATATGAAATGCATAATGAGGACAACTTTTCGACGTATGGGCATGGGTAGGCTACTCGATCTAAATCTCACAACTCACACACACGTTAGGGACATCAGGAATCGACATACCGCGGGGGTAGCGACCAGCGAGACTCCAGAAATTGACATACCGCGGTAGGCTACTGAAGTTGCTATTGATGCTGAATGTTGCTGCAGTAGCTGCTACTCTTGCTTGTTGTGCTACATGCTCCTCGAGCTGCTACTCACTGCTAGCTTGTTGTTGTTGCTAGCATTGCTGCTAGCTAGCTGCTGCTGCTGCTATTGCTTATGCTTTGCTGCCTTGCTGCTACTGCTTTGTTGTTCTTGCTGCTACTGCTTTGTTGTTGTTGTAGTTGCTGCTGCTCATGCTGTTGCTGTTGTAGCTCCATGCTGCAACAACCCGACCCCCCTCCTAGCACACACACACACACACACACACACACACACACACACACATATATATATATATATATATATATATATATATATATATATAGTGTTATGTATACTGATATGTACTAGATACATACACCTATCTAGACATATATATATATATATATATATACATATCAATATATATACATACATATATACATAACACTAAAGATACATATATATATATATATATATATATATATATATATATATATATATATATATATATAACACTCTAATAGCTATAAACAAGTTATATTGAAATGTAAGGAACCAAACACGTGGAGTGCATTGCTCCCGTATCACACTAGATCTATGATACGCTTGCGATACGAGTCCACTACACCACCAAACGTACCCCGAAGGACACGAGCAAGTCTAAAATAATAATTATGAACAATACGAAGATCTAACTACACATATATGTGTCCGTGTCAAAATATGACATGCTCAAACTTCCTTGTAAGAAAAAAAATCTCAAATCAACCCGTATCTCCAAATTGTCGGGATACGAACTACACGTATCCAATTGTGGACACGATACTATCCACACACAATCAAACACATGTCAATTTGACAAGATGTGTCAATCTCAAAATTCCTCCAAAATTGACATAAAATACCACGTAACTTTCTCCATAGGCCTCCTATGAACCTAATTCCAATTTCTATGGGTAGCCTTAGCATATGGGGTGATTCCTAATGACTAAATCACATATTTAGAGTCTAATTAGAGGGGGAAAAACTGAATTATGCCTATTAGAATATGGATTCCTAATGAAACATCTAAATTGTGTGAAAAGAGCCTCCAACTTATAGATCATTGCTCCTCCTTGTAGATCATTGCTTCCTCCTTGTAGATCATTGCTCCTTGGGACAAGTGTTGAAGTGACGGGTAATGAATGAAGCGTCAGTGATGTGACATAAAGTGACTGATGTCATAAGCCATAAAGTATGTCAGGAAGAAAAGACAAAATCATAGAAAGATGTGCCAAGGTTTCAGAGTCATGTGTCCAAGGGAAAGTGGTCGCATTCTCTGCTTGCCGCATATGCCTGCTTGCTGTAAATGGGTCGGTTCCACATAGAGTTCGATGTCGCATGGAGGTCTCTTGAACTTAGCGAATTTCTTATTCGTTCAGCGAGTGAACACACAAAGAGTTCAAGGATAATCTCCAGAACACTTGTGTGATGGCAGTCATGCGTCCAACAAGATGGACGCATGCTGGTCAGTATGCGGCGAAAGCTCAGGCCGAATAGTCCTCTTAGGCTGCATAGCACTCTCGGTGGCATAACTCGCTGGCCGCATGAAGACTTCGTCTTCTCCAACAACATGTTCGGCCATAACGAAAACTTCAAAAACTGAAATCTTGTTTTGTCCATAAAATTTTCATTTTAAGTCCATATTGAGTGAGCCAAAAGCCAAAATGCTCTAAATTAAAAGTTCTATCATGTAGCAAAAACTGGTGTTCTAAAATATATGTTTAAAAGATCAAAACGAAGAAAAATTCATGAAACCCATAAAACTCTAAGTTAGAAATGTAGATCTACTCAAAACCACCCATCGAAATAGAAAACTCCAACAACTAAAAGTGCTTAGAAACACATAACAAACATAATAGAACAATAATATGGAGAATTTTTTTATTTCTTATGCTAGGTATACTTGCCTAAGGAAAGGGGAGAGAAACACAAGAGAGAGAAAGAAATGAAGTAATGAAGAGAGAGAAGGAAAACATTGGGTTTTATATGGTTTGGTTGAGGGTTGAACCAAGGGTTCTCATGACTTGAACCAACCCACAAAATAAACCATGAACCAGGTTAAACCAAAGAATGGGTGTAGTCTCCATGCACATGCAACCATGCTAAAATAAAATACATTTCAAATATGTATATCGGGAACGGGGAGTGACACGCTGACTGACCGAGGTTGCTGGAAATCGTTATCTTTTGTCACGCCCCAGTCCCAAAATGCCGAGGGACTGGACACGTGGCAATAGCCAGCAGCACGCACTGATGGATAACCCAATTTAATGGAGCCATCAGGGCGTACTTAAGCTGTAAATAAGGTCTACTACACAAGTCACGCTAATCTCATCCATAAAGAAAAGGAAATAAACTGCATAAACAAATGGAAATAAGTAGCAACATTATCACAGCAAATCAGTCGGAGAAACAATCCGACTTAAGTCTGAATAAACTGGCTCTATAGGCCAGGAACAAAAGATGTAAACATGAAATAAATAAATGAGTGCTGGAACAGGCACTCAGGAAAAGTCCTCGGCGGTCACCTCGTCTTCAGTGTTTTGTTCAGCTCCAGCAATAGGTTCAGCTCCGGTCCCGTATACCTCGGGATACTGCTCCTCAGCTAAACCTGGGGACATAATCCATTCCAGGTCCTCAGTGGACATAGCAAGGCACAGATAATACAAGCCAAAATGAATAAGCAGTGCAATAAATAATGAATCAGCAGGGTAACTAAGTAACTAACCATCTATGTGATATGCAAATGAGAGCAACACTAGTACTCAGGCTGAGACCGCTACAAGCTCTGTGTCGGGGAGCCGGTAGCAGTAATAACACGTAAAGGGTCTAGCTCTGCTGGAGAGTCTACAACCTCACAATAATAGTAGATATATATATAGAACAGCCTGTAGCCTGTGTGTCTCTCCCCACCCAATGTAATCACGCAAGCCATGACCATAACGTCTCATGTCCATGTCAGCGGGATTATAACTAATGCAACAAGTCATACTGTCTATAATAAATAACTCTGTCAAGTCCTGTATCCTATTCAGAATCCCCACGAATAACTCGGGAAGATTCTGTCCATGATAGTGTCAAGTGTCCTGGGTTGTAGGGTACTTGATAGGTCAAGTACAAAGTAAGGGGGTTGTAAATCCATCGCTAAATGACGAACCCAACACCGCGTACGGTGTCAGTACCCGACTATGATCGGGCACTAGGTACGTCGTACGTTTCCTAGGTTTAAGCAGTTTAAAACAGTTATATGAATTTGCACAAGAAATCCAGCAGAGTATTTTTACAGAAAATAAGAAAATAATGACTGCAAGTTTGGCAAGGTGCACTTGCCTGATGTTTGAATTCCACTAAGGTCCTGGTTTCGGAAATTTCCAGAGATGTCTCCGAAAGCTGAAATAAACAGTACCATCATGCTCAGAAGATATCAAACAGCTAGGATCGCCTGTCCTTGGGTCCAATTTGGAGACAAGGGCAAAAACGACAGTTTCGGGCCAAAACGGGGTCCGCCGGTGGGCCCGCTTTGCACCGAAAAACGTGCCAGGGTCAATGGTCTCCAAATTCACCAAACTTAGTGTCAACAGGTCAGAAACGCTGATACGAACCCAACGGAACTTTCAGATTTGAATTCTGATGAGCCGATCACGAAATCGCCCGTCGAGCGGGGCCTGTGGGGCCCACGACACGCGATTTTGTCAACATTCTCAGAATCGGACCAAACTTGACCCACGGGACCAGCGTATCGCTACGAGTCCGATGGCGCAAGTTTCGTCTCGATCCGACATGTGTGCACGAAGTTAGGGTGAATTGCAGAAAAGGCGGATACGGAGCGATGTCCGTGGATACGCGTTGATTCCGGGGTGCACGCACACCCGAATCAGCTTCCGCGAAAACCCACACATCTGTATCGACGAGGCGCACGTATCTGTGAAGACCGCACGCGACCAAGTCGTCCCGTTTGGCGGGGCGTACTCAGTTCCGGGGTGAAACAGGGTCTTGTTTTTTCCTGTTTTTGGATCACGGTGTGCGATCGCCACAGGCCGCGATGTCCCGAACAGTTTGTCCGGACACCGAGAGGGTCATGCAGGCTACGCGTAGGAATTTATAGAATCGAAAACGGAGATCAGGGTTGCAAGTTACGAATACCTGAAGGGGACCGAGAAATCGGGGCTTCGAACCGTGTCCGACACGCGTGTTCGTGTCCTGTCTGTGTCCACTGCGTGTCCGCGGCTAGGGCTCCCTGTGTCCGCGGTGTGTCCGAGTCTGCTGCCGTGTCCGAGGCTCGGCAAGGGTTCAGGCGGAGGCGGCGCGTGTCCTGGGTGGTCGTCGACGGTCTGGGCGGCGCCGAGGGGTCGGCCGGCGGCTCGAGCAGTCGTCGAGCGGCGGCTCTCGAACAGCGGGGAGGAGTCGGGTCTGCTGCGCCTGGGGATGAGGAGGAAGGGGAGAGGAGGAGGAGGAGCTCCGCCTGGGGGAGGTCTTCGCAGTGGCTGAGGGAGGTGGAGGTCGCCGGACAGGGCTGCCGGAGTCGGGGTAGATCTAGGGTTTTGGATTTGCGGGGGAGGAAGAGGCTGAGGCGAGGGGATTTATAGGGCGCTGCGAGGGGCTCGGCCGGGGCGTCGTGGCCGCGGGAAAAACGGAGGGGGAGGCAACGTGGGGGGTTCTCCGGCCACGTCGCCGGAGAACGCGGCGGGCGACGGAATTTTCGGTCGTGGGAGAGGGACTGGGTGACAGGGTGACCGGCGGGTCCGGGTCGGGCGGCGGGCTCCGGGTGAGCGGACCCGCCCGACCCGCTAAGTCTTGAGGGCTGGGCTGGGCTCGCTGCTACTGGGCTCGGCCCACTGGGCCGGGCCGGGCCCAAAACCTAATAATAATAATAATAATAATAATAAAAAAACAGTAATTAATTATTTAATTAATTAATTTAGAAAATAGTTTTTAGGCTTTTAAAAATAGGTCTGAGGCCCAATAAAATCCCAGAAAATTATCCTAAGTCCGGTTTTCTATTTTACACCATAAAATCATATTTCTATTCCAATTTAATATTGTTTATTGGCAATTAAAAATTACAAACTCACCACAGGTCCTATGTAATTTCCCGAAAATTGCATTTTAAATCCCAAACTTGATTAAAAAATCTGAAAATTTAGGGTGTTTACAATCTACCCCCCTTAAGAGGATTGCGTCCTCGCAATCGAAGGGTAAACTATAAAGACAGAATTTTACAGAACTAAAAGAATTCTAAGGTTACCTGCATCAGCAAATAAATGTGGATAGCGCTGGCGCATAACATCCTCTCGCTCCCAGGTCGATTCGCCTGGAGAGTGCTGTTTCCAAGCTACTCGAACCAGCCTGATAGTCTGCCCTCGCAGTGTCTTCTCGCTGGTGTCGAGTATACCCACTGGCTGCTCTTCGTATCTCAGGCTAGGTCCCACCGAAATCTCAGAATGATCAACTATATGACTTGGGTCCGTCACATATCTCCTCAGTTGTGAGACGTGGAATACGTCATGCACTCCCTCTAAGGATGGAGGTAATGCAAGACGGTAAGCCACCTCACCAATGCGCTCCAAGATATCGAATGGCCCAATGTACCTTGGGCTTAACTTGCCTCTGCTGCCAAATCTGATAGTACCTCTAGTGGGCGAGATCCTCAAAAATACATGTTCTCCTTCCTTGAATTCCAGGGGTCGTCGGTGTACATCGGCCCAATGCTTCTGTCTATCCTGGGCTGCACGGAGATGGTTCTGAATCTGCTTTACTTTCTCCACTGTCTTCGTTACCAACTCTGGACCCAGCATTTGACGTTCGCCGACGTCACTCCAGCATATTGGCGATCGGCACTTCCTTCCGTACAGTGCCTCGAAGGGTGCCATCTGAATGCTGGCCTGGTAGCTGTTGTTGTAGGAGAACTCCACTAAGTGCAGGTGATCTTCCCAAGATCCTCCGAAGTCCAGTATACAAGATTGCAGCATATCTTCCAGGATCTGAATTGTGCGCTCTGACTGTCCGTCTGTCTGAGGATGATAGGCAGTACTGAACTTGAGCCTGGTGCCGAGACTCTCTTGCATGCTTCTCCAGAAGTGAGATGTAAATCGTGAGTCTCGGTCTGATACGATACTAACCGGCACTCCATGTAATTTTACGATCTGTCGCATATACATGTCGGCTAGTACTTCCGTGGATTGTCCGACTCTGAACGGCAAGAAGTGAGCTGACTTAGTGAGCCGATCCATGATGACCCATACTGCATCCTTTCCACTAGGGCTCCTTGGAAATCCAGTGATGAAGTCCATGGTAATATGCTCCCACTTCCATTCAGGGATGGGAAGTGGCTGCAACATACCTGCAGTCCTCTGGTGCTCGGCCTTCACCTGCTGGCAGACTAAGCATTTCGCCACGAAGCGGGCGATTTCTCTTTTCATTCCATGCCACCAGTAATATTATCTTAAGTCCCGGTACATCTTGGTTCCTCCTGGATGAACCGAGTATATGGAGCTATGGGCTTCTGTCATCAATTCCTGCCTTAATTCTCCATTTGGAACACATAGGCGATTTCTGCATCTTAATGTTCCGTCCTCGTGGATGCGAAGTCCCGTCTGCAAGCCTGCTTCTGTTCTTTCTCTCAGCCTTCGGAATCTGGCATCATTAGGCAAAGCTTCCTTGATTCTCTCCACCAGCGATGACTTCACTTCGAGGTTAGCCAGCAACCCATTTTGTCCAGGTAAAATAACCTCTATCTGGAGCTCTTGTAGATCTTTCAATAGCTCGGGCTGCTCCGTCAAGAAATAAGCCGAGGGTTTTCTGCTAAGGGCGTCGGCTACAACATTTGCTTTCCCCGGGTGGTACTGCAGATCGATGTCAAAGTCCACCATCAACTCAAGCCAACGCCTTTGCCTCATGTTGAGCTCCTTCTATGTATAAACATACTTCAAGCTCTTATGGTCAGTGAATATTTCGACCTTCTCTCCATACAGATAATGTCTCCAGATCTTCAAGGCAAAAATCACTGCAGCTAGCTCCAGGTCGTGCGTTGGGTAGTTCTTCTCGTGGACCTTCAGCTGCCTCGATGCATAAGCGATAACCTTGCCATGTTGCATCAAGACACAACCTAGTCCACTACCGGACGCATCACTGTAAACAACAAAACCTCCTGACCCTGAGGGAAGAGTCAAGACCGGTGCTGTTGTTAGACGCTTCTTCAATTCTTCAAAGGCATGCTGGCATTCTTCTGTCCATATGAACTCCTGATCTTTCCGTGTCAGCTTAGTCATCGGCTCTGCGATTCTTGAAAAATTTTCTACGAACCGCCGGTAATACCCAGTAAGTCCAAGAAAACTTCTCACTTCTGCCACAGAGGTAGGGGTAGGCCAGGTTTCTATAGCAGTGACTTTCTCTGGGTCCACAGACAATCCTTCACCCGAGATAATATGCCCTAAGAATGGCACCTTGTCCATACAGAACTCATATTTGCTGAGTTTGGCATACAGCTTCTCCCTTCTCAAGGTTTCTAGCACAATTCTAAGGTGTTCCTCGTGCTCTTCGTGGTTCTTAGAGTAGATTAGGATATCATCAATGAACACCACCACGAACTTATCCAAGTACTGATGGAAGACTCCGTTCATCAAACTCATAAATACAGCAGGTGCGTTGGTTAAACCAAACGGCATAACTAGGAACTTATAATGCCCATACTTAGTTCTGAAGGCCGTCTTTGGGATATCTTCTTTCTTCACCCTAATCTGATGATAACCGGATCTAAGGTCAATCTTTGAGAATACCTTAGCACCACTCAATTGGTCAAACAAATCATCAATGCGTGGTAATGGGTACCGGTTCTTAATAGTTACAGCATTAAGGGCTCTATAATCAATGCACAGCCGTACAGATCCATCCTTCTTGGGTACAAAAAGTATAGGTGCTCCCCATGGTGAAACACTGGGCCGGATAAATCCTTTCTCCAGAAGGTCGTCAACTTGTGTTTTCAGCTCCACTAACTCCTTAGGTGCTAGCCGATATACCGATGAGGTGATAGGTTCGGCTCTTGGAGTTAGGTCTATTGTGAATTCTATCTCCCGATCAGGTGGTAAACCTGAAAGGTCGTCGGGAAATACATCCACAAATTCCGTTATGACTCTTGGGTAACTTGAATCTTCTTCTACGGTCAATACCCTAAGAGTTGGCTGAACCCCTTGTTCTACAGCTCCTCGTAGAAATTCAAACTCAGGAAGGCTAGGGGGTCTAAATATCACTTTTCCAATCCGGCAATCCAGTGTCGCATGGTACTGACTTAACCAGTCCATACCAAGTACAACATCGTAATCAGGCATAGAAAAAATCAGGAATTGGGCTCGCATCACTCGGCCACAGACTACTACCGAACATGATCTACAAGTATCACTAACCGGGATAATTCCACCTCCCGTTAGTATTCTCTTCATCTTCGAGAGAGGTGCGGTAGCTATTCTATGTGTGGCTACGAAGCTAGCAGCAATAAATGAATGCGAAGCCCCAGAATCAAATAATGCTACAGCAGGAATTGAAGCTACTAATATGGTACCTGCTATCACTTCGCCTGCAGTAGCTTCCTCAGTGACTGCTAGTGCATATGCCTGACCTCGTCCCTGAGCGGGACCCCTTTGCTGACGAGCTTATTGGAACAATGCTGCCTGTGGTGGTAGAGGTGGCCTGGCTCCTCCAGGCCCTGTCTGAGTTGCTCCCCCAGCTGGAAGAGCTGCAGGTGGAGCTGGTCGATTCGGAACTCCCTCTCGACGTTCCGAGCAGTCCTTGGAGAAGTGTTGTCCAGATCCGCAAACCAGGCAGAGTCCCAGCTTGCGTCGACATTCCTTTTCAATATGTCCTACCTTGCTGCAGTAATGGCAAGTAGGCAAGTTCTTAGTTGCTGCTCTTGGAGGCGGACTCTTCTGGGGCCGTTTAGCAGATTCCCCTGGTGATGACTTGGACGGTACTGAGGAGAAGGGACGTTTCAGGCTTGATTCCCTCCGAGTAACGCGCTCCAGCCGACGTGCTGCAGCTAGGACGTCAGTGTAAGAGGTGGGCGCGACCGATCCGATTAACTTCTGAAGTTCAAACCTGAGCCCATCAAAGAACTTCTCCGCCTTCTCCTCTTCGGTAGGAATTAGAGAAGGGGCGAAGCGGCTCAAGCGAATAAATTCGGCGTTATATTCCTCCACCGTCATGTTGCCCTGGATCAGGCGGTTGAATCTGTCTCGGAGTTCTGACCTAGCCACAGTAGGGATGTACATTTCCTGGAAGAGTCTGGAGAACTCCTCCCAGGTAACCTGAGCGTGTCCGAGCCTTCTTTCTTCGGACAGCCACCAATGATGCGCGTTGTCCGTCAGTTGCATCCGGACGGCAGTCATCCATTTGTCCCTTGGTAGTTCAGCGGCCTCCAACTGATGCTGCGTGTTTGTAAGCCATTCATGCACTTCAGTTGGTCCTTCCTTGCCCGAGAAGGTACGGGGCTTGAGTTGACGGAAATTCGTAATAGATCCCGTCGCTGGCCGCCTATTTGGTGGATTTGCATGCTCCAATGCTGCGACCAGGCTGTTCCTTAGGTTCTCGGCCTCTCGGCGTTGGGTCTCCTGTTGGATCTGTTGTTGCGCCTGCATCATGGCGTAGAACATCTGGAACATTTGCTGGCCGTCCATTGCCTGTCCTGGGGGAAAGACAGGCATCATAGGTGGGAACTGGGGAGGAGGCGGGATATCATCACGCCTGAACCTGGAACTCGGCTGGCCAGTTTGGTTGCTCTGAGAGGATTGTCCTCTGGTATCCGGCGTCGTTCCAGCCTCGCAGGTAAAACCTGCTTCTGTCGGTGTTCCCAAGGGGGTCTCGTCACCACGGCTGGGATCTATTTCTCTGCATCAAAAGAAAACAATGAGAATGCACAGAGGAATCAAACAGGATGCAATTCAAGCAATTAAATTGAGTTCGACATAGAGTTCAAAAACGATTAAATATATGGATGAGATCCTATAACCTATCTTATTGCAGGCCTGTCCGGTCCCTAAGTTGAAATCGAACAGTTTAGTTGGACCTGCATGGGCCACCACAAAAACCATGTCACGTCCCAGTCCCAAAATGCCGAGGGACTGGACACGTGGCAATAGCCAGCAGCACGCACTGATGGATAACCCAATTTAATGGAGCCATCGGGGCGTACTTAAGCTGTAAATAAGGTCTACTACACAAGTCACGCTAATCTCATCCATAAAGAAAAGGAAATAAACTGCATAATCAAATGGAAATAAGTAGCAACATCATCACAGCAAATCAGTCGGAGAAACAATCCGACTTAAGTCTGAATAAACTGGCTCTATAGGCCAGGAACAAAAGATGTAAACATGAAATAAATAAATGAGTGCTGGAACAGGCACTCAGGAAAAGTCCTCGGCGGTCACCTCGTCTTCAGTGTTTTGTTCAGCTCCAGCAATAGGTTCAGCTCCGGTCCCGTATACCTCGGGATACTGCTCCTCAGCTAAACCTGGGGACATAATCCATTCCAGGTCCTCAGTGGACATAGCAAGGCACAGATAATACAAGCCAAAATGAATAAGCAGTGCAATAAATAATGAATCAGCAGGGTAACTAAGTAACTAACCATCTATGTGATATGCAAATGAGAGCAACACTAGTACTCAGGCTGAGACCGCTACAAGCTCTGTGTCGGGGAGCCGGTAGCAGTAATAACACGTAAAGGGTCTAGCTCTGCTGGAGAGTCTACAACCTCACAATAATAGTAGATATATATATAGAACAGCCTGTAGCCTGTGTGTCTCTCCCCACCCAATATAATCACGCAAGCCATGACCATAACGTCTCATGTCCATGTCAGCGGGATTATAACTAATGCAACAAGTCATACTGTCTATAATAAATAACTCTGTCAAGTCCTGTATCCTATTCAGAATCCCCACGAATAACTCGGGAAGATTCTGTCCATGATAGTGTCAAGTGTCCTGGGTTGTAGGGTACTTGATAGGTCAAGTACAAAGTAAGGGGGTCGTAAATCCATCGCTAAATGACGAACCCAACACCGCGTACGGTGTCAGTACCCGACTATGATCGGGCACTAGGTACGTCGTACGTTTCCTAGGTTTAAGCAGTTTAAAACAGTTATATGAATTTGCACAAGAAATCCAGCAGAGTATTTTTACAGAAAATAAGAAAATAATGACTGCAAGTTTGGCAAGGTGCACTTGCCTGATGTTTGAATTCCACTAAGGTCCTGGTTTCGGAAATTTCCAGAGATGTCTCCGAAAGCTGAAATAAACAGTACCATCATGCTCAGAAGATATCAAACAGCTAGGATCGCCTGTCCTTGGGTCCAATTTAGAGACAAGGGCAAAAACGGCAGTTTCGGGCCAAAACGGGGTCCGCCTGTGGGCCCGCTTTGCACCGAAAAACGTGTCAGGGTCAATGGTCTCCAAATTCACCAAACTTAGTGTCAACAGGTCAGAAACGCTGATACGAACCCAACGGAACTTTCAGATTTGAATTCCGATGAGCCGATCACGAAATCGCCCGTCGAGCGGAGCCTGTGGGGCCCACGACACGCGATTTCGTCAACGTTCTCAGAATCGGACCAAACTTGACCCACGGGACCAGCGTATCGCTACGAGTCCGATGGCGCAAGTTTCGTCTCGATCCGACATGTGTGCACGAAGTTAGGGTGAATTGCAGAAAAGGCGGATACGGAGCGATGTCCGCGGATACGCGTTGATTCCGGGGTGCACGCACACCCGAATCAGCTTCCGCGAAAACCCACACGTCCGTATCGACGAGGCGCACGTATCTGTGAAGACCGCACGCGACCAAGTCGTCCCGTTTGGCGGGGCGTACTCAGTTCCGGGGTGAAACAGGGTCTTATTTTTTCCTGTTTTTGGATCACGGTGTGCGATCGCCACAGGCCGCGATGTCCCGAACAGTTTGTCCGGACACCGAGAGGGTCATGCAGGCTACGCGTAGGAATTTACAGAATCGAAAACGGAGATCAGGGTTGCAAGTTACGAATACCTGAAGGGGACCGAGAAATCGGGGCTTCGAACCGTGTCCGACACGCGTGTTCGTGTCCTGTCTGTGTCCACTGCGTGTCCGCGGCTAGGGCTCCCTGTGTCCGCGGTGTGTCCGGGTCTGCTGCCGTGTCCGAGGCTCGGCAAGGGTTCAGGCGGAGGCGGCGCGTGTCCTGGGTGGTCGTCGACGGTCTGGGCGGCGCCGAGGGGTCGGTCGGCGGCTCGAGCAGTCGTCGAGCGGCGGCTCTCGAACAGCGGGGAGGAGTCGGGTCTGCTGCGCCTGGGGAGGAGGAGGAAGGGGAGAGGAGGAGGAGGAGCTCCGCCTGGGGGAGGTCTTCGCAGTGGCTGAGGGAGGTGGAGGTCGCCGGACGGGGCTGCCGGAGTCGGGGTAGATCTAGGGTTTTGGATTTGCGGGGGAGGAAGAGGCTGAGGCGAGGGGATTTATAGGGCGCTGCGAGGGGCTCGGCCGGGGCGTCGTGGCCGCGGGAAAAATGGAGGGGGAGGCGACGTGGGGGGTTCTCCGGCCACGTCGCCGGAGAACGCGGCGGGCGGCGGAATTTCCGGTCGTAGGAGAGGGACTGGGTGACAGGGTGACCGGCGGGTCCGGGTCGGGCGGCGGGCTCCGGGTGAGCGGACCCGCCCGACCCGCTAAGTCTTGAGGGCTGGGCTGGGCTCGCTGCTACTGGGCTCGGCCCACTGGGCCGGGCCGGGCCCAAAACCTAATAATAATAATAATAATAATAATAATAAAACAGTAATTAATTATTTAATTAATTAATTTAGAAAATAGTTTTTAGGCTTTTAAAAATAGGTCTGAGGCCCAATAAAATCCCAGAAAATTACCCTAAGTCCGGTTTTCTATTTTACACCATAAAATCATATTTTCATTCCAATTTAATGTTGTTTATTGGCAATTAAAAATTACAAACTCACCACAGGTCCTATGTAATTTCCCGAAAATTGCATTTTAAATCCCAAACTTGATTAAAAAATCTGAAAATTTAGGGTGTTTACATCTTTTTCTCATCACTTCAGGTATAATTCGTGAACCATACTTTTCGCCATTGAAGGGTTAGATCATGCCTTAAACCTATTCATCTTCTATCAATCGATTCACACACCAATCCGCAGTCATGGGATTCCCAGTTCCATTATAAGTCACGCCCCGATCCCGTAGGACAAATAATTCGTCATTGTACGTGATGTCGTAAAAGCCTATGTTACGCTTGTACAAGGCATAGACTTGCACATTAACAAAATAGATTGAGTAGAGATTGAGGCAGCATATAATTAATACAGAAAATCAAATAACAACATTGATATAGGAACAAATAACTTATTTTATTCATAACTTGCACCGAGATTACTAAAAGATCTAACCAACTCAAAATGCCAAACTTGTCTTACATCTTTCGAAACATAAATAAGCTACAATGTTCCGTACATTATATTCTTTTAATAAAGAAAGATAAAGAGAAATTTTGAGTTGTCCCCCACTTGTTTTACCATAATTTAAGGTGCGCCCCACCAAATTACCAAAATGTATGAAACCTTCCATTTTTAACGAAAACCGTCAATGACTAACAGTCAACTTCTTTGACCTATATAAATAAAAAGAAATTTTTTGAGTTATACCCTACTTATTTTACCATAATTCAATATGCATCGCACTTATTTGAGGGTATTTGGTTATAATTCAATGTTCACCTCACTTATTTGAGAGTATTTTGGTCATAAATGGGAGATCAAAGGAGTTGACTATTAGTCATTGACGACTTTCGTTAAAAGTGGAAGATTTCGTACATTATGATAATTCGGTGGGATGCACCTTAAATTATGGTAAAACAGTGGGGGACAACTCAAAAATTCTCAAAGATAAAATACCTTGAATTACAGAAAAATTCTAAAACTTGAACTGAAAGCTTCGAGATGTCGAATAAATTTTACTAGATCAGACAACCTTCTAATGCCTTGGGATATCCCCTTTCCTCCCAATACCTGTTGAGACGTGGGTTAACACATTAGAAAATGCAATGATGAGCGGTATTAAGCCGACTCACCTAAATCGATACAATAATCATGTGAAAGCATGCAATGTTATTAAGTAGTCTTTCTACTTGTTCTAGGTTATATTTAACTATTCATAATAAGAAATATAAAATAATAGAATATTACTATTATAATATTTTTTATCCACAATCGACTATCCATTAGAATAATTTGCATATATAACTTCTATAATTTTTTTTTTCGTCTCTTCATCAAACTGTTAGGCTTGCAATAAAATTATCCTTAACATACGACCTAATTACATGATGGTCCATGGGTGACTCTCTTTAATTAGAAGTTGGAACATACAAGCTCATCTCTCTAACATACACGATACTGCCCTAATCACGAGGGCTTACAAGCCTCAGGGTGTTCCATCTCCTAGGCCAACACGATTCCGGTGCCTTGAAGATTAATCTAGAGATTAAACATTGTGCACAAGTTGTCACAGACAAATGCATGATATGCAACTTCTATCAAATAAATACTTTGCATCAATTAAATAACAAGTAAACATTTTTTTCTTTCTTTTCAATCATAGACTCGTAGCTCTGTCACTCCTTTCTTTCTTTCGTGTCTTTTATTATAAACAATATAATTTTTTTTTATTTTCTTTCTATAACATATGATAAGGAGCATGAAATCATTCATTCTTTAACAAGTATAAACAATAGTTCTTTCAATTGTATTCATAGTTTATAATTCTAACATACAATTCTTCTCTTTTAACTTATATTTTGTTGTTAAGGTATCATTGATCATAGGGACGCAATAATTGGAATATAAGAGAGATCTTTTGTTAAGCAGTGGAGATAAATGTGCGAAGGATCAGAGGCAATCACCAAAATAAAGAGATTCGAGAGAAAGATGATATTTATGCAACGATCACGTCTCGCATATGCGCCCACCTGAAATGGGACCAATAATTGGTCAACATACTTCTTTCTTTTCCTTATTTATCTTTCTCTCAAGATTCGAAATGAATGAGAAAATCGATGAAAGTGAGCAATGAAACTGTTCATCGAAAACGACAACAAAAATGTTTCATCAAAACTAAACAGCAAAAATGTCGAAAAAAAAAAAAAAACAACAACAACGAAAAGGATGTAAAGAAGATCTTATATAGAGTTCCTTCGCCAAACATGATCCAATATATTTTGGAACTCAAAGCCATCAAAAGTCAATCCATAAATATAAAACTGTCTCAATTTACTAGTTCCGAATAATCGATACCAATAAAATTTTTCTATGATGATTACATTCTTACTGACTCGGTTTAGCTTCCAATCACACAACGTAACTCCATAAGCGGGGCACTACAATGACACCCACGACAAGTCGGGACTTCTCCCTGTCGATTTGTCAAAAAGAAAGCAAGCAGCCACTTTCAACCCGTATATGTAGAAAAAAGGATGTGAGTTGGGCTACATAAAATAAGAAGATAATGATTACCTCTACTTCGTGCCCTTGCTTCACTGCGGAGCCCAACATAGGAATTCAATACACCCGTTCTTCATTTCGGTGCCTAGTTTTACACTTCACTGCCTAGTTTCACATGCACTCGTATAAATCATCTTACTTTTAGTTTTAAAAAATTATCAATTTTACATTCTATGCATTGCTCATGCTCTAGCAAAAAATATTTAGACTATATAAAGGTGTTAATATCAACGCAAATTTGGGAGTTCACTGATAATTTCCTTACAAAGGGATCTCTTTTCAAATACAAGAAGAACTAGGAAGCTCACTTAAGAAGAACTAAACTTTCTTGAGTCCAATTTTGTTCACCAACCAAAACAAGTAAAAAAGTTCAACATTCTACTCAAAGGTTGTCATATGTTAAACTATTGGTCAAAACTAGTGTAAATATTCACTAAACTAGTACTCAAACTTATGAAAGTGTGAACATTCCAACGTTTTGGTGGATGAGCAAAATTATGGCTAAGTTACAACTTAATACCCTAAACTATTCAAAATGTTCAACTTGATACCCTCAACTTTGATAGGTGTCCACTTAATTTCCTCTCTCCATCATTGTCCTAACGGTGTTAACCGAAGGAGTAAAATGAAAAAAATGCTCCCCTCTCCAATTCTTTTTTCCTTCTCTCTCTCTAGCTGCGACAGCCAGAGGGTGGGGGGAGGCGCATCAGCAGAGGGGGAGGAGGGGGGAGGGGGGAGGAGGGACCGGAATGGAAAGAAAAAATAAGTAAAATATTTTAGAAAATTATTATTATTATTATTATTAAATCAAAAATTTAATGCTGACGAAGGGTACTAATTTTAAAATATTTATTAAGAGAGAAGATTAAGTTGACACCTATCAAAATTAAGAATATAAAGTTGAACATTTTGAATAGTTGACAGTACTAAGTTGCAATTTAGTCCCAAAAATAGACACAAACCTTCTTCTCTCTTCAAAGACTGCCCATCCCTCTCAAGTAACGTCTCAGCCCGCGCAGTCGCCAAACTAGGGCTACTGCAAAAAATTCCACCACCGCCTCAGAATTATCAAACCATCTCCTAATCTTTAAAATATTCCTCACAAGTACGTCTCCTACCCCCTCCTCCATTACTTGTGAATTAGCTACTTATTCATTATTCAAAGTATTGAATTGTTATTATTATTATTTTTAGAATGGCGCTCGGAATGCGTTCGAAGAAAAGCCTCAATGGAAAATCGAGGGTTTCTTCGGCTGGCACCGCCGGAAGAAAGAAAGAAGGGTTCAAAGCACGGAGAAGTAAGTACGACTCCAACGACGAGGACGATTCTTATAGCGAACGATTTGGAAGTAGAGCTAGGAAGCCTCGGTCGAACCGTGACGAGAGCGGGAGCACATTTCGGAGGGAGAGGCCCGGCGGCGGTGAGAGGGGAAGGGGTTTCCGTAGAAACGGTCCCGGAGAGGAGAAGAGAGGCGAGAGTCGGCTGAAGAGAGAAAGACCCAGTGGCGGTGACAGACGAAGGGATTTTAGTAGGAATGGCTCCGGAGAGGAGAAGGGGAGCCGCGGAGCGGGTCGAGAGTTGAGAGGCGAACGTCGGCCGATGAGGGGTGATAGTTGTGGTGACAAGAGCGGAAACACGGTTAGGAGGGAAATACCTGGTGGTGGTGACAGGCGAAGGGATTTTAGTAGAAACGGTTCTGAAGAGGAGACAAGGAGTCGCGGAGCGGGTCGCGAGTTGAGAGGGGAACACCGGCCGATGAGGGGTGATAGTTATGGTGATGAGAACAAAAACACAGTTAGGAGGGAAAGGACTGGTGGGGACGAGAGACGGAGAGGTTTTACTAGATATGGTTCCGGAGAGGAGAAGAATAGCCGTGGAGCGGGTTGCGACTTGCGAGGCGAACGTAGACCGAAGAGGGGTTGTAGTTATGATAGCAAAGGCACCGATGCAAGCGATGATTTTGTCGAGGCACACGATGGCAAATTGAGATTGAAATGGAAAAGCATGGATAAGAAGGGAGACGATGCTGGTGGAGATGATAAAAGGATGGACAGGAATGTAGCTAAAGGAAGAGGGAAGGGTGTGGCTGAGGAGGGATTGGAAAAAGATGTGACAAGTAAAGATGGAAGCGAGAAAGTTGCTGAGAAGAAACTTGTTAAGCGTCAAAGAGTGATCGACAAAACCGGAAAGAAAATAAGAATCGCACAAAAGCATTCAGATGATGGTTCCGAGGCAAAAGATGCTCCTCCCAAGAGGAAAAAGAGAATCATCAAGTTAGATCCTTATGATCTCTCTAATAAGAGGTTGGACGATACCGTCCCGACCATTCCTAGTAGTGGTCAGTACTATACTTCTAAACTATGAATTTTCTTCTTCTTTTATTATTATTATTATTTTACAGCTTGTTAAGTATAACCTGCATTATTATGCTTCTAGTTCAGTTACATTTTCTTCCTTCTCTTTAATGCATACTTTGGTGGATTTACTTAATCGTAGAGTTTGTGTCTTTGTGACCAAAAGTTTAAGAAAAATACCAAAATCTCTCCCATAGTATACACTGTCAGGCTGACTATTTTGACTCACAAATCTTGCTGACATTCAATATTTCTTCTTGAGATTTGTTGTTCTGAGAAGGTGAATTTGTGTAAAATCCTTGGATGCTACTCTAGTAACTCTACCACTTTAAATGACGTAAAGGCTAGGAGTGATGATGGGTCAGACCATAGTTTTAAAAGGCGAAAAGCACATCAAGGCGCAAAGGTCCCTGGAGCCTTAGGCGCAAGGCTCAAGGCGCGCCTTTTGAAAGCAGACACACATTTTCAAAAAAATAAATGTAAATATTGTAACAAACACAAACACATACCATCATCATCACAAATTCATAGTAAAAACAAACGTTAGCAAATAGCAACATCAAAACCAACAATCCATCATCATCCAACAAAAAGAAAAAAAAACACATTGAACTGCATCCATAAGTCAATTCCTAATCCGAGTCAAATTCATCATCTATTGATCCTCCAGTCCCGTCAAGCTCCTCCTCTTCTTCCTCTTGAAATCCTTCTCCTTCTTCTTCAATTTCTTGCTCGACTTCATCACTCTCCTCAGCCTCCTCTTCATCGAGACGGCTAATCGAGCGATGTTGTGATTGTGACATGATCTAAGTGGATAACTAGACACTCCAACTCCTGCAGCCCTAGCAACATGATTCCATGTAAAATCATCATCCACAAAAACCGCCTCATCTCCGTCATCCTCATCATCAACCATTCTTCCAATTAACCATTCATTACTATCATCAATGTCAGTTAAGACGATAGGATCTATGATGTTACGTAGATCAAATCGACGCTTTAATGCTCGATTATATTTAACAAAAACTAGGTCGTTCAAACGACTTTGAGCAATCCTATTTCTTCGTTTGGTATGAAGCTGCAACAATTTATTCAAGTATTAGTATTAAGAAAAACAAATAGTACTATATTTACTAACTACTAGTACTTACTACTTACATTTTCAAACACGCTCCAATTACGTTTGCACCCAGATGAACTGCAAGTGAGACTAAGGATTTTAATGGCAAATTTCTGCAAGGTTGGTGCTGATTGCCCATATAAAGACCACCATTGCGCTGGTGATTTCTCAGCTCTCTTTCTAACAACCATGTAATTTCCAAACATCCAATGCGCCTCGATATACAATGGCAGCTCATCATCAATCTTATTTTGGATTTGACGACCAGGTTCCAACTTTCTTATGCATTCATACAAGCCGGTCACCACCTCTGCATCTATATTACCCGCTGTGTAGAAGAATTTTGGGTTCAAGTACCACCCAGAAGCATGTAAAGGGCGATGAAGCTGAACATTCCATCTACCATCTATGATTTTGAAAATATCTTTCACCACCATTGAAAGAGTTGGCAATGGCTTCCCTGGCCCTATCTATGGTCTCATATATATATATCCCATCAGAGGCTTTCTTTCACCATCCACCAAGCGAAGCACACACACAAGGGGACCGGATACCTTAAGTGCATAAACTGCATTGTTCCAAAATGAAGGCATTAAAATTACTTCGACAACTTTTTTTGCCCCCGCCTCTTTTGCCCACTTCTTGTCCACTCCTCGGAGGTAAACATTTTTCTATGGTTGTTTTTTTGACTATGAATTCGACCTAAAGTGATGAAGGCAGTGGCAAATCGAGTCTTCGCAGGTCGAAGCAACTCTTTTTTGTCTGTGAACCGTCTCAACATATTTACCACACCAGAGCGGTTATAGATGTAGCTACTGACCATAGTAGCCCTCTCAAATGTCTTCTTCGTCCTCGGTATCTTGAATATGTCTTCTAATAGCAGTGAGCAGCACATGGTGTCCAGAACGACGTGTGATACTTCGCCTCCAAATATTTCCATATTATGAGAGAGAACAAATATGTTAGTTAGTAACATATATATCTATTATATAATGATTATATTCTTAAATTTAAAATTTTAAAGTACAATTAAAATAAAATGAAATTATACCTGCTAAAACATTACTAGAAACACTATTAGTGACCACTTGAACAACATTGCTTACACCAACCTTTTCAACCACATTACTTAGTAGCTCAAACAACTTCTCACCTGTTTTTGTATATGCTGAAGCATCAACCGACTCCAAAAACATGCTTCCTTTGGGACAATTGACTAAGAAGTTAATCAATGTCCTTTCTCTCGTCTTTCCACCCATCACACAATATGGAACATCCATACTTGGCCCATGCCTCTTCATGGTCTTTGATTGCTTTAGGGTATTTTCCACCTCTTGCTTGAGAAGGGGAACTCTAACTTCATGAAGTGTAGGCGTTTTCATATTCGGACCATATTGACCCACCACCTGAATGAAAACTTGAAAGCTATCATAACTGCAAGCATTGAATGAAATTTCCGCATCATACATCAATCTGGCAAAACTCCTACAAGCTCGATTCCTCAACTCTTTTTTTGCAGCATCATTTTCATTTAACTTTGATTGCCTTGACTTGTTTTTTCTTGCACTAATTTCTGGATCAGGAGTCAACCATACATCTGTTGGACCCTTTTGCTTTGGCCCTTTGGGAATGCTTGGAATACTGCCTCCACTAGATGTATATGCTCTTTTTCTGTTTGAGCTACAATCGATCGGTCCACTCCTATCCGCGTGGACCGCGTCATCATCATCAGAGTTCCCATCAAACCGAAAACCATCATCTTCTGGAGCTATATTCCGCTCCTCTTTGTTATGCTTCTTCTTGTTCATAAGTTCGACAATTTCTTGCTTCACAGATGGTGGACAACGTTGGCATGCTTAAGCATTCCTAAACCCACCAACTAAATGCTGTTTCCCTCGATATATGCCTCCTTTAGTTACTTTACCACAAAATTTGCATTTTGTGGCATTCAGATCATTAGGATTCGGTAGTTCAAAGTAGTTCCATGCAGGGTCCGACTTAGTACTTTTTTTCCCTCCACTCGACATTTACACCTTCAATCAACAAGACATCAATGATCAGCCACCAACCAACACAACAAATTCTTAAAAGATCAACATTAAAAAATAATAATAATAAATGTAGGACCAAAGAGAGAGAAGACATTTACACATTCAATCAATTGCATCAACAAAACATCAATGATCAACCACCAACAGTCCAACACAGCAAATGAACAAATTATTAAAAGATCAACATAAAAAAATGTAAGAAGAGAGAGAAGGCAAACTTGTTGAGCTGTTGAGATTGAGACTTGGAGAGGATGGGAAGAGCTTGGAGAGAAGCTGCTGTCGTGGAGGAGAGGAGAACAGAGAGCTACTGACGTGGAGAGGAGAGGAGAGGAGAGACCGAGAGGGCTGCAGCGGCTGCTGCCGAGGAGGAGAGGAGAGGAGAGGAGAGAGCTGGCAGAGAGAGAGAGAGAGAGAGAGAGAGAGAGAGAGAGAATGGGAGGTGTAGGAGAGAGAGAGAGAGCCGCCGAGAGGCAGGGAGCAGCCGAAGGCTTGAAAGAGTGATTGGGGTTTAAAGAATGGAGCGTACCCTTTTAAAAGCAAACATTAAAAAACGTCTTTTACTGCTGTGTATGAGGCGCGCCTGGAGCCTTGCGCCTTGACATCCCAGGCGCGTGCCTACGTGAACTTCCTGCGCCTGGATGGTTCCCAGTCGCACAAACTGTGCCTCGCGCCGCCCTGCGCCTAGGCGCACCTTTTAATTCAATGGGTTAGACAAGGTCAGGATTGGGTTTAAACAATATATCTCATATAAAATGGGTAACCTCTAACCAACCTGTCAAGCCTGTCGTTCAAAGTGGTTTCATATACCATTGTAACCCACAAGATTTTTTTTTCTTGTAGCCAAAACGTATGTATGAGTTGGACTGAAACACAAAACTGAAATAACAATAGAAATTATTGGCAACTTTACTACATCATTGTATTTGTTACTTTTTTGCTGTACTATTTTGTTGAGTGAATAAGGTCTACGAGTTGGTGCTATCTGCAATCTATGTTGCAGGGAGCCATATATGACATGGAGCTTCCATTTGAAGATACAAAGCTATTTCTGTCATCCTGGACTTCCAATGGAATGGAATGGAATGGGATGTGAATACATTCTATATTACCTTTTGTTCTTCTGAAACAATTTCTCAGAAGTGCCAGCCTTATGTGGATAGTATGATCATGGAACTGAAATATAATATATCATACAGGTATGCAGTATGCGCTCAATGATAAGATCTAGCATCCTTGTGGTATGCTTTATCAAACGCCTGGTAACTTCACATATATTATATTTATTATGCGGACTGGCTTGTGGGCCTGTAAGACTGACATCATTCTGGATCCTACTCTTGTGGAGATGTCAATTCATTACCAATTGTCTTGAATATCTGATTTCATATTGTGTGAAAAACAATTTGGACAGTCTTGTTAGTTTTTCAGTAAAACTATTTTGACAACCTGTTTTACTGCACATTTCTCACCATGCTCCTTCATTCTTCTGACATGTAACGCAGATGATGTTGTAGAGAAGGTTCCTGAAATTTCAATGAATGCTCAGTTTCGTGCTATACATCCAAGCCCCTCAATTCTGTCGTTCGTGGAAGATAATGTATCTCGACCAGACAGCTTTCCAAGCTTTTTTCTTTCACCCCACTGTTCATTTGATATGTGTGCCCATACGATGCAAGTGCTAATAGTCATTATATCTTTGTTATGTACAGCTTTTGGGTCGTAGGCGTTTGAATGAACTTAAGAATGCTGGCTACAATATCAAGATTTCTGCACCTTTAGATAATACCCCCTTCTCTACCAGTTTAGAAAGAGAGCGTATTGAGGAAAATGTATGCATTACCCACTTCATTCATTTTATTATGTTTTAGTCATTTCCATATTTTATGTAGCTTTATCAAGTTTGTTATTTCTCATGAAAAGATTTTGATTTGTCTGTGATACAGTTCACAATTATTATATTACCCAAATTCTATGATATCCCGATAGGATTGTTTTTTGTTTTATCAGTATTAGTAATTTTTTCTTGGATTTATTTTCGATAGCTATTCAGGAATAAGTTGGAATTTTTTGCTGCTGCAAAGATTTCCTCATCTTTTCCTTCTCCTGAGATTCCAGAGATAGCATTTGCAGGTACTCCATGGACATAATTATTTTAAATACAGGCACATTTCTTTAACATGAATTCTTGATATTTTTGTGCCAATACTGGGCTTTCTTCGTACTTCTTTGTATTGCGGACAGGAAGAGCCTCACGATTTCCACATCTTATCTGGATTAATTATTGACATTTTTGCTGATGCCGTTGTTCTGTGTTATATTGTGTTTCCATTCACATCTCTTGAATTTTGCTTGTTCAGAAGTTGGCTATCTTTGCTTCTCATGATTACTTTTCACCATCCAAACAAGACATAGTTCATTCTCTTTTAGCCATAATATATTTACCTTCTTCTACTATGTTAACTAGAAAATTTGAGGTAACTTAATAGTCAGAGGTTAAAAATTTGATGGAGAAGAGTAATGAGATGGAGAAATTCATAAAGTTGAAGAAGAGGGGAAAAAGATAGAAAATGGAAAAATTTCACTAAGAGAACTTTATTTCATCTTAAATTAAGTCGCGTAGTTGACTCTTCTACTGATCCCTAAAGCTAAGCAGTCAAAAACGGTTATATATCGGTTATATAACCGATATATAATGGTATCGGTCTTGGACCGATATTTTTTTGCAGAAATATCGGAAAAATATCGGAACCGATATTATCGGCCGATATGGCCGATATTTTTCGAAATATCGGTCTACAAAAAAACCGATTTCTCACGGTTTTGGTTTTGTTACAGAAAAACCGATATTGAATGATATGACATTCTAGTTTTGCTACAGAAAAATCGATATTGAATGATATGACATTCACATCAATGGAGAATGGAGATTACATCTTCTGCCATCAAAATCTCCATGCATCAAACTTATTCAGAGATGTAGTTCCTCAAGTGATCTCCTTTATTTTGGATCTTTTGGATTTTTCGACGATATGTATACTTTCTGCATATTTTATAATAGAAAACTATTAAGTGTATTGTTCATATATAAAAATTGTGTTAAAAATACAAACCGATATTTATCGTTATAAAACCGATATATCGGTGATATATTTATAACTCTACTGGACCGTTATCATGAAAAAACCGTTATTAACTGCATAGCCCTAAAGTAATCAAACCTTGTTAACATGAAATGAGACTCCTAACCGATCTCTGAATCACTTATAGCAAGTGCAAATACAACACAAAGAAAGGAAAATGAACAATATAAAGCTCATAAAACTGAGAGTCCTCAATAAGGATCATGAGCTTCTAACTAACTGTAAAATTCTATCCTATTTTCGGGTCACTATACCCTTGCATACTGAAGATAAATATCAAAAATCAAATCCTAATGAGGCTAAAGTGCTTTTAGCATGAAATTGGATAATTTGGACCTTGATTGAATCCCAACTTTCATGCTTCTTGATATTTTGGGGTTTAACCTTTGCAATCAAACCCTTGTGGTAGATGAGAGTTCATCCTTGACCTATATGTCATCCATGGTCACAAGGATTGTCTTGATGCGGAGCACGTCTTGAACATGATGATATCAGACTTGCTCCCATAGGGTATTGTATGTGCATCTCATAATTCTATCCACAAGAAATAATGTGGTATAAGAAATATTGTCAAAATCTGATCGGATTGTAAAATCATAAAGTGGTCCGGATATGGATCGTGAATTGTATGATTCTTGATTAAACGTATAAAAAATAAACCTATAAAAATTCAAATAAATATGAAACATATGGACAATTCAAATATAACATATATTAGCATAATTAATAAATAGATCCATCATCCATAAAACAAGTAGGCGTTAGCATATATCATGCACATAACAATTTAACAAACTCAAGAACTATAGTTATTAGGATCCCAAAATGTTGAAAACCCAAAAGCCACAATATTTGCATTACAGAGGTTTTCAATCCGTCTCCACAACTATACAATGCTCCCATGTCACATAATTTTTCTTTTCCTTCCAAAATCAAAGAGTAAAGCAGTAGGAAAGAGCACAATTTAAATGTCACCTCAAACGAAATTTCGTAAATCACAATAACCACGTGTTTGTCTTTTCTAAGTCGTAGAAGTCCATTGCAACAAAGAAAACGAATTCGAACAAACGAGAAAGAATTTGATTTTTTCTTCTTCTCAAAACCATTGTTTTGGGAGATGATAAAGAGCATAATAGAGAGATTTGATCTAATAAAATATAAAGAGAAGCAAATAAAAATATAAATAACAACTTAAAATTGCAAAAAAGAAACTCCAATTTCAAAATAAAAGTCAAAATATGGTCCCAACTACAAATTGGGTTCGCTTGAGTCAGATCTCGATTCCACGACCCAGATTGTACGATCCATTTGATCGGGGTATGGTTCTTGCCCAGCCTGATC
This sequence comes from Iris macrosiphon, assembly GCA_036927795.1. Classification (NCBI taxonomy): domain Eukaryota; kingdom Viridiplantae; phylum Streptophyta; class Magnoliopsida; order Asparagales; family Iridaceae; genus Iris; species Iris macrosiphon. Next base: position 52,525,903 of record JAYESA010000020.1, on the reverse strand, counting down.
TATGAATGAGATTCAGATTGCGAAAAGTCAACATCGGATAGAATACAAAGAGTAGTAAAGAAAATATATAATAACTTAAAATTCCAAAAAAGAAACTTCAATTTCAAACTAAAAGTCAAAATATGGTCCCAAACCACAAATTGTGTCCGCTTGGGTCGAATTTCAAACCGTGATTGTACAATCCATGTAATCCAGGTACGGTTCTTGTATAGCATGCTCCATGTATGAGATTCGGGTTGTGAAAGTCAAAATCGGATTGGATCGTAAGATTCACAATCCGGAGCGTAAGATCCCAACAACAAGATATCCATGTGTGGGATCCGAACCGCGAATAGTCAAAATTGGATTAGATCGTATGATCCTGACAACATGGGGTATAAGCATGACCAAAATAAGAAAAAATGCGTATTATTTTTAGGGGACTGATAGAGCCTTCTTGATGTCTTTTTAATCATCTCTTGAATGATGATGACCCCCATGTCAGATGAAGTATGATCCTCTATAACTTCATCATCTATTGTTTGAAAAGGCTGCATCTTCTTGAATTATACAACCATGGATTTCTCTTGACACCTCTTAGCTCAGTGTCCTTGACATTAGGGTCAAATCAAGTAAAGGTTCAACCCGAGTTATTTTCCATGTAAACAAAAAGAAAAAAGGGGTTTCAGTTTTTTTTTTTCATTATATATTCCAGCATTGCCGCTAATCGTGATTGATCCTGCATGGAATGAAGTTGAAGAACACAACGACCGAATATCTTAAACATCTTGACCTATCATCTACCACCTTTGGTTGATCTTTCTACCAGTTCGAATAGTGCACACAGTCCCTTCCTTTTTCTTGCACGTGGTTTGATGTAAACATATTATATGGTTTTTTATGAGGTTAGTCTCCTTTCTTCACCAGTTATTGGTAAGAGAGCGCTACACACCTTAATCTTTTCTTAGCCATCATTTGCCCATTCAATTGTGCTCCACAGGTTCCATCATGCATTTCTTGCATTACTTTGGCTTCGGCCACTCCCGAGACAGCCAACCAATCCACCCAAGGAAACCTTCTGAGTCCGCTGCCCCCACTGTTGCTTCATCATGAAATTGGAGTCAACTTTGACGGTCAACAGATCTCCAAGTTTGGGTGACATTTAACCACCTTTATTTTCAAAACATGGCATAGGGTTGTTCTAAGGTTTCTGCATTTTCCACACCTACTCAATTTTCTGCACATTTCCTATGATTACCCATTAGTAAACATGGATGATAGTCGTCTTTCTATAAAATATTTTGTAAGAGGATATTTATTTCTTTTGCAGGTTTCTGTTCACAACATTTTTTGAATCTCCATGAAAACACACAACTTTAGGGCACCCACATATAATCTTCCAAAATTAGGGGTTGTGCCCGTGACTCAAACATTGTGGGGTTGGGGTTGGGAGGTTGGGTAGGGTTGGAGTAACTTATCCATTCGTTTGTGGACTTGAAGTAGATTCATTACCTTTAGGTAGTAAATCTGGCATCAATATGGATGCTATATCGTTGGTAAGGGGGTATTATAGTCACTATTTTGGAAATCCAAGATTTATAATTGACATAGTACATAAACGTCGATCGATGGGCATCAAAAATACAAATACCAAAAGTAGAAATACGAACCTAGGAAAAGGAAATACAAAATACACACAAAAATCCATCCAAAATACGGCCTAAATAGGTCAGTTGCTACGAACCTGTAGTGCCCCACTCCTTGCAAGGGAAGCGCGGCTAAGGAACACTGTCGATATCGGTTGATCGGGACAGATTGAATCAAGATCATTTCCTCGTTATGAATTGGTTTCGTCGGAATCAAGTTCCATATTTAGTGGATTGTGTGTCGAGGAAGGACTTAGTGGCAGATTCGCGAGGGACCTTTCCACTGCTCGGTTTAAATACGGCCTAAATAGGTCAGTCGCTATGAACCTATAGTGCCCTGCTCCCCGCATGGGAAGTGCGACTAAGGAATACTGCATATATCGGTTGAACATGACAGATTGAATTAGGATCATTTTCTCGTTATGGATTGGTTTCTTCGGAATCAAGTTCCATATTCAGTGGATTGTGTCTCGAGGAAGGACTTAGTGGCAGATTCGCGATGGACCTTTTTCATTGCCGCTTTGCTGCTTTTGTGTTGGTTTTATGAATGCGTTTTCGTGAATGTTTTCAATGGATTTCATTGCTTGCGTTTTTTGAACTTCGCATTCATATCGAATTCTGGAAGAAAGAGGAGAAAATATTGATCATCTGTTGGTATAATGCAGATGATCGCGTAGACGGTACACTCCAACAGATGATCACGTAGACGGCACACGAGCAGGACACTGAAGAAATCCCTTTCTCTTCCCAATTCATCAACTAGTGAGTGGCTTTAGCTTTGACCCTTCTTTCCAAGTCTTCACATTAATCAAAATGACCCTACTGTTGCGCGTTCCGATCAACGATACCTAAATAAAAGAATCAAAGATAGAAAGAAGTAGGCTTTAATACTTAATGCTTGTCACACGAATATACAATGCGATCGTACTGTTGCGTGCTTGTCCACTAAAATGTACTTATATCATTTTGAGTTGTAGCTCGAATTTATTCTTCTATAGTTGTGCAATCAGTAGTACATACTTTACAATGCGATCACTTGAGCAGGTAGACTATGCTATCATATTATGTCGCGTAGTTACATTTCATTCATGTTGTCTTGCATGCTTCGTTTGATAACTTAGTTTTTAAATGTTGCATGGTCACAGACAACGTGTGCACAATGTTTAGTTCCTGCGAACGTGCTCGGAGCACTGAGACCGATTCGTCACGGGCGGAACTCGGATAGCTGTGCTAGCACACTAGCACGGGTGATTCGAGAACTTTCAGCGGGGCTCGCTACCCGCGCTGGAAGGATCGCTGTCGAACCAGGCTATATTCCACGATGGCTTGTGGTGCCAGTGACTCGTATATATATTTTCAACTATCGTGCTAATGATGTCTAGTCCACATGGAAGAACATGGTAAGAATGTGTAGGTGAATACGTCGGCTGTGGGTAAGAGTCATCGTACGGTGACACACTTTATTCTGTCATTTCATTTCTATCGCATTCTTGTAACTTAGACTAAGACAAGATAGAAAGACCACATAATAAAATTTGGATGTTTCACATGAATACTGTCGATTTGTTGAGTTAGGTTAACTCGCCCTCACCAGTATATTTCAAATGTACTGACTCACGTTGCCACAGGTTCTGCGAGCCATGGCGACGCTGCGAGGAGCTGAGGCCTTTCCCAACCCGTCCATCAACCGATGCGCTCGTGTTTGTGAACAGTTGAAGCTCGTATACAAATTATCGGAGCTCGTGGGCTTCTCTTTTGAAGCTCCGTGTCAAGGTGAATACTCGCTTTTGAAGGTGTTTTGTCTTTTGATTTTAGTAAAGAGATGTAAAGTATGGAACGATTATCTCATTTTGCGTCCATTTTGTAAGCCCGCACGGCAACCCTCTACCTATATTCAAGAGTCTGTAAATGATGTTCATTATCAATAAAGAGAACTTATCTTCTGTGCAAGTGTGCTATTCAATTCTCTGCGTACTCTGTTGTTGTGCTCAATGTAATATAACGACTATGCCTTGTGCGAGCACAATTTAGGCTCGCACGACATCTCGTCCGGAAGACGACTATCGATTCTACGAAATTGGGACATGACAGAACCAACATACAACCGCTACGATTCGGTATACCGACGATATACCAAAATTTTTCATCAACTTTTGGCTTAAATTTTTTCCACATCAAGTGCCTAAAAATTGGGGTGGGCTCTATTACAACATTCACGTCAAATCCCTCTGCTTGTAGAGAACTCGACCCGAGTTCTTCTTGCCCTTGCCTGAATAAAGTGTCTCGTTGTTTACATTATGGTTGTATAGGTCCTCCACGTTGAATGTCGATGAAATTCCAATCGAAACTGGTAAGCCTATGACATAGGTATTGTTATTAATCTTTGCAGTACTTTGAAAGGTCCAAACTTCCTCACTTGAAGCTGGCCATATTTCCTAACAAACACTCTTCTTTCGAAGGTACACCATGACATCATCACCAACATTAAAAATCTTGTGCTTCTGGTGCTTGCCCGTTATTGATTTGTACCTTGCATTAACCTTCTGTAGTTGTTCTCGAACTTCTTCGTGAACTTATTGGATTTGATTCGCCATATTCTTTGCTGATGTACTATTTTTCGTCCCCTTAAGCAACATATTTAATCAAGAACATGATTAGGTGATTTGGAATAAAGAATATCAAATTGAGACTTTCTTGTTAATGAATAAACGCATTGTTATACACAAATTTTCCGCTTGCGCTAAGCGAAGTCCTATTGTTTCAGCTTCTCTCCACGTATGCTCTTGATTATGTTGTCTAACGTTCTATTGACCACTTCAGTTTGAACTTCCCTTTGCGGATGAGCAATACTAAACTTCTATATTGAACCAAACATGCTCCAAAAACTCTACCAAAACATGTTCAAGTAATTTGTATCTCGGTTGGACGTTGTACTCTTCGACACTCCATGAAGATGCACTACTTCTGAAAAGAACAACTTTGTTACATGTGACGTCCTCTTGTAAGTAATAAAGTAAGCCATTTTTGAACCGCTTTACCACCACGAAAACCGAGTCAGAGCCTTGTTGTGTCCTCAGTAACTCCGATACGAAATCCATGGATAAGTCCTCTCAATGGAGTGTATAAACTCGTGTTTTATGCCTTCCTTTTGGCGGTTTGGCACACACAACACCTTTGCACAATCTTTTCCACAGCTCATCTCAACTATGACCACTACACGTATGCGTGGGAACAACCACCATAGTCTTGTCACGTCCTAAATGTGTCACCAAATTATCACTATGGAGCTATCGAATCAACTTCTTCCTCAAAGATGTAGAGGGATGCAAAGCCGATCCCCCTTCATCACAAACTTGTAATACATGTGGAAGTTGTCGACGACTTGCTTTTGACGAAGCTTCTATATCTCCCCGAAGTCCTCTTCTCTACATAAAGTCCCTTGATATACTCCAATCCAACCACCTCTTGATTGAGCGCATCAAATAATAAGACCCTCCTACTAAGCGCGTCGGTCACTCAGTTGTAATTTTCAGATTTATGCACAAGCTTGTAGGAATTTTTTGTTGGAAACTACAACACCTCACATGCATGTCGCCAATGATTATGATGCGCTTCTGGCTACTCAAATATTTAAGAGATTCATGTTTAAGATATAACACAAATTCCTTGCCAACCAAGTAATGCTTCCAATGTTTCAGCACTTGCACCACCGCAAAGAAATTTTTGTCAAGGATGGACCACTTCCTTCGAGCATCATCAAGCTTCTTGCTAAAGAATACCATGGGTTGCTTCTCTTGCGATGGAAACACACTAATGCCAATTTCGCTGGCATCGCACGACCTCGAAGAGCTTGTGAAAATTGGAAATAGCCAAATTGGCATTGTGCAAAGCTTTTCCTTGATCAACGCAAAACTTGTTGATCCCTCCTCTCCCTTATTGAACTTTTCCTTCTTCATGCACTCCGTAATAGGTGCCATAATGGTGTACTAAAATATCGGATGAATCGTTGATAAAATGTCGCAAATCCATGAAAAGTATGCACCTTTCTTACGATATTTGGAGTCAGCCAATCCTGAATTGCACGAACTTTCTCATCATCAACATGGATGCCATGTACGTCCACGATGAACCCAAGGAAGAGCAACTTCGACGTTATGAAATAGCACTTCTTTAAGTTGATGTAAAGTTGACTCTGTTTCAGCACTTCCAACACCCTCAAGTGCTACAATTGTTCGTTGTGGTTTTTATTGTAGATTAAAATATTATCAAAATAAACTATAACAAATTCACTTATGAAAGGTCGAAGCGTTTGATTCATGAGATGCGTAAAGGTAGCTAGTGCATTGGACAATCCGTATAACATGATCATGTACTTGAACAATTCATCTCCCATCCTAAATACCGTCTTCCACTCATTTCCTGTCAGGATGCGAATTTGATGATAGCCGCTTCGAATGTATATTGGAGAAGATCTCGGCCCTGCTCAACTTATCAAGCATATCATCCAATTGTTATATCGAAAAACTTGTAGCACCATGACTTTGTTGATCGCATGACTGTCTACACATATCCTAAAATTTCTAACTTTCTTTGACAGTAAGTGTTAGTACCGCACATGGACTTGTACTCTGTAGAGAAAAATAATAGGATGATTCATTGACTAGAGAGATTACATATATGTATGGAAGGATTGATCTCTTCCTTATTCTCCTACTTGATGTGGGACTAAAACCCAACTAATAATACTTATACTCAACACCCTCCCTCAAGCTGGAGCATATATATCAATCATGTCCAGCTTGTTACATAGAAAATGAACACAAGGACCCAAAAGGGACTTCGTGAAAATATCTGCTATATGATCTCTTGTTCTCACATGGTGAAATGTTATCACCCCCTTTTGGTATTTATCACGGACGAAGTGGATGTCGATCTCAATATGTTTCGTCCGTTTATGAAATACGAGATTTGTAGCAATATGAATGGCTGATTGATTATCACACCACATGTCTGCAGCTTCAGATTATGCTCCTTTTTCTTCCAACTTTTTTAGGAGATGTTGCAAATATAACACCTTTGTTGTGCTATGAGCAATGATCCGATATTCCGCTTCTGAACTCGATCAGGAGACCACACTCTGTTTCTTGCTCTTTCATGACACCAAGTTGCCTCCAATAAACACTAAATAGCTGGACGTAGATCGTCGATCTGTAAGCTTGCTTCCTAGTCAGCATCTGTGAAACACTCAAGACGAGCATGTCCATAATTTTCCATACAGATTCCTTTTTCCGGGTTCTGAGCTAGATAACGCAAGATCCTGAGAACAGTTTGCCAATGTGGAACTCGTAGGGAAGCCATAAATCTACTCACTACATTTACTCACTACATTGACAACAAAAGAAATGTTCGGACGAGTCATAACCGCCAAGTAATTGAGTTTTCAGGATCGGTCACCAGTATCCCCTCGTCTGGAAGTAACTTTACCCGTAGATCCATGGATGAGTTTGCTCCCTTTGTTTGCATCATCCCTGCTTCAGTTAGTATGTCAAGAACATACTTCCTCTGAGACATTACAATGTCTTCCTTGTCCCGTGTGACTTCGATGCCCAAGAAGTACTTCAATGCTCCCATATCTTTGGTCTTAAATTGCTCATCCAAATACTGTTTCAGCTCGACAATACCCTGACTGTCATCTCCCGTAACCACGATGGCATCAACATAGACCCTAAGTAATATCCTTCTAGCTGATGTCTGTTGGTAAAATACTGAATGGTCCCTTTTTTATTGACACATGCTGAACTGGGTAACGACATGTGTAAATCGACCAAACCAAGCACGAGGTGATTGTTTGAGTCTGTAGAGGGCCTTTTGCAGATGACATACTTTATCCTCCCTTGCAACAAATCCGGGAGGTTGCAACACATACACTTGCTCTTCAAGATCCCCATGAAGAAATGTATTCTTTATATCCAACTGAAGTAGAGATCAGTCATATCATACGGCTAAGGATAAGAGCACGTGCACATAAGTCATTCGGACAACTGGAAAGAAGATCTTAAAGTAATCCTCACCGTAAGTCTCAGAATACTATTTTGCCACAATACGAGCTTTCAGACGACCGAGAGTGCCATCTGGTTTCACTTTGATTGTGAACACCCATTTATAGCCTACCGCTTTCTTAGCAGTAGGCAAATCCACCAAGTCTCATGTATGATTCTCCCGAAGTGCTCGCATTTCCTTTTCCATAGCAGCGCGCCAACTAGGATGTTTGAGTCATTCCTCTGCAGAATTGAGGATTTGAATTCCGTCAATAGTAGCCACCAATGACTGAGTCTGACTCGCGAGCCCTTTGTAGTTATCAACATACACGGGATGGTCGCGACATGTACGACAGGGGCGAGTCGGTATATCAGGTGGTGGTGAGTCAGTGGAGCTGGAGGAAGACGATGGCTCTATGGCCGTGGGTACCATTGGAGATGCTTGGTCTGGCGGAGTTGGTTCTGAATGAGCCGTTGTTTGCGGACTATCGGACGGTAAGCCTGGCTCGGTAGGGGAGAGCACCCTTACGGGAGGCTCGTGGTTTAACTGGGCACAATAGGAAGTTCTCTTCTGGATAAACTGTTGGAGCATAATCTTTATTTGGAGGAGGTGGTGGAAATCGGTCTCAACAAAAGAACATCTTGAGATATAAAATACCTCTTCAATGTCGGAGAAATACATCGATACCCTTTCTGATCTTTAGGATACTTAAGGAAAATACATTTGATTGCCTCCGGGTATAATTTAGAAAGGGTAAGTCGAGTATCCCGAACATAACACAAGCACCAAAAAACTTAAAGAGTGACAAGGGAAGTGGCATTCGATTGGGATATAACTGAGAAAAATGAGTGGCTTCATTGAATACACGAGTTGGTATACGGTTAATTAGATAACAAGCCGTAAGGATCGCATCCGACCAAAATTTTCTGGAAGTACGTGCGTGAAACATAAAAGCACGTGTTTGTTTCCAAAATGTGGTTATTCTTGCGTTTGGCCACACCATTATGTTGTGGTGTGTAAGGACAAGAAGTTTGGTGGATGATGCCATGTATAGCCAGATGAGAATTGAACTCACGAGATAAATACTCATGACCATTGTCTCTCCGAAAACACTTAATAGGAACCCCAAATTGGGTTGTGATTTCCGCATAAAAATTGTACCCAACATCAAATAATTCGGAGCAATTTTTATCAAGTAGACAGGTGACTCGTGAGTAATCATCAATAAAAGACAAAATATCTGAAACCCATAACCGATTCAACATGACATGGACTCCATATATTAGAGTAGACTAATTCAAACGGGGCTGAAACAGATTTATCCAAACTCACTGGATAAGAAGTACGATGTTTGGCTATACTATACGACACAATGAAAAGGGGCGCGGAGATCTAGTGATAGATACAATTTCTGGAGAGCTTGGATAGATGGATGACCAAGCCGACAATGCAACTCAAATGGATCTCGGCACACACCGACACAAGCAACTGATGAATTAAATTCAACCAAGTATAAGCCTCTAGGCACATGCCCCTATCAATAGTCTTTTTCGTCTTCAGATCCTGAAAAACACAATAATTAAAAAAGAAAATTCTTGAGTAGTGTAAATATCGAGTTATCCGACTAATGGATAATAAGCTAAACGGGTTTCCATGTATATGTAAAACTGAAGTGAGTGGCATGGTGGGAGAAAGACATGCACTCCCTTTTCTACGAACTGCCATTCGCAACAGTAATATCTGACACACGACCTACAGATTCATATTTATGCAACATACCGGCATCACCTGTTATATGATCAGACGCACCCGAGTCGATCAGCCACTGCTTCGACCTTACCATACACTCCACTGAGTACCCGACTGTGGATCCAGATGTTGAGCCTTCACCACGACATTGAGCTTGGAAGTCAGTAAATTCTGCATGTTTCTGCAGTCATCTGCACGGACCGTCCTCCATCATCAGAAGCATACGATGCAACATTGGCAGCAGGGCCTTTGGGACACTGCCACTGAATGTGTCCTTGTTGACCACATTTGAAACATGTCCGTGGTCGGCCACCATCCCTCAACCACCGTTTCGGCCAACATTTCGGCTACCACGTCTACCACCACGACCACCACGAAATTTACCACGAGCAGCACCCAAGGCAGATCGATCAGCATGTGCGTCACTCGTATCAGTCCCAACTACTTTCGCTGTCCGTAGGATACGAAAGTGGGCTTCTAGCAGAGATGGAACATCGGTCATAGCAATAATCTGAGACCGTACATAGTCTGCATCAGAATGAAGGGAGGCAAGATACGCCATGACATAGAGCTGCTTGCGTTGTGTCCTTGCCTCATTGATATCCGTCGTCAACGGTAGCACGCGTTCCACCTCATCAGTTAGTGCTTTAAAGATACGGACGTGGTTCTTATGTGACTTGTCTCTTTGATTAGCTCAGTAGATGCCAACGACCGAGTCATACATGCGAGACAAATCGCATTTGCTATCAAATGCAGTCGCAAGGACCTCCCATAACTCCTTTATTGAATCCGTATTCTGAACCATGTCCTCAACTGATGGTTCCATCGAATTCATTAACTATGTAAAAAGTCGATTGTCATTCGTCTTCCACTGCTCGTATGTGGAATCACTCACTGCTGGGGGCTTGTCAGTCAGATGTTTTGACAACCGCATTTTTCGAAGTGTCTTCTCGACCTTCCATCTGGACCTTCCAGCCGTCGATCGACGAGTCAAATCGATGAAACCGTCGTGCCAGTGCCCTGTGTTCCTGCCACTGTGTTTCCGGCACCAGTATTGTTAGCATTGCTACTTGCCTCAATGTTTGTCATCCTTCAATGTTCTCGATTCGACTGTCGTTTGATCGTTCTGACCCGATAATCACATCAACTCTGCCAATGCGCGATCAACGTAGCCAGAATTGGCTTATGCAAATGAAGTAGAGATCGAATGTGGATCACACAAGCCAGGACGGAGAAGCAACCCAGGTTGCTTTCTGTTAGATCTTGATGTGGATACCGAGTCAGGAACAGAGATTCACGCAAACCCAAGCTTGCTCTCTGTTAACTCCTGATACTCTTGTCGAGGTTCAGAGGTTTATGCAAACAAACTATTGTTTACCCTATGAAGAATCTCAACGCCGATGGTTTTGTTTTCTTCTTAGATCGGATTTGTATTTTTTAGATCTATTTTTTTTGGAAACTAGGGTTTGGAGAGGCGGCTAGGGCGACTAGGGTTAGGGTTTATGGAGTGAGGGTGGCAGCTAGAAGTGGTCATAGAAGTGTTAGGGTTAGGGTCTTGGTTTGAGGTGGCCATTGAGGAAGTGGAGGTTTCAGGAGGGGCGGTTGCTGCAGGAGGAGGCCAGGGATAGTGGGGATCTGCAGGTGGAGCAGGGTAGCGGCAGCAGTAGCAGCAAGGAGGTGCCTAGGCAGGGAAGGAGGGGGCGGGGGCAGAGAAGGAGAAAGTTGTTGCAGGAATAGGGGGGCTAGGGTTAGAGTTAGGGTTTTGAGTGTGTGGGGGGGGGGGGGAGGTGGATGCCGGCTAGGGTTTTGGTTCTGAAACCATGTAGAGGAAAATAATAGGATGATTCATTGACTAGAGAGATTACATATATATAGAAGAGAATTGTCCTCTTCTTTATTTTCCTATCAGATGTGGGACTAAAGTCCAACTAATAATACTTATACTTAACATAAACTCTCTAATATGCCTCGTAATCGTCCACCTCCTTCCGAAGAATTTCGTTTTCCCGCAGGCTCATACGACAATATGGTAAATTTAGTAAACTTGTCCCGGGTACGAGATCTATGTAATGTTGGATATCCCGTACGGGCGGTAGTCCTCCTGGAAGCTTTTTTCAGGAGAATGTTATGAAACACCTCGAGGATTGGATGTACCTCCGTTGGAACCACTCCTCTATTCGTCAACTCTTCGGCCTCTATGTTCCCTTTGACTACCAATAAATGAAGCTCACGAGCCTCCATGATCTCTGCTTCCGCTTCCTTCGTGGATATTGTCAAAGAAAGAAATGTCTTCCCCGCCTCTTGTAAAGATTCGATTTAGGTATCTTTCTTTAATTACGTAAGCGTGTACCTTTCTCCGTCCTTCACTAATAAATGTTGAGACGTCGTGCTTTGCCTCAAGATCAGATTGCCATGTAATGTTATAGGAAGTACTAGGCGGTTGTTATACGATAATGGGGCACCGCTTTTTAACGCATAAGCGCCTTGCAGTAGGTAGCCGCATAGCACTTAGCCGTCGCTTTTTAACACATTTTAGAACACTATTGCCATAGCCGTCCAAGTAATATGTCACAAATGTCAATCCCCTCCATGTTGCAATAAACCTCGTCTTTGTATACGCTGATGGAGAAAAGTACTCGATACATTTCAGTCCTGAATCCACCCAATAGAATATTTTTAGTTCGGATACGTGTCCAACGTCAACTTGACAATTTCGGCTATCTATTGTCTGATGTTGATGTTATTCTCCTGGTTGTCGTTATCAACCATTACTCAAAACCGTGTACCTTGATGGTTACTACATTGGGTTTGGAAGAGCCTCTTCCATTGTGAAGAATCATCGTGTCTTGGTACTAAAATAATCTTCGTACCACGCCAGGAGCTCCTTAATTCTCCTTGGAATCGATGGGACTGCAGATGTCTTTATCACATGCATCTTCGTCGAAACCTCATAATCTACGTAAGCCACATTCTTCCTCCGTGGATAATCGCTCAGGCGGTGATCCAGTTGATTGCACTTGAAAACACTTGCCAATGATATGTTAGCGTAAGGATTGTCGGGTCGTGTAGTCACCTCAATGGGTTTCTTTGTCGCTGCCTTCTTTGTAGCTTTGTCCTTGAGTGCCTCAACTACTACTTTGGTCTTGAACCGATCTACCGTCTCTGGTTTCCATCTCGATTTGTCACCCGATTGCTACTTCTCTTGCAATAGCCACTCGGCCTTTAAAACACTGTGCTTGGCCTCCGTCAGGTTAGAAAAAAATTGAGCTCCTATGATCTCAAATCGTCGACTTGAGTCCATCTATGAAGAGCGCTATCTGCTACCCTTTGGTCTCGTTCGAGATGGTTTTGCTAGACAAGACGCAAAAATTCTGCAGTATAATCGATGACGCTCCGTTGCCCCTTGCACCCCTCTCTGATGGAAAATGTACTGCTCATAGTCGCCAGGTAGGAAGTGCACATTCAGCTTCTTCTACATCTTCTATCATGAGGTGATGCGTCTCTTCACATCCCGACTACGTTCGTTTTGCGGCCTATCCTACCAAGCTGATACTCCCGACTTTAATCGCCAGGCCACCAACTTCACCTTCTTTGCCACATCGATTTGCATATTATCAAAGAGTCAATTCACCTCCAACAACCAATCCATGAACTCCTCAATGTCGAGATCTCCATGAAAGATCGGAACGTCGACCTTCAACTTGAAGTTATCTCCTTTCCATACAGACTTTTTCTACGATCGTCACATTGATAATCGTCACAATCATCGAATCGATTCTTGCCGACGTGAAAATTGTTCCTCCTGTAATATTTATTACGTCCGTCTGTGCTTTATCGATTGTTGTAATTCCGTTGGTCAGGCAACCTGTCACCCCATGATCGTTATCACGATCTCGCCTGGCGAAATCATCGAATTTCTCGCTTTAGTTAGATGCAGTGTTCTAAAAATCGGGCTAGGCGGCGCCTAGGCGCTAGGCGGCCGCCCGCAGCACCGAATTCGGCCAAATCGGCCTCCTAGGCGCCTGTTCGGGCCTAGGCGGCGCCTAGGCGGGCTAGGCGGGCCAGTTCGCCCAGTTCGGCCAATTCGGCCCAGTTCGGCCAATTCGGCCCTGTTCGGCCTGTTCGGTCAAGGCAAAAATTTAAAAATTCAAAAATTCAAAAATTCAAAATTTGAAATTTCAGATTTGAAATTGCAAAAAGTATTCAAAAAAAGTTCAAATTCCAAAAAAAAATTCAAATTTCAAAAAAAAATTAAAAAAAATGCAATACAAATTCAAAATATCAGGAAAAAAATTCTAAATATTAAAAAAATTTCAAATTTAAAAAAAAAAGTTAAAACTAAAAATTCAAATTCAAATTTTTTCTTTTTTTCTGTTCGGCCGCCTAGGCGGCCCTTTGGCGCACCGATTCCGCCTAGCGCAATTTATAACATTGGTTAGATGAATCTATTTGAGCCTTCTGTGGACAATGCCCTTGTGTCGATACTTGTCCTTCCTCGGGAGGTCGTAGATGTTGATCACCCGTGACGTCATTTCTGGATCATATATTGGTTGCTTCAACGGTTTCCGATTGCCTACTCGATTCGCTAGACGCGTAAGGTTAGATTTCGTATAGAGATTTACATGCAACGAACTGCCGCAAAGAGGCCTTCAATCCCCTGCTCTTCGATAAGGACTTGTTGGTTGTCGTCGCCGTCGTTGGTTTCCATAATGTCTCTCGACACGTCGTTGCTCTGATACCACCCGACACAACGTGTGAACACCGATCAGTGAAAACCAACAGCCCAAGACAACAAGGACTAAAATCCATAGTTTGAAGTATCGGCTGATACCGATCCTATATGGCTAATACCAGTTTGGCATGTCCCGATCCGATACCGGCCGATACCGGCCGATACCGATACCAAAATTAGGGGTCTCTTTTTCGGTCAATTGACAAACAAAAAATTTAACGAAAAAAAACCAATCATTAATGGTGTAAAAGCAGAATAATATTGTAAAAACATGTTAAAGGAGAAAACTTATCTATCGCAGGTAAACCAATCGTGAATGATGACTACTAATTCATTCAATTACAAAATTACTAAAAAACAACATATGGAATACTTAAAATTATGCTATTTCATTAAATTCTAAAATTACTAAGAAACAACACATTAAATACTTAAAATTATGCCTAAATATATAAAATATTTTTCCTAAAATTTTAATAATTTATTAATAGTTACTTGCTTTTCCATATTAAAAAATTCGATATTCCGATATGAAACCACCGATACTGCCGATCCCGATATCTTGGTGGCAACAACCAGAATGATATATTATTTAATCGTGGAAATGTCATGTCAGGTGCACCTATCAGAATCAGAACAAACCAATTACCAGATCCACTCATAGGAAGGGTCCAATACCGATTTCGATATCGTTACTGTGAACCTTGCTAAAACCCCATTTCTCTAACACGAGAATCACAAGAAAAAACTCTCAATATTAATCAAAATTATAACAAAGCAATTTCTCTCTACTATTTTAAAAGATTTTGTTTATAAGAAAACATAACTTGAACAATAAGAAAGATTCCAAAAACAAATTAGAAAAAAGAAATACCAAAATAGACCAACTATTCTTTCAAAATATGGCCCAAAATAGGTTAGCTGCTACGAACCGACATATCGACGGTATGCCAGAAGTTGACAAAATTTTCTAGCTACTTTTGGCTCAAAATTTCTCCACATCAAACATACCCCGGTATGACGGCCTTGTACTGGTTTATTGTTCAACTCCAAAACTTGGGTTAGGCCCTATTACAACGTCTGCTTCAATAATTTGTCTGTGTCAATGATTTACTGTTACAGGTGGTAGGTGATGTGGTGGTAATCATAGTGGATTTGATGGATATTGAAATCAAGAATGTAAAAGTCGCTAGATGCTAGTTAGGCGGACGTCAGGCGCGTAGGTGGTCGCCTAGTTCTAAACAGTTAAGTAAACAAAAAAATATCATGCTTAAAATAGCAGCAATTGTCCATAAAACCCCAAAACGGCGTGGTGGGGGGGGGGGGGGGGGTGTGGCACTAGGTTGGCATCGGACGGGTGCCTAACGCCACATAGGCCAATTTTTTAGAATAGTGATTGAAACCTATACTCGTTAGATATAAGTAAATAGTTATTCCTACTTTAGATGTGCCCCAAACTTGGGGCTATAATGAAAGATAAGACTCTCTTGGTCATAGGAGGAAAGTTCTCCATAAGGAGATTTCTTTTACTTTTTGATGTCATTGTGCAAATATTTCAAATAAGTAGATAGACTAAAAAAAGGGAAGCACTCAAGAAAATTTTGGTTATGATACTAAAACTGGTGGAACCTAATATTTAAAAGGTTACAACTTTAAGATGATGAAAAATAAAGCAAAATGTAGGAAGCCAGAAACTTAGTTTAAAATCCTTATTTGATAATGTTTGCAAAATTGCCTAAAATTCCAGTTGACTTTTATGAGGATCACAAAAAGACTTCAATTTTGGCGATAATGCCAACAGCCAAATCCTAATCAAACTAAAACTTCGTTGTTCTAATATCTTCATAAAAAATGGTTGATGTTAACCTTAAGTGAACCCAGATGATGTCTCTCAATAAAAATTGTCAGCAGAATTTTTATTTGCTGTTTAATATCTTACATCTTGAGCCTTCCAGACCCTGTGTAAGCAGGAGCCTCATGGCACTGCTATGTCCTTTTTTTTGTATATATTACACGAAATAAGTAACTTTGGGGGTGTACATTCTGGATTTTATGCCATTACAAACAATTGTTCTAAATTATATCTTGATTCCTCAAGTAAATCTTGTTCAAATTGGGCTAGTATTAAACTGGTACTCCATGTTCAGTTCAGAGTCCATCGTTTTAAAAGCAAAGTTCTTATTTTCTTTTTATGAAAGAAAAAGGCAAACTTAACTTCTTGAAATGAGGAATCTATTGTTTGGACAAGTGGCTACCTGCTTATCCTGTTACTGAACTTACCAGTCGTTTGTCACGGATTCTACTCATGATCATGCTTATATGTACCTTTTATGCACTAGTTATTCCTTTTCTTTTACATGAATCTATTCAGTTATCTAACAGGCTTCTGGCTGTTTTAGGTAGGTCAAATGTTGGAAAGTCATCACTTATAAATGCACTTACTAGACAATGGGGAGTGGTAAGAACATCAGATAAGCCTGGTCTTACTCAGGTAGAGTGTATTTATAAGTCTTAATGAAGGTCAATATTATCATAAATTGATACATAAATGCTAATTATTTACATAAACATTGCAGACGATCAATTTCTTTAAGCTTGGCCCAAAGATGTCTTTAGTTGATTTGCCTGGATATGGTTTTGCTTATGCAAAGGAAGAAGTTAAAGATTCCTGGGAAGAGCTTGTGAGTATGCTCCAAGAATATTTATTATTTCTGCTACTTTTTTTGATGATCATGTTGGTTAGAGCCACCTTCAAAAATCTGTTTTTGGATTTCTTTGAATATGATTTTTTCCCCACTGAACATTGCATTAGGGAACATGCCAAAAAACTTAAATTTCGTCTATGCTTAACGTAATTTTAAGCATGGGAATGCCATTCAATTTTTGCACCGGCTTTATGTGTCATGGATAAGAATGCAATTGCCTGTAGTAAAAACCCTATCATTTGACTTTCGTCTAAACCTTTTTTGTTGTCTGCGGAAGTTGGAGGGTGCTCCTTGGTTGCACGAATTTCAACTGCATGACCAAGAAGGTAGGTCTACCTACCTGCCAACTGGCCTTACAGATTTTATGGCAAGACCCTCTCTTTCTCATAGCTATCTTCACTAGGAATTTGGCACCAATACAGAGGGTAGGTTGGCTTCCAGTCCTAAAAGTTTAGTCAATTCTTTTATGGAGCTCTCATGTTCCATAGCCTACCCCATCCTGTAGGGGAAGGATTGGATGGTGATGATGATTTGCATATTATCTCTCTCTCTCTCTCTCTCTCACACACACACACACACACACACACACACACACCCCTCTGTAAAAAGGCAAAACTTTTCATCTGTTATAGAGACTTTTGAATATGACATACATTTTCTGCAAGCATAGTAAGCTTATCCTTCCTAACTACCCTTCTAGTTTCTTTGGCAAGTGATTCTTGGACAAGAGGTAGATGCAAAACAGCAAACATTAGAAGATGATTGTGTTGAATCGTCATTCATTTGAAATAGTTTCTCTATAGATGCAAATTATATTTTTCATTGTTTCATGCATCTCATTATGGTACCTGTAAAGATGAAAATCTCAACAGTAACAACAAAGTTCAGTGTTAATAAATGGACCATCTTGATTAGCATTTAAAACTGATAGTTGAAGCAGTTCCTCTGATTAGGGTAGATCAAAATGAACATGGTGCAAGGTAATAAAAAGTACATGGTAGTTGCTAACTTTGCAGAGTGAGTTACTATCTTAGGAGGAGACATTTTAAATTTTTGGGGCTTATTGTTTTGTTGCCTCAGGATATTAAGTTACTATACTTATGGTCCCATCAGTTTTCTCTATTTCATTTGTTAATTCCATCTTTTGCCCTGTTCCTTGCTTGGTCCACTTATTGTCCAATTTTAGCTTATATTTTTTGATACATTTTCAATCATTTGGAGTTAGTATTTACTGTATTTTTCTTCTTCTAGTAGTTCGAAAGAAGACCGTTCTGGATATGCTTAGATGACCTTACTTTTTGCAACCATGCTTGCAAACATGTTTTCTAATCACTTCAGGTTTCAGAAGTATTTACAATATAAAGACATCAAATTATTAGAAATAACATACAATCTAGTGTGCTTGGTAGTTTCCTGCTGTGCAGTTCTGCTCATTTCACTACCAAATGTGTTACCAATGAGAGAATCCTCCTGGTACCCATGTTTAGGGAGAAAGCAATGAGCAAAAGTTGCATTAATTGTCATGTGAAATTTATAAATCCCAAAAGGAAGCAACATGAGAGGTAACTCATAATTACCAAATGTGTTTTCTTTAACCAATTTGTGATACCAGGAAAAGATTGGTATGGAATCTATATACTTGTTTGGCCCTTAGCTGCAGGGAATTGGAATTTAAGCAATCTCAATTCCAGGAATTGATCTACTTTCTTTCGTTTGGTGGTTAGGAATTTGAGAATTGCAATTCTTATTGAAAATTCCAACATTCTTTAGAAAATGGGGGTTGGAATTCTCTCATAAAACACGTGAAACAAAATTTCTTGATTTAATGGATATGAAGTGATGGTCTCATAGGGCCGTATTCCGAGATTTGAAATATTCTAAAGTGAGAAAAACCATTTGTGAAACCAAACTACAAGAATTGGAATTTGATCGGAATTTCAAGAGTTTTAATTCCTTGAATTACAGCTCTCAATCGAATTTTAATCCTTCCAACTTAGAGGCCCATAAGGTAATTGATGTGAAGTTGAGAGAGGAGAAAGATTATGATTTTGGTGTTTTTTTATTTAGACATAATGAAGTAATAGCCTCAATTTGATATTTTGATGTGAGGTATTTTTAGGTGACCTATAAGCTACGAGGAGAGGTGGTTAGGCTGGTGAGTTTTCACTTTGTTGTAGGCTGGTGAGTTTTCACCAATGAGGCAATGACAGTAGAATCTCCTTATCACCTTATGTTCATGATGCATGTACGAAGATAATATTCAAGAACATAACATCATTTTGTTGATGTTATGTGTGTGTGACTGTTAATTGCTTTGACGATGATAATAATTATATGGATTTAGGTGTGGAGGAAAGTGACTAGAAGTTTGTAAAAAAGAGATGACATGCAAATGTTGATGGCAATGAGAAGTGGTACTGAGGTTGGGATGAAATAAATAGCAAGTGCTATATTAATTGCTTCATTGATGATAAGAGTATATGTGGATTTAGGAGTGGAGGATAGGGGACTAGAACTTTGTAAGGGACTAGAACTTTGTAACATAGATGAAGATGCAAATGTCAATAATGTGAAGTGCTAGTGAGGTTGGGATGAAATCAATAGCAAGAAATTTCACGACGTACTGGCTTAAATCTTTTTGATGATAGAATAGAGATAGATTCTTAAGTATATAGTCAAATTGGAGATGAAGGGATCAAGGCAAAAGGTGTTTACCGTATGATCAACTTATATCTTGCTAACTTAAGGGGACCGTTGCATAATATTGCTGCAACTCTGCCAACATAGTAATAATTCAGAATATTGGGTAAAGAACACTCGAGCAAACACGATGCATTTAGAAGGGACATGAATATTATTACAGATTTGATAATTGATAAAGTAGGAATATAGTGAGAATGAATATGTCATGGAGTGTAGGAGTCGAGGACGAGAAAGTGGAGAACCAAGTACATAGGTTATATATGACACTTAGCATGTAAATGAGCCAAGCAAGAGTTGAGCTTGATATGTGTAACACTTTTTATTTATTATTTTTTTGCCAGCTTGAGCCCAACTTTAGTAAGCTGAATATAAGACGAAACTAATGGAGGTCATATAGGAGAGTATGCGAATAACCTGGATATCACCAGATGTTACACCCAGTAGGGTTTGGATTCTTTATCTGAACTTAATCTATTATTATGTTTTGCTCATCTTTAATTATGTAAACTTTTAGACAATAACTGAGTGTTGATACATGACTTTTGGTTATGTGGACTCCTAGACTTCAGATGAGTTTTAAATTCTTCTGCTTATTTCAGTAAACGTTCTGTTTCCTACTATAGTTGATGACAGTTTTTTTTTCTTTCATATTTGCTAGCTTACCTTAAATATGATGCAGTAAGTCGGAACTATTTAAATTTCAACCTGTGATACTTCTTTTTTTTGATAAAATCTTGAACTTCGTAGGTGAAAGAGTATGTATCTACAAGGGTTGGCCTTCAAAAGGTGTGTCTTCTTATAGACACCAAATGGGGCATGAAACCTCGGGACCATGAGCTAATTGATTTGATGGAAAGGTACTAACTGTCGTTCTTATCACCTTCTTCACACATTCTTTTTATCTTAAATTTGTTTAATTCGAAAAAGTAAAGGAAAAAAAACAATTATGCCTTCATTGTTGATGCTTGTTTGGACTCCTAATTTATCATGGTAAAATAGACATCCTGAGAACATGCTTTGAGAATCCAACGAGTGAAGAAATTCTGGTTTTCAGATGATCTTCATCTGTTGCAGGTCTTGCCATGGAAAGGGCATTGTAGTCTAGAATCTCTGTTAGTGCTGAAGGCTAAGATATACGCATTCTTTCCCCATTGATGGAGAATCTGTTAAAGAAACACAAACCCGCATCTCTTAAGATCAAGCACCAAGCCTTACTTCCACACCAGGTGACATCCTCATCCACCAGGCTTGCCCAGATATATTAGAATTCTGGTAGACAAGAAAAACACTCAACCCGTGATGCTTAAGCTCAGATCTATATTCCTTTGTATTGTCCACACGTTTGTTTCAAACAAATTTTTTTGCTACAATCTTCACTCAAATTTAATCTGGCTTGACACCTGATTTTATTTTGTTCTTCTCGTGCTTTCTTATCCGTGTAAGAGTTAGATGCTATCTCTACTTAGTATGTTGATAACTCTCTCTTACAAAGACTTATTCTAGGTTCTGCATCAGCTTAGGCATTCTTCATATAACATTTTGCTGATATCACGAAGAATGCATGTTACATGCCGTGCTTCCTTCAGCATGTCTATTATGAAAGCTGAAGTATAGGTGTCTATGTAACATAATCATATTATATGTTTCGGTTTATGAATTCAGCACGTCTATTATGAACATTTAATGGACCTATCATGACTCCTGTGCTTGCGTTTGATGTGTCCACATTTAATGGATTTCAATTTCTGCCCCCTATCTTATTATTTACCATCTTACAATCCATTTTACCTCAAATTGTATGCTGACATTTCACAGTAAACTTTAATATTATCCTTTTGATGTGGGTGTTGTTGAAATACAGCCACCACCACAATTACACAACTTCATTGTGATTTGAACTTTGGATAAATGAATAGTGCTGTTCATATTGCCCATTATCCTACTCAGTCATTTGATTAACAGCATCTGACATACTTCATTAGGTCTCAGACACCATATCAACTTGTGTTAACCAAGACTGATGTAGTTTTCCCTATAGACGTTGCTCGTCGTGCTATGCAAATTCACGAGGTAAAGATATATATATACTTGTGCTCTTCTCTTCTTTTATGATGACTACGAGAAGCATGGTAATCTTGACCCTCTTTTTCCGTCTTTTTACAATGGCAGACTCTCAAGAAAAACAAGTCGATTGTTAAGCCCGTGGTTAGTTCTCTTTACCCCTTGAAATTTCTATGTAATGGATGTGGATGTGGATGGACTGGTTCAGGGCCGTTATGATTTCATTTCTTAATTAATGTAGATGATGGTGAGCTCCAAATCTGGAGCCGGTATTCGAAGCCTGAGAACAGTTCTTGCGAAGATATCACGATTTGTCAAGCCATAAGAGGTGAATGGCTGCACAATGCCTTCTTTTTCGCTGAGATCTCTCTTCGATCTTAGAGTAATAAGTGAGGCGATATTCCAGCTCTGAAGGATCGTCAGCCTTCAGCTTTGGCGTGTAGATTTAGAGGCTACCAAAATTCTCCAGAATGAGGACTGAGATTTCCTGACTACAATGGCCGCATGTAGCTAGCTGTTCACTTAACTGAAGAATACTGGATTTAGGGGAAGAATATGCCAAAGAAGAAGGTGAAGCTAATTATTGTCATTTTCTTTGGATTTAAATAATTAAGTACCAATCCTCTGGTCAATCCAACTTGTGCTCCACCAAGAATATATATTAAGTGAAGCACGTTAGGTCCTGGGAAGCCCCATGTGGCCTTGCTATGTACTAAATGGATAATTCTTTTATCATCTACTCTAGGCTAATCTGAATTCTGAAATTCCAATATGTTCAAAGCAAATTTTGTTTGTGTCATGTTGAATGCCTCGACTCCTTCTCAACCTGCTGCAGCTACGATAATTGTACTAATAAAAATGTGACTCCTGCAAAATTTGACAGTATGACCTGCAAATTTGCTTGGTAGTGAATATAGTTTCACAGAACCAAGTTTCTTTCTTTCTGCTTTCTTTTATCTTTTCCTTTCGTTCTTTCTGACCTTCATGCCTCGACTCCTTCTCAACCTGCTGCAGCTACGATTCCACTTTCACTTCATGCAATCCAGAAAATTGTGTTCGGTATAACAAACTAAATAAGGCTTATATGTA
Organism: Iris macrosiphon; assembly: GCA_036927795.1. Taxonomy (NCBI): domain Eukaryota; kingdom Viridiplantae; phylum Streptophyta; class Magnoliopsida; order Asparagales; family Iridaceae; genus Iris; species Iris macrosiphon. The sequence continues at coordinate 52,503,200 of JAYESA010000020.1, read as the reverse complement.
TTTAAATCCCTTCAACTTTGCTCAATGTCACTTTGTTATCCTGATTTTTTTTCTCCACATTTATATCTTAAACTTTGTTTTGTCACCTAAATATCTTGAACTCTATAAAATTCTGAACAAAAAGAAAGGAAAATGAAGTTTATACCCCCGTGCTAGGGCATCAATTAGAAGATGGGAGAAAGATGATAGTTGTGGATTCAGATTTAGGGAGGAGATGATGATGGGTTAAAGATTATGGACGAGGAAAAGTTGGTGATTGAGTGTTAAAGAGTTTAATAGAAAGAAGATGGTGGTGGGATAATATTTGAGGATGAGGAAGGATGCAGAAGGTGGTGGTGGTCTTGAGTTGAGTTGAGTTGAGTTGAGTTGTGTTTGGTTGCTAAGAAAGTTAGAGAAAAAAGAAAAGAAAATAAACTTGATACTATGCAATGAGATCTTATTTCTACATAACTACTCTCACTTTCTGCTAAACCAAACACGGAACAAAACACAGGTGGAAAGGAGGAAGAAGATAGCAGTGGATTAGAACTAAAGGTATTATTGTCATAAATTTGTCAATTTTGACAGTAACAACCAAATTGATAATAACTATGAAGTTTAGGGTTGTGTGAAATGATGTACATGATACCAAAAAGAACAAAGCACAAAATTGAGGGTATTTAGGCACAAGTAAACCAATATGTCTTGTATTGTAATACAAAAACTTCTACGTTTCACATTGGAACTTTTATGTACCAAAAATATTCTTCTCTAATATATATGCTTAAATTACTTAGGTATAAAATATGTAAATTATATACCTTTCCACTAACATAATTACTAACCATTCATTTGATTTTTTTTTATTTATTAACCACTAAAAATTATACACTTCTAACTAAAGTAAATTTTTACCATCTCAACAATAGATTTATTTAAAAATATTTTATATTATTTCAATTTGTACAAGTATAGTGAGAAAAAAACACTAAAGACACACGTGTCCGACTGCTATTAAATGTAAAACAAGGTCTATTACAACATTCTTCCTACCTACCAAATAAAAAACCACCACCACCACAGTTACCAAATATAATATAAAACCATAGCAGAGCTCTTCCGTAACTCATTTAACAGGTCTTGCTCCAAATGCACAATGGAATCTCAGTACATGAACTTTTCTATTTTCGATATCCAACTCATTAGGCAAAGTGGAAGTTTCTTCCATGCTTACATGAAATTTTGTCAAACTTTCCTACCAAACTAATATTTAACGTCAACTTTTTCAATATATAATACTGTAGAGAATTTGATTGGAATATCTAGAATTCTGATTTATTGCTTGACAACTTCATGATACCAAACCCACATCGAATGTCAATTCTAAGCCATAAAAGTAAAATTAAATAAATATGAAGGCATCTCCTCTAGAATGCCAAAACTATCAATTGCTAAAAGTTGAGCAAAATTAAAAGGAAGCGTAGAAAAAGGATAATTACATGTGTTTTTCAAATTGTATCCACTTGTACAACTCTATTGTTATTGTTAGATATATGATTAAATCTTATGTATTTTTTAAAGACATTCAAACAGTTCATATAATATCTAAATTTTATGTGGTATAATGCTAGGATTACAATTAAATGAGCTACAATTTATTTACAAACGCCTACGTGATTATTGTCAATTGGATATCCTCTAAGGTAGGAGAAGAGTGAGGAGTCAATTGACAACAGTCACTAGACGGTTGTAAATGAATTGTAATTCATTTGGTTGTAAATTTAGTATTTTTGATATGGATTAATATCAATGGAACAAATAAATAATAACGAGACGACGACAAATAACAGAAATTTTCGTACAGAGCATTATATTTTGATTAAATTGCGCATGGAGAAATAAGTTTGTAAAAATTACAAGGAGAGAACAAAAACGTTTTTAGCAAGGGCATTTTTACATTTTTATTTTATTTTTTCCACTGCTCCAGTAAAGAATGAAAAAAAAGAAGGAAATTAATTTTTTTTTTTTTTTTAGGGAAAATGTCCTTAGCAAAGGCATTTTCAAGTTTTAAAGAAAAGAAAATATTTTGGATCATATTTTGTCAGCTCCATTTTCCGGCGCACTTTAGCGCATATTCTCTTTGGCGCATTTTGGCGCACAATGGTTGCTAGTCTAACCATTGTTTAGATCGGACCCGAGAGTTGTGGAGAGAGTGGGTTTGGTTGGGTTGGTGGAATGTGTGTTGGATATGTTTGAGTGATCCAACGGTCCACATCTCAAATCTAAACCTATATATTCTCATTTCTCTCTCTCTGCTTATTATCTTTCCTTTCCATTTCTCTCCCTTAGATTTCCTCTCTCCCTCCGTACGTAAGTACATCTTGCACAAGAAGAAGAGCCATGGATTTATGCATGCTTTTAATTCTTAATAATTTATGTTTATTTATAGCTCATATTGTTGGGATCGAGCACCCCTTTATCTTTAATACTTGTTGTTCTTGATTTTCTAGGTTGGAATTGCATGGACCTGAGTTTGAGTTTGTAGGTTCACTTTTGTTTTCCTGAGGGTTTGATCTCCCAAAAACTGTGTTTCACAAAACTAATTAGCTCATAGTGTAGAGCACCATATTTTATGTAACTTTGCTTTTGGTCGTGCTTGTTTTCGAGTCCAGCTAAGTTCAGTGCTAAAACTTGATACAATATGTATACCAAAATGGCTGACTGAAGAAGAAGAACAGTGCTCTGTGAAGAGTATGCAAGATGACCCCGTTGGCATAGAAATACGTATGTTTCACTTTGGGTGCATTGGTGTGCTGTCCCAATTCTTCGTGCGTACTAATCATACTGCACTAGTCTCCTAGCAAAAGTGAGCCAGTCACACTCCTTGAGTCAGTGGCGCACTTTCGAGAGAAAAATTCAGTTGGCGCACTTTGGTGCGTATTCAATCAAAGTTTTTTCTGGAAAATCAAGAGAAAAATACGCGCAGTCAGTCAGCGCACTTTCTTCGCGTTTGACAATATGGCGCATTTTTTCTATGTTTCGTCAGCCGACGCACTTTTCTTACGTTGGTCTGCTCGTACACTTTCTTCCCTCTTCGTTTTTTTAGGGACGAAGCTTTGGTTGGTTTCTCGATTTCTGTATTATTGATTTGTGTGCTTCTCGACTGACGAGTTTCTCGACTGTCGAGCTTTGACCTCGGATTGTGTGTTTTGTCTTTTAGATAGATGTTCGCGCACTTTCTTTGAAATCATGCCTTATTCTCGCCCGCGCACTTTTGTCAAGTACGCTGTGTTGGTTAACTTGACAAAGTGCGCCACCCTCCCCCCTTTTGTAACTCGCGTAATTTCTTGAGAAAGTGCGCCAACCTTGTTTCTGTGAGTTTGTGCGCCAACCTTACTTCATGAGACTTTATGGGCCCCAGACTTCATGCGGCACCCTAAGCATACGCTTGATTGGTTCATACGCCTGACCTTCATGTGTACAATGTCATCCGCATGTTATCCTTAGTGACCCCATGCGTGCACGTAGTGCTTTCATTATGTGTTCACTTATCCTATATTTGGAATGTTCTTATCATCCTCTATGTGGTTGATCCTGGTATTGCTTGTGTTATGTTTCCAAGGAACAATGGACTTAGAAACTAGACCTCATGCTAGACATGACCATGTGCTAAGATTGACTTCATACATGACAAGAATATGTGTTGGATTAAGATATTTTGTGTGGACCAGACTAAGTAAATAGTGACTAACTAGCTATGTGTATGACATAAGATTATAAGATTCGTGTTATAATGTGATCAAGATTCATGTGACCCAATGATAATTGTTAATTGGACTCGAATATTGTATCCGTGCTGATATTATTATTGTCTGATAAAGTTTCTGATCTAATGTGCGCTGAGGTGCAATATATCGTGTTACGTGTTAAAGTGATTATATTTGGGATGTGCATCGAGAATGCCTCCAAATTTCTGAATGCGTGATACTATAATTATACTAGTTTCCCAGCACGAACATGATATGCGAGTCAAATACCAAAGCTTGGCTAGAATATTGATTTATTGAATGTTGCATACACGCTCGGGTGAATCCAGATTGAACTTCCATGGATTCGTATCTAACGTGCCCGTATTTTGTACGACATCTTAAGAAAAAATATCATGTGGCCATGCCTTGAGATTTTTGAACACAATATAGGGTTAATTAAGCAATTAAAAGTGGTAATAACATGGAAAGAAAACAGTATCCCGAGATCATGCCAACGAACCTTCACACAGAGATTCAATCTAAGTGCGCTGTGGGCTGGCCACCACAGATACTGTATATCATCTGCCTTAGTGGAGTGCAGTATATGACCTATTATAAATATGTCGAGCCATTGTTTCACTATAGGAACATTGGAACCGCTAATACCGTATTTTTAGCGCAGTGGCCCTACGAAAAACTAGTGCAATTCGTGAAGTACCTGTATATTCATCTATTTGGCTATGTTAGCTCATGTTCGGCAATATCGTGATATGATGATACCTATTATGCATTATTCTGAGAAAATCTCAAACTCCACAAATAACAAGCCATACAAGTGATTGGCCAATTTTATTAATTGGACTTGGTTGTGATTGTATTATTCTGTTAGTAGCCTAGAAAAATAGACTATCATAGTGTGATTGATTCAACCCTTGTACTTGTTTGGTTGTAGGGTTGGGCCTTTGTGCTAGAATATGCCATGGACCTACGCTACGACGCAGAACTATTATATATATTTATTGTTTTGGGTTTTGTTTTTCTTTTCGTGCTTCTTTTGTGGTACTTGTTATTTGGGGTCTAACCCCACTGGTTTTGCATGGCCAAGTTTCGAGCCAGCACCCGAGGATCCAGCGTACATTCCCCCGACTCATGGCGCATACCAGGAATATATCCTCCGAGGATAACGAGTGGGTTCCCTTATTCACTACTCGTCTTTTGTAAACTATATTCTTTTTTAGCGTTTAGCCAACCGACATCTGTTAGCCGACAAATCTGGACACTAGTTCCTTACATGACTGTATATTCAGACTACAACTGACTCACTGTCATGTATACCTTAATTTTGCATCTGACACATCATTTTGTATCGCCAGATCTCTAAAGAATATTCTGATGTGGCGTTTGGGACACCTTACTTGTAAACCCCCTCATCCAAAATAGATATTTTGTGTGTATTTTATATTATTTTATTTATTATAGATTATTTTAAATATTAAATTACTTTAGAATATTCTATTAGTTAATTAGAAAATAATTTTCTTTTATGTAAATATTTATTTAGAATTATTTTTAGGCTATTTTAGATTTTTGGAGATTTTTTTAGAATTTTTAGGTAATTAAAACATAGGGAACGTAAATTTCTAGGACTTTTATAATTTACTATGAGACCATACTTGCATAATGTTCCTACCAAATATTTATTTTAGGTTAAAATATTTAATTATATTTTTCTGTAATTTGTTTAGAATTTTAAGAAATTTATTTAGATTTTTAAAATTATTTAGGATTTATTTGGATATATATATAGTCTTAATATTAGATAGATGCTAATTTAGTGTTAATAGATATTAATAAGATTATATATAAATTATTTGTATTATCTTTAATTCTATTTAAGATTATAAATTATGGAGATAAATTCAAACTCTATTTTAAATTAATTCAAATCCTGAGCCTAGTAGGAAAGTAACTTCATGCATATCCTATCCTTATTTAAACTCATCCTAATCCTATCTAAATTAGCCAATCTTAGTCGTATTCAATTAAGTAGTGTACACCATTATAAATACCTCATCCTTCATTTTTTCCCCCCCAAATTTCTCTCATTTTCGTCCAAAAACAGTCAAAATTTGTCATAAATTCAGCCTCATTTTCTAGTAGTTATGACGACTTAAATAGACCATATCTCCTAGCTCCGGACTCCAAACGTGCTCCAGTTTTTTTTGTTAGAACCATATCAAGGTTAGTTTTCTGAATATATAAATTATTTTAATACTTTTAGAATTTATTTTTCCAGAATATTTTGAAAGTATCAGCTGTCCAAAATCAGACCGTTTTCGTATTTTCGAGATTTCGGGAGATCCCGAATTCGGAATTATGAACCGTTTGAAGTTTCAGAAAGTTGACATGATGAACTTAAATAAAATAATATTTTCAGAATTTAACATATAAGTTTAATTTACTGTAAAATTCGTGTAACGTATACGTAAATAGAAAACTACCAAAAAAATGCTATCTATTCGCCCTTGTAGCCATAACTCTTTACCGACTTATGATTTTATAAAACTGTCGATTTTGGCGTTCATGTAGCGCTAAAATCTATAAGATTTTACACACAAATACATGATTTGAGTCGGTTGACTTTTTGGTCAACGGATTGCCTCGATTTGCGTGTCACGGATCACAAATCTGTAAAGTTGACTTTCGTTGGACCAAAATTAGGATTTAACAATAAAATCAGATTATAATAAGATTAAAAATACTATTTTAAGTTATTTTATTCAGAATTAAAATAGATTAAAATTGAGGAACCTATTCACCCACTTTTGTAACCTAACTTGTTTAATTTATGTGACGGGTAGATCGGACGACGCCTTGAGTTGAGACTTCATTCTTTTTCAGACCAGGCAAGATACATTGCCAAATTATTTACAGTAATTTTGTATGCTATTTATATTTCTGTATATTTATTGCATTTTTGTATATTTATTGTATGTGTAGTTTCGTTCAGTCATTACTATATATTAGATATGTTGACACACACTTGACACCTAGTATCATGAGAGGACAATTATTAGGCGTATGGGCTTTAACCACTCTGGTAAACCGTAGTATATAGCTCGCACTACGGGCGTGCGTCGCGCTGGTCGCTACCCCCGAGGTATGTCGATTTCTGTAGAGTCGTGCTGGTCGCTACCCCCGAGGTATGACAATTTCTGATGTCCCCTGACGGGTGTGTGAGTTGTGAGGCTTAGATCGAGTAGCCTACCCTTGCCCATACGTTAAAAAGTTGTCCTCATTTGCATTCATATAGATTGTCTTGTACAGCGTACTTATATATTTTTAAATATTATGCATGTTTACTGTATTCAAATTGGCATGCTTCTATGTATTTTGTTACGTCCCTCTGAGAACTTGGTCCCTTTTCAGGTGTAGATGTTCATGACTTTTCGCAGGAGCACGGATCAGGACTTACCACTTATCTCTTTCGAGAAGGTCTTACCTTCTGAGCATCAATGATTATCTCTAGCGAGGGATCCCTTCGCTGATACCTTTATATCATCATCTCATTTATATTAGAGATTTATCCTTCTCTCTCATATTAGTATTGATATAGTCATTGTTAGTGGATTTGTCTCCACCCGACTATCATTTTTGGATTATTCAGACTCATTATTCTAGTTTAGTTATTTTTTTCTATGACTTGTTGTGTGAATGAGATTAGTATTTCTGTGACTTGTGACACTATATTTATACCACATGTGAGTTTATATTCATATTACAGCTTACGTGTGTATTATGGTATCCATATATTGGAGTTGCCATATACATACGGCTGGCATGCTTACGTGTTCCTAGTCCTACGTATTTTGGGACTGGGACGTGACATATTTTTGTGGTGGCCCATGCAGGTCGAGAGCATATTGTCTCAGTTACGTTACTGTACCGAGCAATCCTGCGCATAGGATTAGAATATAGGATCTCATCCACTTATTTATTACTCTCTTGATTTTATTTCGCATTCTCATTTGATTGCTTGTATTGCATCTTGCTTGATCCCTTCTCAACGTCAATCTCCTGGGTTAGGAAGATGACTTGTACTAGGTATATACACTCTAGTATTCAATAACACTATTAGTTAAATTTTTGTAAGTTTGGTAATATGCCTCATAATCTAGTATCACATAGTCCTTCTGACCAATTAATGAAATATAAATGAATGACACCAACTATAGGCTTGCATAAGAAGATAGTGTTTATCTAGACTATAGAACTTTAGTATTTATCTAGACTGTAGAACTTAGAGGCTCATACACCCATTTGGTTGACTTTAGACTTAGACAAGAAATTAGTATGGCAATTGTAGAGGCACAACACCGATCTTCTTGGTGAACTTAGATTATTCTGTACCTTCCTCCATCATAATCAAGCGTACTTATATTTTTACTACCTCGACTTATGCTGCTATTATAGCATAGTTTTGCAAGCTTATTCTTTTATTGAGCTTGTTCATGACATATGTATTATTGGGGGCCCACACTAATACATTGTCTAAATCAGAATCGGTGTATTATGGTCTGATCAACCGTAGTGCACTTGGTTCGATCTTTGTATCACTACCTTATGTGGATTGAGATATAGTTGACTCAACTTATTAGACAAATATACTTGCCCTCTAAACAGGTCAGAGCATATCATGTCAGGTACATAACTGTTCTGATGTGAACATGAGAATAGGAATTTACCAAAATAAGATTTTAATCCATAACTGCCTTGGCAACTCCCTTTCGAATTCTCTAATTCCTTTAAATCCCGTACTTCTATTCTATCACCTCCTCCTTGAACTCTTTATTGTTGTTCTTCGTCTTCCCCTATTTCGGAAAGACGAACGTTCGTGCTTAGTATAAGTTGATACACGGATAGTACTAGATATACCCCATAGGCCAAGCACTCATGATGACAAATAAGAAGCGCGGGCACAGAAAATCGTAGATACAGGTACGACCTTAGCTATATGTGTCATTTCATACTCATGACCCCCATTGTGACACGAGATCTTAGGTGCATAATAGCCGTAGAATTATATATAAGGTAGTTTAGCAGTTATGAGGATATGTTGATATCCTAACTAGATGGCATATCCACGAAGCTAATAGATGACACGCGTAGCAGTAGTGGTATTCTCTTCCTATCACCCTCTCGCCCTTGGGTGACTCATCTTCTCTTCTATATCCATTCCTTATCTCGTGCTTAACTCTTCCTATCATAGTCGTATCCTTTCGTGCCATTATGAATTATTGGTTTACTTCGACTCCACCCTTAGTTTTGTTAGTTAAAACATAAATGTGTTAGTAATGATTAATAACTAAAGGATGAGTTCATAACGATAACCCTTATGTATATGCACTGTAGCTATCTGTATTCTTTTATTAATTCAACCCTTAAGTAGCATCATTTAGCCTAATAGAAATCTGTTAGATTGTTAAATTAGTTCATACTCCCAATAGTTTTATAAAGTTAGTCAAGACCTTAATTGTTGCCCTAAAACTTAGACTAAGCCTAGGAAAGAGTTGAAGACACTTGTTACGAACTGACGACTATGACAAATCAATGGCGAAGTAGCGGCAGCTGCAGCTAAACCGTTATAGTAAAGTAGTCGAAGTATTTGCAGACATACTGGTCAGGTGGCATGGCAGTATTAGACTACGATACTTGACGGTTACAGAAAAAAAATCATAGTTATGTGATTCCAGACGGGTATCCCAAGATACTCGACCCAATAAATAAATTTGCCTTACAACCTAGACAATAGCTTCAAGAGACTTTGACTACTAGTAGAATTCTTGTAAGTTGGGTAGTGTAGATGAGTTAGAAATAGAATAGTGTATGGACAATAAATAAGAAGTATTAGAATGACAGACCATGACTTTGAGGAAGCACTGTTAGATAGCAATGTAATGTAATAACTATAGTGATTATTATGAATATGGGTATCAATTTCGAGGACGAAATTTTTGTAAGTTGGGTAGATTGTAAACCCCCTCATCCAAAATAGGTATTTTGTGTGTATTTTATATTATTTTATTTATTATAGATTATTTTAAATATTAAATTACTTTAGAATATTCTATTAGTTAATTAGAAAATAATTTTCTTAGTATATTTACTTATGTAAATATTTATTTAGAATTATTTTTAGACTATTTTAGATTTTTGGAGATTTTTCTAGAATTTTTAGGTAATTAAAACATAGAAAACGTAAATTTCTAGGACTTCCATGATTTACTATGAGACCATACTTGCATAATGTTCCTACCAAATATTTATTTTAGGTAAAATATTTAATTATATTTTTCTGTAATTTATTTAGAATTTTAAGAAATTTATTTAGATTTTTGAAATTATTTAGGATTTATTTGGATATATATAGTCTTAATATTAGATAGATGCTAATCTAGTGTTAATTCTATTTAAGATTATAAATTATGGAGATAAATTCAAACTCTATTTTAAATTAATTCAAATCCTGAGCCTAGTAGGAAAGCAACTTCATGCATATCCTATCCTTATTTAAACTCATCCTAATCCTATCCAAATTTGCCAATCCTAGTCGTATTCAATTAAGTAGTGTACACCATTATAAATACCTCATCCTTCATATTTTTCTTCTCCAAATTCCCCTCATTTTCGTCCAAAAACAGTCAAAATTCGTCATAAATTCAGGCTCATTTTCTAGTAGTTATGACGACTTAAATAGACGATATCTCCTAGCTCCGGACTCCAAACGTGCTCCAGTTTTTTTGTTAGAACCATATCAAGGTTAGTTTTCTGAATATATAAATTATTTTAATAATTTTGGAACCTATTTTTCCAGAATATTCTGAAAGTGCCAGCTGTCCAAAATCAGACGTGTTTCCGTATTTTCGAGATTTCGGGAGATCCCGAATTCGGAATTACGAACCGTTTGAAGTTTCAGAAAGTTGACATGATGAACTTAAATAAAATAATATTTTCAAAATTTAACATATAAGTTTAATTTACTGTAAAATTCGTGCAACGTATACGTAAATAAGAAACTACAAAAAAAATGTCATCTATTCGCCCTTGTAGCCGTAACTCTTTACCGACTTGTGATTTTATAAAACCGTCGATTCTGGCGTTCATGTAGCGCTAAAATCTATAAAATTTTACACACAAATCCAGGATTTGAGTCGGTTGACTTTTTGGTCAACGGATTGCCTCGATTTGCGTGTTACGGATCACAAATCCGTAAAGTTGACTTTCGTTGGACCAAAATTAGGGTTTAACAATAAAATCAGATTATAATAAGATTAAAATACTATTTTAAGTTATTTTATTCAGAATTAAAATAGATTAAAATTGAGGAACCTATTCACCCACTTTTGTAACCTAACTTGTTTAATTTATGTGACGGGTAGATCGGACGACGCCTTGAGTTGGGACTTCATTCTTTTTCAGACCAGACAAGATACCTTGCCAAATTGTTTACAGTAATTTTGTATGCTATTTATATTTCTGTATATTCATTGTATTTTTGTATATTTATTGCATGTGTAGTTTCGTTCAATCATTACTATATATTAGATATGTTGACACACACTTGACACCTAGTATCATGAGAGGACAATCATTAGGCGTATGGGCTTTAACCACTCTGGTAAACCATAGTATATAGCTCGCACTACGGGCGTACGTCGCGCTGGTCGCTATCCCCGAGGTATGTCGATTTCTGTAGAGTCGTGCTGGTCGCTACCCCCGAGGTATGACGATTTTTGATGTCCCCTAACGGGTGTGTGAGTTGTGAGGCTTAGATCGAGTAGCCTACCCTTGCCCATACGTTAAAAAGTTGTCCTTATTTGCATTCATATAGATTGTCTTGTACAGCGTACTTATATATTTTTAAATATTATGCATGTTTATTGTATTCAAATTGGCATGCTTCTATGTATCTTGTTACGTCCCTCTGAGGACCTGGTCCCTTTCCAGGTGTAGATGTTCATGACTTTCGTAGGAGCACGGATAAGGACTTACCACTTATCTCTTCCGATGAGGTCTTACCTTCTGAGCATCAGTGATTATCTCTAGCGAGGGATCCCTTCGCTGATACCTTTATATCATCATCTCATTTATATTGGATATTTATCCTTCTCTCTCATATTAGTATTGATATAGTCATTGGTAGTGGATTTGTCTCCACCCGACTATCAGTTTTGGATTATTCAGACTCATTATTCTAGTTTAGTTATTTCTTTCTATGACTTGTTGTGTGGATGAGATTAGTATTTCTGTGACTTGTGACACTATATTTATACCACATGTGAGTTTATATTCATATTACAACGCACGTGTGTATTATGGTATCCATATATTGGAGTTGCCATATACATACGGCTGGCATGCTTACGTGTTCCTAGTCCTACGTATTTTGGGACTGGGGCGTGACATTACTACTTATTCTGAAGTGTTCTATATTATTGCTTCTTGTTTGAATGATTGAGACATAGTTCTTGACCCTAGGAGACTTGATTGTAGAATGCACCCCCTTGTCTAGTTATAGCCGTGATCGCCATACGAGGTATAATACCTTATAGGGGGTAGCTGGCCATGTCCGTCTTCGTATTTTGGTACTAGGGCATGACAGGTTTTAGTGGTGGCCTATGCAGGTCTGTGTTCTACAGACTTGTGGGGTGTCATAGTCATAAGAGTCTCAATCAAATATGATTCTTCTTGAAATTCTGAATTCGTTCTCTTCGATACTCAGCTTGAAATTTTCCAGATTGGTTGCTTCCTTATTCTTTCTCGTCCTGTACTTGATGTTTCTTGTGATGTTCTTTAGGGTTTCTCTTCCTCCAGATATTGCAGCAACAAGATAGACAGATTTGCCAGTGGAACGAGGTCCTGTAGAACCCCATCCAGGGATCTAAGTTGAGTCCACGATAAATATGACAGAGCAGTAAGCTCTAGGTGTTCCCGTACCTTCCGTAGTACCGGCAACACTAGATACACCGGCCTTGCTAGAATTTATTCGGGGAATATTGCCTGTACAACAACATCAGATGGTGGTTCAGCAGCAACAACATCAAGAACAACAACGTCAACAGTTTCAACAGCAAAAACAGAATGTCCTGTTGAACCAAGGGTTGCATACAGCCCTGGAACGAGGCAGAAAAGTAGATTATGGGGCATCTGTTAGATTTTGCAGACTAAATTCTAGATATTTCGATGGCATGGAGGACGCCATTACGACAGATGATTGGCTCAAGGATATTGAGACCATTTTGGCAGTATCTAAGGTTTCGGCTGAGGAACAGGTTGACCTGGTTTGTTTGCATCTCCAGGATCTTGTAAGAGATTGGTGGGCCACAATGGAGATAGGACTAAGGCATCCTAATTTGTGGGACGATTTCAGAACCCGGTTCAGGGTAAAGTATTTTGGGATTGTGACTCAGTGCAAACTACAACAGAGATTTACCAACCTCAAGCAGGCTGGAAGGACAGTAGATGGTTATGCGGCGTTGTTTTACCGACTGAGCAGGTTTGCTCCAACCATGGTGGCGACAGAGTTGGAGAGAGCAATGAGGTTCCAACAGGGACTTTACTTGGAAATATTATATATGGTAGAGTTGCATGACTACCAGACCTTCGAGGCAGTATTAATAGTGGCCAAGAGGGTTGAGCTTACCTCTCAGAGGATGGTATTAAGAAGAGTAGACCGAAAGATGCCTCATGGACAGAGTAGCTAGAGAGGACCAATACCGCGGACGTCAGCACCATCCCCTGACATTTGCATCCATAACGTGACACAGAGGAGGCCAGTGACCTCGACAGTGATAGCACATACTCGGCAGCAGCAGCCGAGGCAGCATCAGCAACAACAGCAACATCGACCGGGAGGGCCGACGGGTTGTACATATTGTGGCAAGGGAGGTCATACTCGGGATGTTTGTCGGACAGCTAATAGACTATGCTTGAGATATGGAAGCCTCGATTATAGGATTGTCACTTTTCCATTAATACAGAGGCCAGGAGGGCTAGCACAACAATTTTCTGCATTGCCAGCTCCAAGGGTAGTGCAGTAAGGACGACCAGCAATAGCGGTATGTCCTGTAGCTCAGCGTCCGTTGCCGACGCAAGCTCAATTATATCGACAACAACAGCAGCGGGATCAGCATAGACCGTAACAACGACACCAGGGAAGGCAGCAACAGGGAGCTGGACAAGGCCAATGACAGGCGTTCACCTTATCTCTGGAAGAAGCTATGACGTCATGTGACGTGGTGGCAGGTAAAATTTTTGTTACATCTTTTTATGCCACAACATTAATTGATTCAGGAGCATCGCACTCATTTATATCTGCACAATATGCGACACGTATTGGATTAAAGTTTGAAGTATTGCCAGAGAGGCTGAATATACTCACTGGCAATGAGATCGTAGGAGTTAGTAGAGTATGCTTAGCATGTCCAGTCGTAGTATGTGGGCATTTATTACCTGCGAAGTTGATCGAGTTTTCTATGGACAACTTTGACGTTATCTTAGGCATTGACTAGTTGAGAGACAGTCATGCGACGATAGACTGTCATGAGGGTAGAGTGTTGTTTAGAGTCCCTGGTCTAGAAGAGTTTGTTCTTAGCAGAATGGACGGAGACCAACATAAAAAGGGAATCGCAACAGTAACAACGGAAGAGGACCCGATACCCAAAATAGTTGAAGAATTCATGGAAGTCTTTTCCGACGAGCTTCCCGGATTACCCCTAGTTAGAGAAGTCGAGTTATGTATAGAGTTGATGCCAGGAGCAGAAGTAATATTCCAAAAGGTATACCCAATGTCACCATCAGAGCTTGATCAGTTATATCGACACGTGGAAGAACTGAAGGCGAAGAAGTTCATTCGGACCAGTGGATCATCGTGGGGAGCACCATCGGTATTGGTGAAGAAGAAGGATGTATCGACGCGGTTATGCACGGATTACATGCGATTGAATGCTGTAACAGTAAAGAACAAGTACCCATTGTCAAGGATTGATGATTTGTTTGACCAATTAAGCGGAGCAAGAGTCTTCTCCAAGATAGATCTACGATCATGATATCATCAGGTGCGAGTTCGGGAGAAGGATATATCGAAGACAATATTTAGGTCACGATATGTCACGCCCCAGTCCCAAAATACGTAGGACTAGGAATACGTAACACGCCAGCCGTATGTATACGAACTCCAATATATGGAAACCATATACACACGTACGCTGTACATGAATATCCAATCCACTGTGGTAATATATGTCACAACAAGTCACACGCAGTTCTATATCTCATCCACAGCACAAATAATAGAATAATGGAAATCAATAACTGAATATCAAAGAAGCAGTCTCAAAATAGAAATCTCAAAGTGTGATAGTCGGGTGGAAACAAATCCACTGCAATTCGACTATAATAAACTACTAAAGAGAGAAGAGAATAAACTCTAATATAAGGATAAATGTCTCGAAAAGAATAGCAACTAAAATCTCTAAACAGCTGCAATGAATCACATATAATCAGAAGGTAAGATCGCCTCAGACTGATAGGTAGCGTCAGGTCCAGGTCCATACTCCTGCGGGTACTCCTGCTCATCTATATCTGGAAAGGGACCAGGTCCTCAGAGGGACGTAACAAGATACAAAAAGCACATGCCAATAAAGTACTGAAAATAAAATCCATTGGGGTCGCCTAACCGTCTAAGTGAATGCAGTTAAGAATAACTTTTCCCACAAGTGAGCTATCTGGCTGAAAACTGGGATTTGGCATGGTTCTCTTTTGGAGATCCAGGGGCCCAAAGGCACGTCGTCTTTTGAACGGCGGAGGCCCGCCAATGTACATAATATATATATATATATATATATATATATATATGGGTCATCACCGCCCGTATCTCCAGTGGAGAATCCGGGTGCACAGGAGAAAAAGTACAAAGGAGCTCAAATGCGGTACTTCTTGTTCTTCCCACCCAATGCTCTAAGCATGTCATGTCCATGACACGATAACCTCTAATAACTGCCAGGTCTACTAGCATGCAAAGTTTCTATTAGCAGTTATCCCTACCCGTCGTACGACCTATACGTACCAGTGGCCAGCCGAGTACACAAGTCCGTGTCCTACATGTGACTCACACTCGTGTAAGAATAGTGTCATGGCCAATGAAACATAAATGCCTCATAAAGATAGGGTAGTCTCAGAAAATAGGTCTAATGCATATACATAAATAAAAACATAGTACGACGACACCGTCGTTGCATCCAAGTTTCCTTGGACGCGCAGTTTATATAGCAGTTAAAATAAATGAACTAAATAAGCAGAAAATAAACATGCATGCCTCATATGGAATGTAAATACAGTACAATGGCAAGGTATACTTGCCTGGCAAGAAATCTGTAAAGTGTACGCGCCCAAATGTCAAGGACACGAAACCTGGAACTAAGGACTCCGAACAAACGTCTCCGGATGCTGAAATAAACATCACCAACGTTTCCGGAATGAGCAAAATAGCTAAAAAGTACATCCTTTTTGTCCAATTTGGACACAGGGACAAAACGGTAATTTCGGGCAAAAGTGGAGTCCACGTGTGGCCCACTTTGCACCGAAAAGCGTGCCGAAGGTAGTAGTCTCTAAATGGGACAAACTATAGGTCAAACAACTTTAAATGTCAATACGAACCCAACGGTATGTCCAAATGTGAATTCCGATGAGCCGAACACAATTTTGTCCAAAAAGTCAACTGTGGGACCCGCCAATTGGCAATTTGGTCAACCGTCTCAGAATTGCGTGAAAATTGGGTCACAGGACCAGCACGTTACCACGAGTCCAGTGGCACAAGTTTCGTCGTAATCTGACAAGCGTGCACAAAATACGCGCGAGTTCCACAAAAGTTGCGACACGGGGTGTGTCCGCGGATACGGCCTGATTCCGGCGCGCACACGCGTCCGAATCAGTCTCCACTGATTTTTACGTGTCCGCTTACGCTGCATACACCATTCGGTACACTTGGTACACGGCGGGGCGGTCCCGTTTGGTGCGACGCGCTTCATTTTCCAACTTTTAGAAATCTAGAAAAAGTGGGTTCGCGTAGTTTTTGTGACAAATTTAATTCTGTCCACAGCAGCTAATAATATAGGATTATTTAACAGAAAATAAACTAGGTCAAGTGTTTTACACATATCAAAAAGAATCACCGAATTCGGATCTCTGTGGTGGGAGATACGAACTCGGCAACATGGGTGGTCACCGCAGTTTTCTGCGATCCCAGAATTGGTCTGCTCGCGCCAACTTGGACGCTGTTTTTCGCCTAGGGGTACACGTTTTTCGAGGTTGGCTATTATACAAATATGGGAGAGGGTTAAGGGGTGAGCATACCGGTGAAGACGGAACGGCGTTTGGTTGAGCGAGTCGACGGAAAACAACTCCGGAGCGAAGGTGCCTCGTGTGGGAATCTGCAGTGCGCGAGGTCGGAGTCGTCGGGATGGTTTGGACGGCCTGACGGAGTTCTCTGGCTGCGGTGGCGGCTCTAGATGAGAAGAGGGGGGTCTGGAGATTTTAGGTTAGGGTTTTATGAAATAATATATATATATATATATATTTTGAATAGGGAGAGAGAGAATGAGTTTGGTTCGGTCCGCGTGTAAAAAAAAAGGGAAGAGAATTTGGATGGAGGCGGGTCCGCAAGGGGGCGCTGGATGAAAAAGGGAAGGAGCGCTAGCTTGTTTTAGTGGGAATGTGGAATCAAAGGTTTGCTAAGTTGTTGCTGGAGGGTTGCTTTTGTTTGCTTGCTTATTAGTATTATTAGGATTCTTATTTAGTTATTATTATATTACTAATTTCTTTTCGTTTCTTTTCCTTTCTTCTTTTTTTAAATATATATATATACACATATATATATATATATATATATATATATATATATATATATATAGATATACACATAAGAAAATTTATAGATTAGGATAATGTACACCGTTAGGCTAACAACTGCTCAAGGGGTCTCCTACATGAAATAAATTCCGAAAAATTCCTGATGGTCCCATAAGTCCTCTAAGTGCCCGAACACCTAAAATAAAAATTATTAAAAATCTATTTCTCCTATTTAGCCCCTAATTACTACAATTAAATCAATAATTAATAAATAAAGGGTATATACGATTTTTAGGAAGGGGGTTTTACATTCTACCCAACTTGTAAAAATTTCATCCTTGAAATTAAAATTAAGCCACGCTAGAATGCAAGGATGGTATAAGATATAAATTAACAATATAAATTCATACCTTGGTCTGCGAATAGGTTCGAAAAATGCTTGCGCATGTCGTCCTCGCGCTCCCAAGTTGATTCTCCTGGCGCGCCATGCCTCCATGCTACGCGAACCAAGGAAATAGACTGGTTCATCAACACTTTCTCTTGACGATCAAGGATTCCCACGGGTTGCTCTTGGTAAGACAAGCTCGGCCCAATGGTGATCTCCGAATGGTCGAGAACATGACTGCTGTCTGCCACATATCGTCTGAGCTGCGACGCATGGAATACGTCATGTACTCCCTCCAGTGAAGGTGGTAGCGCAAGTCGATATGCCACCTCTCCAACTCTCTCGAGCACGTCAAATGGTCCAATATACCTTGGACTCAACTTGCCGCGCCCTCCGAATCGGATGGTGCCTCTGGTCGGTGATATCCTCAAGAAGACGTGATCGCCCTCTTTGAACTCCAAGGGACGACGATGAAGGTCTGTCCACTGCTTCTGCCTGTCTTGCGCTGCTCGCAAGTGTCCCTGAATCTTCTTGACTGTCTCTACGGTATTGACCACCAACTCGGGTTCCAAAATCTGACTTTCTCCCACGTCACTCCAACACACAGGAGACCTACATTTCTTTCATACAATGCTTCAAACGGAGCCATTTGAATACTCGCTTGATAGCTATTATTGTAAGAAAACTCTACAAGATGTAGGTGGTCCTTCCATGATCCTCTGAAGTCTAACATGCAAGCCCTCAACATATCTTCCAAGGTCTGAATAGTACGCTCCGACTGCCCATCTGTCTGCGGGTGGTAAGATGTACTGAACTTCAGACGAGTACCAAGACTCTCTTGCATGCTCCTCCAAAAGTGCGATGTGAAGTGCGAATCTCTGTCCGATATAATGCTGACTGGTATCCCGTGCAATCTCACGATCTGCCTCATATATAAGTTAGCTAAAGCTTCTGTAGACTGACCCACTCTAAAAGGTATAAAATGGGCTGACTTGGTGAGTCGGTCCACTATTACCCACACTGCATCTCTCCCACTTGGACTCTTGGGAAAACCCGTGACGAAGTCCATAGTGATGTGCTCCCATTTTCACTCTGGAATCGGAAGTGGTTGCAATAATCCTGCTGTCCTCTGGTGCTCCATCTTCACTTGTTGACATACCAGACATTTAGCTACAAAGCAAGCTATCTCTCTCTTCATTCCATGCCACCAAAAGTGTTATCGTAAGTCACGATACATCTTGGTGCCTCCAAGATGAATAGAATAAATCGAACTATGAGCCTCTGCCATCAGCTCCTGTCGAATCTCTCCATTTGGAACATAAAGACGATCACCACATCGTAATATCCCATCCTCATGAATGCGCAATCCGGTCTGCTCTCCAGCCTCTGTCCTTTCCTTTAGTCTCCTGAATCTGGCATCTGTAGGCAAAGATGCCTTAATCCTCTCTACCAATGATGATTGAACTTGCAAGTTGGCTAGTGTCCCATCTGCTCCGGGTAATATCATTTCAATGCCAAGCTCTTGCAAGTCCTCCAATAGTTCCCTCTGTGCTGTCAAGAAGTAAACTGCTGGCTTCCGGCTTAACGCGTCTGCTACCACGTTAGCCTTGCCTGGATGATAATGTAGCTCTATCTCGAAATCTTTTATCAACTCGAGCCATCGACGTTGCCTCATATTTAACTCCTTCTGCGTGAAGACGTACTTGAGGCTTTTGTGGTCTGTATAGATCTCCACTCGTTCCCCATATAAGTAATGTCTCCATAGCTTCAGAGCAAATACAACGGCTGCAAGTTCCAAGTCATGAGTCGGATAATTCTTCTCATGTACTCGTAACTGCCTAGATGCATATGCAATCACCTTGCCATGCTGCATCAATACGCATCTTAAGCCTTTTCCTGATGCGTCACTGTAGATCACATAACCTCCTGATCCTGACGGAATCGTCAATACTGGTGCTGTAGTCAGTCGCTTCTTCAACTCTTCGAAGGCTGCTTGACACTCGTCAGTCCATATAAATTCTTGGTCCTTACAAGTCAAACGAGTCATATGTGCCGCTATTCTTGAGAAGTTTTCCATGAACCGTCGGTAATATCTCGCAAGTCCAAGGAAACTCCTCACCTCTGCTGCTGATTTAGGAACAGGCCATGTCTCAACTGCTGAGATCTTCTCTGGATCAACAGAAATATCATCTCCTGTAACAACATGTCCAAGAAATGAAACATTGTCCAAGAAGAACTCACATTTGCTGAGTTTAGCATATAACTGCTCTCTCCTCAAAGTCTCTAGAACAATCCGCAGGTGCTCCTCGTGCTCCTCCTGGCTCTTCGAATAGACAAGTATATCATCTATGAAGACGACCACGAACTGGTCCAAGTACTGGTGGAAGACTCGATTCATCAAGTCCATGAAGATCGCTGGAGCATTGGTCAATCCAAATGGCATGACCAAAAACTCGTAGTGCCCATATCTTGTTCTGAATGCGGTCTTCGGAATGTCCTGCTTCCGTACCTTCACTTGGTGATATCCCGATCTCAAATCTATCTTCGAGAATACCTTAGCTCTACTGAGTTGATCAAACAGGTCATCAATGCGTGGCAATGGATATTTGTTCTTCACTGTCACTGCATTCAAGGCTCTGTAGTCAATGCACATACGCACTGACCCATCCTTCTTGGGTACAAACAACACTGGTGCTCCCCAGGGTGATGCACTCGGTCGGATGAAACCTTTCTCCTCTAGCTATTTTAACTGTGCCTTCAGCTCGTCCATCTCCTTCTTCGCCAGTCTGTAAACATGCGATGCTATAGGTGCTGCTCCGGGTGCTAGTTCAATTGAAAACTCTACGTCTCTGTCTGGGGGTAGTCCTGGCAAATCCTCTGGAAAGACGTCTAGAAATTCTGAATTAATGGGATGATAGACAACATCGTCCATTGCGAGCTGCATACCATCAAGAATTTCTGTGGATCCTCGGGCAAGCTCAAGTTCAGGCTGGTTTGGTACCTTAAAAAGAATGCTTCCTCCAAAGAAATCGAAGAAAGCATGGTACTTGCTTAGCCAGTCCATTCCAAGCACAATATCAAAAGACGGCATAGGAAGGACTAAGAGTTGGGCATTCATCTCTCTGCCACGTATCACTATAGGGCCCGATCTACAAACTCGACTAACTGGTACAACTCCTCCTCCGGTTAGAATTCTAACACAACTAGATAATGGTGTAGAAGCAATGTTGTGTTTGGCAATAAAACTAGATGATATGAATGAGTGGGTGGCTCCCGTATCAAATAATGTCACAGCAGGAAAAGTAAAAGCAAGGGTAATACCTGCTATGACATCCACCTCATGATCCATGTCATCTACCTCCAATGCAAAAGCTCGCCCGTTCCTCTGCGGCTGTCCATGTCCGGTCCTCATATACTGCTCCTCCTGAGTGGGTAGCGGTGGTCCTCTCTGAAATCCTCCTGCTGCTGGGGGTCGAGGTGCTCCCGGTCCAGTCATCTGCTGAGCTGGCTTTGGTGCTGGAAGCGCTAATCTCTGAACTGGCGGTGGAAGTGTCTGCTGCATGTGGCAGTCTTTCGCCATGTGTTGTCCAGAGCCATATCTCCTACACTGACCTAAGTGGGTCCGACAATCTCTCGAAACATGTCCGATCCTCCCACAATAATTATATTGGGGTTTTTCTGGAATCTGGTACGGTCCGGCTCTGTGTTGCTGATGCTGCTGTGCCAAGGGACGTCTGATAGGTCCCCCCTGTTGTGTCCTGGCTGGTCCCTGATGTATCCCTGCCGATCCTTGTTGTGTCCTCAGCTGACCTCCTTTTTCTCTGCTAATGGTTTCATGAAATCTGGCCTCTGTCAGTAGTTCAGCGTAAGAGACTCGGGACTGCGAGCTTGTATAATGTTGTAGCTCCTGGGTCAGTCCTCGATGAAATCTCTTAGCCTTAGCCAAGTCATTTGGTATCAAAGCAGCGCCATATTTGCTGAGTCGACTAAACTAGGCATCATACTCGTCCACGGTTCGGTTCCCTTGCTCTAAGTGAAGAAACTGATCATACAAGGTGTCCCTGACAGTGTCCGGGAAGTACTTTCCCTCAAAGCATTCCAAGAACTGCTCCCAAGTCTGGTAAGTACCCAACTGGCGCTCCATGGATTCCCACCAGTGATGAGCATTACCATCTAGAAGCGTCCGTACACCCGTCATCCATAGGTCCGTAGGTAACTGCGATGCCTCCAGTAGCTTCTGCGTGTGAGTGATCCAGTTGGTAGTCTCCTCCGGGCTCTCAGTGCCCTTGTACTGCCTTGGACCCATCTGAACAAAATCCTTTACTGATCCAACCCTAGCTTGAGGTACTGGAGCTAGTGCTTGGGCTGGTACAGTAGCCTGTGCAGCCATCCTCTCCAGTGCTGCCAAAAATTCTTGCCTCTGCTCGGCTGCCTGCTGTCGCTGTTCCTGTATCATTATTTGAAAGAATTGGAACATCTGCGCTTGGCCATCTTGCGGTACTGGGAAAGCTGGAAGGTTCCCAATAGGTGAAGCGGGAAGATCAGATAGAACTGGAGTGTGAGTCTGTCCATCTGGCCCCTGAAGCCTAGGAATCGTTGGGGTCCCTCCTTGAGTCTGACCATTGACTCCAGAAGTTGTGTCGCCATCGGCGGCAGTACATCTATTTTACAAATCCATCTCTCTGCAGGTGATGTACGAAACGATTAGAAAAAGTACAGGAATCAAACAGGATGCAAGTATTAAATAGGAAGGATGAATTTCAGTCAAGCGTGGATGAGATCCTTATACTCTATTCCTATACGCAGGCTTGTTCGGTACAGTTACGTAACCGAGACAATATATTCTCGACCTGCATGGGCCACCACAAAAATATGTCACGCCCCAGTCCCAAAATACGTAGGACTAGGAATACGTAACACGCCAGCCGTATGTATACGAACTCCAATATATGGAAACCATATACACACGTACGCTGTACATGAATATCCAATTCACTGTGGTAATATATGTCACAACAAGTCACACGCAGTTCTATATCTCATCCACAGCACAAATAATAGAATAATGGAAATCAATAACTGAATATCAAAGAAGCAGTCTCAAAATAGAAATCTCAAAGTGTGATAGTCGGGTGGAAACAAATCCACTGCAATTCGACTATAATAAACTACTAAAGAGAGAAGAGAATAAACTCTAATATAAGGATAAATGTCTCGAAAAGAATAGCAACTAAAATCTCTAAACAGCTGCAATGAATCACATATAATCAGAAGGTAAGATCGCCTCAGACTGATAGGTAGCGTCAGGTCCAGGTCCATACTCCTGCGGGTACTCCTGCTCATCTATATCTGGAAAGGGACCAGGTCCTCAGAGGGACGTAACAAGATACAAAAAGCACATGCCAATAAAGTACTGAAAATAAAATCCATTAGGGTCGCCTAACCGTCTAAGTGAATGCAGTTAAGAATAACTTTTCCCACAAGTGAGCTATCTGGCTGAAAACTGGGATTTGGCATGGTTCTCTTTTGGAGATCCAGGGGCCCAAAGGCACGTTGTCTTTTGAACGGCGGAGGCCCGCCAATGTACATAATATATATATATATATATATATATATATATAT
Organism: Iris macrosiphon; assembly: GCA_036927795.1. Classification (NCBI taxonomy): domain Eukaryota; kingdom Viridiplantae; phylum Streptophyta; class Magnoliopsida; order Asparagales; family Iridaceae; genus Iris; species Iris macrosiphon. The sequence continues at coordinate 52,479,557 of JAYESA010000020.1, read as the reverse complement.
ATATATATATATATATATATATATATATATATATATATATATATATATGGGTCATCACCGCCCGTATCTCCAGTGGAGAATCCGGGTGCACAGGAGAAAAAGTGCAAAGGAGCTCAAATGCGGTACTTGTTGTTCTCCCCACCCAATGCTCTAAGCATGTCATGTCCATGACACGATAACCTCTAATAACTGCCAGGTCTAATAGCATGCAAAGTTTCTATTAGCAGTTATCCCTACCCGTCGCACGACCTATACGTACCAGTGGCCAGCCGAGTACACAAGTCCGTGTCCTACATGTGACTCACACTTGTGTAAGAATAGTGTCATGGCCAATGAAACATAAATGCCTCATGAAGATGGGGTAGTCTCAGAAAATAGGTCCAATGCATATACATAAATAAAAATATAGTACGACGACATCGTCGTTGCACCCAAGTTTCCTTGGACGCGCAGTTTATATAGCAGTTAAAATAAATGAACTAAATAAGCAGAAAATAAACATGCATGCCTCATATGGAATGTAAATACAGTACAATGGCAATGTATACTTGCCTGGCAAAAAATCTGTAAAGTGTACGCGCCCAAATATCAAGGACACGGAACCTGGAACTAAGGACTCCGAACAAACATCTTCGGATGCTGAAATAAATATCACCAATATTTCCGGAATGAGCAAAATAGCTAAAAAGTACATCCCTTTCGTCCAATTTGGCAACAGGGGCAAAACGGTAATTTGGGCAAAAGTGGAATCCACGTGTGGCCCACTTTGCACCGAAAAGCGTGCCGAAGGTAGTAGTCTCTAAATGGGACAAACTATAGGTCAAACAACTCTAAATGTCAATACGAACCCAACGGTATGTCCAAATGTGGATTTCGATGAGCCGAAAATAATTTTGTCCAAAAAGTCAACTGTGGGGCCCGCCAATTGGCGATTTGGTCAACCATCTCAGAATTGCGTGAAAATTGGGTCACAGGACCAGCGCGTTATCACGAGTCCAGTGGCGCAAGTTTCGTCGCAATCTGACAAGCATGCACAAAATACACGTGAGTTCCATAAAAGTTGCGACACGGGATGTGTCCTCGAATACGGCCTGATTTCGGCGCGCACACGCGTCCGAATCAGTCTCCACGAATTTTTACGTATCCGGTTACGCTGCGTGCACCATTCGGTACACTTGGTACACGACGGGGCGGTCCCGTTTGGTGGAACGCGCTCCATTTTCCAACTTTTGGAAATCTAGAAAAAGTGGGTTCGCGTAGTTTTTGTGACGAATTTAATTCTGTCCACAGCAGCTAATAATATAGGGTTATTTAACAGAAAATAAACTAGGTCAAGTGTTCTACACATATCAAAAAGAATCACCGAATTCGGATCTCTGTGGTGGGAGATACGAACTCGGCAACATGGGTGGTCACCGCAGTTTTCTGCGATCCCAGAATTGGTCTGCTCGTGCCAACTTGGACGCTGTTTTTCGCCTAGGGGTACACTTTTTTCGAGGTTGGCTATTATACAAATATGGGAGAGGGTTAAGGGGTGAGCATACCGGTGAAGACGGAACGGCGTTTGGTTGAGCGAGTCGACGGAAAACAACTCCGGAGCGAAGGTGCCTCGTGTGGGAATCTGCAGTGCGCGAGGTCGGAGTCGTCGGGATGGTTTGGACGGCCTGACGGGGTTCTCTGGCTGCGGTGGCGGCTCTAGATGAGAAAAGGGGGGTCTGGAGATTTTAGGTTAGGGTTTTATGAAATAATATATATATATATATATTTTGAATAGGGAGAGAGAGAATGAGTTTGGTTCGGTCCGCGTATAAAAAAAAAATGGAAGAGAATTTGGATGGAGGCGGGTCCGCAAGGGGGCGCTGGATGAAAAAGGGAAGGGGCGCTGGCTTGTTTTAGTGGGAATGTGGAATCAAAGGTTTGCTAAGTTGTTGCTGGAGGGTTGCTTTTGTTTGCTTGCTTATTAGTATTATTAGGATTCTTATTTAGTTATTATTATATTACTAATTTCTTTTCTTTTCTTTTTCTTTTTTTTTTAAATATATATATATATTTGTATATATTTGTATATATATATATATATATATATATATATATAAGAAAATTTATAGATTAGGATAATGCACACCGTTAGGCTAACAACTGCTCAAGGTGTCTCCTACATGAAATAAATTCCGAAAAATTTCTGATGGTCCCATAAGTCCTCTAAGTGCCCGAACACCTAAAATAAAAATTATTAAAAATCTATTTATCCTATTTAGCCCCTAATTACTACAATTAAATCAATAATTAATAAATAAAGGGTATATACGATTTTTAGGAAAGGGGTTTTACACGATATGGGCATTAGGAATTCTTAGTTATGCCATTCAGACTAACTAATGCTTCAACGGTATTCATGGATTTGATGAACTGTACTTTCATGCCATACTTAGATTAATTTATGGTAGTATTTATCGATTGCATCCTTGTGTATTCTTGTAATGAGGAGGAGCATGAAGAGCATCTCAGGATAGTACTGCAGACCTTGAGGCAGCACCAATTATATGCGAAGCTTAGTACGTGTGAGTTTTAGCTGGATCACATATCTTTTCTTGGGCACATTATTTCTGGAGCAGGAGTGTCAGTTGATCCCAAGAAGGTAGATGCAATAGAGAACTGGCCAGTTTCGAAGACAGTGGCGGAGGTGCGTAGTTTCCTTGGCTTTGCAGGATACTACAAAAAAATTATGTCAGACTTTGCTAAGATCTCAAAATCTTTGACTCGGTTGACATGCAAGAAAGTTAAATTTTTGTGGTCAGCAGAGTTCCAGATAGCCTTTGAAGAGTTGAAGAAGAAGTTGATCTCTGTCCCGATCCTTACTCTCCCAGCAGGATCCGGAGATTTACATTGTATTGTAATGCATCTGGCAAAGGGCTTGGATGTGTTTTGATGCAGCAGGGGAGAGTGATAGCGTATCTTTCTCGGTAGCTTAGAGATCACGAGAAGAACTATCCAACTCACGATTTGGAGTTAGCAGCAGTATTGTTTGCACTTAAGCTATGGAGGCACTACTTATATGGCGATCGGGTGAAGATCTTTACAGATCATAAGAGTTTGAAACATGTAATAATACAGAATGACTTAAACATGAGACAGAGGAGGTGGCTGAAGTTGTTGAAAGATTATGATGTGGAACTTCAATACCATCCAGGTAAGGCAAATGTAGTAGCTGATGCACTTAGTAGAAGAGGTAGAAAATTCATGTTGGCCACTCAGAAGCACATTTTAGAAGACTTATGAGAGATGTGAATCGAGATAGTACTTCCAGAGGATGCAAGAGTTTTGGCTAGCCTACAGATCCAGTCAACTTTGGTTGATAGAATCAAGATAGCTCAGGCAGAGGAGCCAAAGATTCAGAAGCTAGGGGCAGAATGTGAGTCCGGTCTTCGGAAGGAGTTGGAAATTTATGCGGATAGAACGCTAAGGTTTGGGAACCGTCTTTGTGTGCCAAATGAAGATATCCGACAAGATGTGATGACCGAGGCCCAAAATTTCTAGTATTCTATTCATCCCCGGGGCACGAAAATATACCATGATATCAAGCAATATTTTTGGTGGAACAGAATAAAAAGTGAGATAGCTCGGTTCGTTTTACGATGTCTCGCATGTCAGCAAGTGAAGACAGAACAACAGAGACCGGCAGGATTATTGCAGTAGCTTCCTATTCCAGAGTGGAAGTGGGAACACATCATAATAGATTTTATGACCGGTTTACCAAGATCCCCGACTGGTCGAGATGCAGTTTGGGTGATAGTGGATTGACTCACAAAAGTAGCACATTTTTTCCCCTTTAGAGTAGGACAGTCTACAGAGCATGTGGCAAATTTGTATATGCGACAGATTGTGAAGCAACATGGCATGCCGATAAGCATAGTGTCCGACCAAGATACAAGGTTCACTTCTCATTTCTGGAGAAGTTTGAACGAGAGATTGGGTACCCGGTTAAGATTCAGTACTGCGTACCACCCCCAGACAGACGAGCAATCAGAGAGGACCATTCAGACCCTGGAGGATATGTTATGAGCATGTATCCTAGACTTTGGTGGATCTTGGGATAATCACCTTCACTTAGTAGAATTCTCGTATAACAACAATTATCAGGCCAGTATTCAGATTGCACCTTTCGAGACACTATATGGCAGAAAGTGTAGATCACTATTGGCATGGGACGACATTGGTGAGCGGAAGATGTTAGGCTCCGAAATGATCACGCAGACGGTAGAAGTTGTCAGGTAGATCAGAGAGCGATTTTGGGTTGCGCAGGATCAACATCGTCACTAGGAAGACCAGCATCGTAGGCCTTTAGAGTTTCGTGTCGGCGACCACGTATTCTTGCAGATTTCGTCAACCCATAGAGTTATTAGATTCGGAGTCCACGGGAAGCTTAGTCCGCGATACATTGGACCATTTGACATTCTCGATCGGGTAGGCGATGTGGCTTATCGTCTTACCCTTCCACCTTCTCTACGTGAGGTGCACGATGTATTTCATGTATCTCAGTTGCGTAGGTATGTCCCAGATTCGAGTAATATCCTCGATCACTCTGAATTAGTCGTTGGTACCGACTTATCTTACGAGGAGCAACCCATATCCATTCTGGACCGAAGGGAGAAGGTACTCAAGAACCGGACTATTTTTTTTGTCCGAGTTGCCTAGGGCCATCACACTCTTGGAGAATCGACGTGGGAACGCGAGGACGATATACAGTCTTGGTACCCACACCTATTCGATTAGGAAGGTATATTCTACCTTATGTCTTCGTATTTTAGATTTCATGATCAGGCGATCACCTATGTGTTGTGATGTTATTGCTTGCATGTGTAGATTGCTTGTAGTTAGTTTGTTGCTTGTCTGATATCTCTAGCTAGCCTTGAGTTTTAATTTTGATGACGATTTTTTTTAAGGTGGGTAGAGATATCAGCCCCCTTTTCTGGCTCACTTTGGCGCATATTCTCCTTGGCTCACTTTGGCGCACAATGGTTGCTAGCCCGGCCATTGTTTAGACCAGACCCGAGAGTTGTGGAGAGAGTGGGTTTGGTTGGGTTGGTGGCATGTATGGATTGGATGTGTTTGAGTGATCCAACGGTCCACATCTCAAACCTAAACCTATATATTTCCATTTCTCTCTCTCTGCTCATTATCTTTCCTTTCTATTTCTTTCTCTTAGGTTTCCTCTCTTCCTCCATAGGCAAGTACATCTTGCACAAGAAGAAGAACCATGGATTTATGCATGATTTTAGTTCTTAATAATTCATGTTTATTTTTAGCTCATATTGTTGGGACCGAGCACCCCTTCATCTTTAATACTTGTTGTTCTTGATTTTCTTAGTAGGAATTGCATGGACCTGAGTTTGGGTCTATTGGTTCACTTTTATTTTTTGGGGGTTTGATCTCCCAAAAACTTTGTGTTTCACAAAACTAATTAGCTCATAGTGTAGAGCACCATATTTTATGTAACTTTATTTTTGGACATGCTTATTTTCGAATCCAACTGAGTTCAATGCTAAAACTTGATACAATACGTATACCAAAATGACTGACTGTAGAAGAAGAATAGTGATCTGTAAAGAGTATGCAAGATGACCCCTTCGGCGTAAAAATATGTATGTTTTACTTTGGGCGCATTGGTGTGCTGTCCTAATTCTTCGTGCGTACTAATCATACTGCACTCAATCTCCTAGCAAAAGTGCGTCAGTCACACTCCTTGAGTCAGCGACACACTGAAAAACTCAGTTGACGCACTTTGGTGCATATTCAATCAAAGTTCTTCCTGGAAAACCAAGAGAAAAGTGCGCCACAGTCAGTCAACGCACTTTCTTCGCATTTGGCAATTTGACGCACATTTCCTATGTTTCGTCAGCCGTCGCACTTTTCTTACGTTGGTCTGCTCGCGCACTTTCTTCTCTCTTCGTTTCCATAGGGACGAAGCTTTGGTTAGTTTTTCGATTTCTATGTTATTAATTTTTGTGCTCCTCGATTGACGAGTTTCTCGACTGTCAAGCTTTGACCTTGGATTGTGTATTTTGTCAAGAAAGCACGTCTTATTCTTGCCCACCTTATTCTTGTCCGTGCACTTTTGTCAAGTGCGCCGTATTGGTTAACTTGAGAAAGTGCGCTACCCCCCTTTTGTAGCTCGCTCACTTTCCTGAGAAAGTGCGCCAACCTTATTTTCTGTGAGTTTGTGCGCCAACCTTACTTCATGAGACTTTATGCGTCCGAGACTTCATGCGACACCCTGAGTATGCGCTTGATTGGTTCATGCACCTGACCTTCATGCGTACAATTTTATCCGCATGTTATCCTTAGTGACCCCATGCGTGCACGTAGTGCTTTCATTATGTGTTCACTTATCCTATATTTGGAATGTTCTTATCATCCTCTATGTGGTTGATCCTGGTATTGCTTGTGTTATGTTTCTAAGAAAGAATGGACTTAGAAACCATACCTCATGCTAGACATGACCATGTGCTAAGATTGGCTTCATACATGGCATGAATATGTGTTGGATTGAGATATTCTTTGTGGAACAGACTAAGTGAATAGTGACTAACCAGCTATATGCATGACATAAGCTTCATGTTATAATGTGATCAAGATTCATGTGACCCAATAATAATTGATAATTGGACTCGAATACTATATCCGTGCTGAAACTATTATTGTGTGATAAAGTTCCTGATCTAGTGTGCGCTGATGTGCGACATATCGTGTTACGTGTTAAAGTGATTATATTTGAGATGTGCATCGAGAATGCCTCCAAATTTTTGAACGCGTGATACTATAAATATAATATTTTTTCTAGCACGGACATGATATATGAGTCAAATACCAAAGCGTGGCTAGGATATTGATTTATTGAATGTTGCATACACGCTCGGGTGAATCCAGATTGAATTTCCATGGATTCATATTTTGCTTGCCCGTACTTTGTACGACATCTTAAGAAAAATTCTCATATGGCCATGCCTTGAGATTTTTGAACACAATATAGAGTTAATTAAGCAATTAAAAGTGGTAGTAACATATGTAGGAAACGATATCCCGAGATCATGCCAACGAACCTTCCGACAAAGATTCAATCTAAGTGTGCTGTAGGCTGAGCACCACAGATACTGTATATGATCTGCCTTAGTGGAGTGCAATATCTGACATATTATAAATATGTCGAGCCACTGTTTCACTATAGGAACATTGGAACCACTAATACCGTATTTTTAGCGCAGTGGCACTACAAAAAACTAGTGCAATTCGTGAAGTACCTGTATATTCATCTATTTGGCTAGGTTAGCTCATGTTAGGCAATGACGTGATCTGAGGATACCTATTATGCATTATTCTGAGAAAATCTTAGACTCCACAAATAGCAAACCGTACAAGTGATTGACCAATTTTATTAATTGAACTTGGTTGTGATTGTATTATTCTGTTAGTAGCCTGGAAAAATGGAAAATCATAGTGTGATGGATTCAACCATTGTCCTTATTTGGTTGTAGGGTTGGACCTTTGTTCTAGGATATGCCATGGACCTACGCTACCACGTAGAACTATTATATATATTTATTGCTTTGGATTTTGTTCTTTTTTTCGTGCTTCCGTTATGGTACTTGCTATTTGGGGTCTAACCCCACTGGTTTTGTATGGTCATATTTTGAGCCAGCACCCGAGGATCTGGCGTATCTTCCCCCGGCTCACGGTGCGTACCAAGAATATGGCCACCGAGGTGTAAACTCCCTCGACCAAATTTCAGTAAATTAGGATTAATTTTGACTAGTTAGAATTAGTGCAACTTTTTTAAATTTTATTTATTATTATATTGATTGTGCACCTGTTCATTACACAATTGACTAGGGCATCACACTAGCTGTTAACCCTAAACAAATTTCACATTCCTGCTCTAGACTAGTCAGACTACTTTTTCTATATTCTGTGCAACTTCCAGAAACCTCGTTTGATGCTTCGTTTTAGTCGCACAAATATCGTTACAAACGTATGTATTTATTTCCTATTTAATTTTCTGCTCTTTACCATCTCTGTACCCCTAGAGATTTGAGGACCAGTAGGCACCTGTTTTTGCCAAACAAAAATACGATAATATTCTACTCTAATTGTATTACAATTATCGTTTTGACACCGTAGAAAAATTATGACTCTAATAGCCCCTAAATAATTAGTGAACACCGTGCGCAGTATTTATTAAATAATAAATACGATGACTGTATCACCTGCAATATCAGACCCTGCACCTGCCCAGAATCACCCCACACTGTCCAAAATATTTTTCCCCAGCTATTTTCCCTCATTTCTATACAATTTAGAATTTCAGGAAATCAGTATTTAAAATTTGGTAAATTGCGAAATTACGCAAAATACAAATTTTATGCAATTATGCAATTATTGAAAAGTTAGGGGTTTATATGCAAATTGCATGCTAGGTGGCCAAATCCTATTGGCTAGACCATAGGTGGGTAGGACCCACCATAAAATCCAGAGAAATCCTGTGAAAATATCTCCAAAATACAAATTACCCATTTACCCCTAAACTTCAAAATAATTACAGGATTGCCACTCCCTCAAAACCCTATATAAACCCTAAACCCCCATTCAAATTTCCTACAGCCCATCCCTCTCCCCTCCGACCACCGTCTCCGGCCGTCGCCGACCACCGCCACCCTACCCGAACCCTTCGCCACCCTCCCCTCTTCCCTCCGGCCAAGCCCCACCGCCAGCGCCGCCGGCTACAGCCCCCGCACCCTCACCCTTTCTTCACACTCACAGCACCACCACCACTCCCATTCACTTCCCCCGCCGCCTCCGGCAGTCGCCGACCACCGCCACCCTACCCAGACGACTCGCCGTCCTCCCCTCCACCGGACCACCGACCCTCACCTCCCCACGACACCGCCTCCGGCCGCCCTAGCCCCCGCAACATCTCGGCCACCCTCAACCCTAACCTGCCACTCCTCCCTCCGACGGCCTCCAGCCACCGCCACCGCCGTTGTGGACCTCCGCCACCCCCACCAAACTGACCGCCACTTCTCCCTCCTCCTTTCCCTCACCCTGCCCGGCCACCTCCGCCGCTCCTCCGCCGGTCAGCGCCCCCGCAAGCCGCTGCTGCTGCTGCTGCTGCCAGTGGCCACTGCCACTGCTGCTGCTCCTCCGGCCGCCTCCGGCCAGCTCCGCCGCCGTCCTCCCGCCGGCGACACCGCGTGGGACCCCCCTTGCCACCTGTAAAGGTATATTATACCTATACTATACTATAATACATAATTAATCTATAGTACATGAATATATGTATATAATATATGTATATATATGTATATATATATGTATATATATATGTAAAATACTATGTATATTTATATATATATCTATATAATATAATATATATACTTTTCTTATACAATATATATTATAATATATATATACTTATGTATATATATATTATACTATACATATATAATTATATATGTATATATGTATATATGTATATGTATAAATGTATATATTATATCATAATTACTATTATGTATATATTTAATACTGTAAAATATATAAATATATGTGTATACATATATTTATATAAATTGTATATAACATATATATTATACTGTGCATTTTCTATTTTCTGCATTTAAATCCTGCACCTATATATATATATATCTATATATATATATATATTATGTATATATATTAAATATCAGCTGGATAATACAGCTTAATTATATATAATATATTTTAATTTCTGCAATGTCATTTATTACATAATATTATATGCTGGATATTACAGCCTATCTATAAATATATAATTATTAACAGTGGTCACATATAGACCCTGCTACTACTTATATTATATTGCTGAATAAATACAGCATTTATATACATATTAAAATTCTTGCACTATACTATATACTATAATACATATATTATATATATGTATTTAAATTACTGTCCTGTTATTTCATTTTACCTATATATATATATATATCAATCAGTGGATATACCCTGAGTATATATGTATTTAAATTACTGTCCTGTCAAATCAATTTATTTATATTATATATATATATCAGAGGATACACCCTGATAAATACTATATTTATCGCAGTGGATATACCCTGCTACTATATATATTATTGCCTGCATTTATCTGTTCTATAAATATATACTATTATATATATTATATCTATGCCTACTAAATATATATATCTATACTATATATATGTAAATATATATATGTTTTATATTACAGCCTGGATATTCACGAACCCTGCCTATTCTTTTAACAGAAACCAACTACAGCACAGCCAGTGACCCCCTGTCACCAGCACCTTCACAACTGACTATAAAATCAGGGTTTCAACACTATCAGGGAGTAGGCAAGTATACCTTGCCAAGTTAATGTTTAAATTAAATTATTGATATCTGCTTGTTTTGAAATTCATATACCCTGATCACCTGAGACTGCCTTGGGTACCGTCAACTGTTATGTTGACATGATATTATCGACTCACCAAACAGCTGAGAGAATATCCTAATATTCTCCTAGACCCCATCACGGGAACACGCAACATGGTTGCATTTCATATATGGATGCGAGCTGCGTATTTGATTAGCTACCAGTACGTGTGACCCGCATCACGGATTAGAACAACTCAGGAAATGTACGACTTGACATTTAGTTTCATTGGGATGGGAAAGATAACTAGTTGACGTATGGGACACCCTCTCCACAAATGTTCTATACCTTCGCACCATGCTCCTTGGAGATGGTCGATTGCAGAGTTCCCTGAGTCGGGGGCATACGACACCTATACTAGCCAGTCGCCACGATTGGTGAATTACGTCAGCGTATGTCTAGCCACACATTCCCATGCGTACTACTGGATCTTTACTTGCATTTTCACTTAGTATGGTTAGTACCCTGTATTTATTTTATTTCTTTATTCAGTATTTTACATTACATGGCATGTCATTTTTCTGTATCTTGTTACGTCCCACTGAGGACCTGGTTCCTTGCCAGATCTAGATGAGGCTTTCTACCCCACAGTGTACGGGCCTGATCAGGAGGCCAGATGTGCTACCGAGGAGGAGCTCGAGGAGACACCCTCAGAGTAGGCTTGACCCTAGATGCTGCTACCTAGAGATGGAGATGTTTTGATCAGATAGACACTGCTTAGTCTATCTGATTTTTCTGCGCTATTATCAGTTTTTGTAGTAGGCTTGTATTCTCACTAGTTGTGTACTGTATCAGACTCAGTTATATATATATTTCAGCACTTGTTTTTCTGACATTTTGTTGTGGATGAGATAGTTTTACCTGTTCTATACTTGTAGTATTTTAGGACAGCGTAGCACGTCCCTTTGGGTCCATCAAAGTGGATTAAGCCCTTAGTGACGTGTCAGCTGGCCAGTGACACGTGGCCTAGTTCCTGACATTTTGGGACTGGGGCGTGACATGGTTTTAGTGGTGGCCCATGCAGGTCCAGTTTTATTTGCTAGTAGGTATGATGACATGCCCAGCAAAGCCTGCAATAGGATAGAAATAATAGGTCTCATCCCCACTGACACCATCCTTACAAATTCTATTATTTCATCTTGCTTGATTATCATTATTTATCTCCTTTGTGTTTTCTAATTATCCTATTTTCCTCAGAAATATGGACATACCCGGGAAACTTGCGAATAATAGGGCGGACCAAGCAACAGACCCTTCGCCAAGTGCCCAAGGAACTCCGTCCAATCACCAGAATTCTAGCCAGGAGACGACACCAACTCCACATGCAGAGACACCTTTGTCTCCACCTCCAGCCTTGCCTATCCAGATGCCACAACTTGAGGGTCAACCTCAAATGTTGCAGTTTCTCCAGACTATGTTGCAGAACCAGTGGCAACAAACTGAGGCCCTGAGACAGTCTCAGTGGCAGCAAACTGAAGCTCTGCGACAGACGTTGATGACGGCTTTGGACAGAACTACTACTCCAACACCAGTACCTGTCCTACCAGCGGGAACAGTTCGAGGCTTCCGTCAAATGAGCCCGAGGGATTTCAAAGGCAACGAGACTCCTGAAGAGATCTCCGATTGGATCTCCAACACCGAAATGCTGCTAGAAGGATCGCAACTCACTCCCGACCTATGGATGACCGCTGTGAGGGGCCAACTTCTTGGCAACGCCCATCACTGGTGGGAATCCATAGAGCGCAGCGTCGGCAAAGACCAAACTTGGCAATAATTCTTGGAGCACTTCAACGCCAAGTACTTCCCAGCGACAGTCCAGAATGCTCTATACTCCCAGTTCCTGCACCTGGAGCAGGGAAACATGACTGTCGATGCTTACGACACGGAGTTTAGCCGACTGAGTCGTTTCGGTGCTGATCTGATCCCGAACGAGCTGAAGAAGGCTAAAAGATTCCACCATGGCCTTAACCACGAGCTCCAGAGGTACACAACAACGCAGTCGAGAATCTCCTACAACGAGGTTCTTACCGAAGCCAGGGAGCAAGAAGCCATTGGCCGTGGAGCCAGACGCTCAAATCCAGCCTTCCCGGCCAAGAATCAGCACAGAGCAGGAGGACCTATACGTCGTCCCCAATATCAGACGCAACAGACGACGGGGCCTTACCAGAAGAGGGAGCTCCCGATTTGTCACTTTTGTGGCAAGAAGGGGCATTTTGCCAATGACTGTAGAAAGAAGCTGGGATTATGCCTGCTATGTGGAGCTAGAAATCATATGGCCAAAGACTGCCCACAACGTAGAGATGCAGCACCTCAGCAAGGGCAGAAGCCAGGAGCACAAGCTCAGAAGATGCTTCCCTCCACATCAGGAGGATATCAGAGAGGAGCACCTCTGCCTACTCAGGAGACTCAGTTCAAGGCCAGACAACAAGTCGGAGGACAAAGGCAGGGACAAGCCTTTGCGTTAGCTGCCATTTCAGAAGAACCTGAAGGAGAAACTATAACAGGTACCATTTTAGTTGCATCATTACCTGCAACTGTATTATTCGATTCTGGGGCTACTTTGTCTTTCATATCCAGTAGATTCGTAGCCATGCCCAAGCTATCTACTTCTCCGCTACCCAAGTGTTGGAAAATACTTACTGGAGGAGGTATTGTTCCAGTTACCAACATTATCGAAACCTGTCCGGTAGTTGTTTGTAGTAGAGGACTAAGAGCGCGATTTTTGGTACTTCCAATGCCAAATTTCGATGTTGTCTTAGGCATGGACTGGCTAAGCCAGAACGATGCTATCCTAGACTGCCGAAAGGGTAGTGTTATCTTTAGACCCCTAGATCACCCAGAGTTCGAATATGTCCGTGGAACCATCGAGCAAGGAGTAGGCCAGACTCCTAGAGCTTACATGGCGATGGAGACAGCACTTCCCTCAATTGTAGCAGAGTTCGAGGACGTATTTCCAGAAGAATTGCCAGGCCTACCGCCTGACAGAGAAGTGGAGTTCATTATTGAGCTGATACCCGGAGCTGCACCAGTATCCTCCAATGTATACCGACTGGCGAAGAAGGAGCTTGACGAGCTGAAACTTCAACTGGAGGAACTACAGATCAAGGGATTTGTTCGTCCTAGTGCATCACCCTGGGGAGCACCAGTGTTGTTTGTACCAAAGAAGGACGGAACATATCGCATGTGCATTGATTACAGAGCCCTCAACGCTCTGACAATCAAAAACAAGTACCCCTTGCCGAGAATTGACGACCTGTTCGATCAACTAACAGGAGCCGTAGTATTCTCGAAGATAGACTTGAGATCAGGCTACCATCAAGTCAAGGTACGAAGAGAAGACATTCCAAAGACAGCATTCAGAACTCGTTATGGTCATTACGAATTTCTGGTGATGCCGTTTGGATTGACTAATGCACCTGCTGTATTCATGAACCTGATGAACCGAGTCTTCCACCAATATCTGGACCAGTTCGTGGTAGTCTTCATCGACGACATTCTGGTGTATTCGAAAAGCCACGAGGAGCATGAAGAGCACTTAAGGTTGGTATTAGAGACGCTGAGACGGGAGAGCCTTTATGCTAAGATGAGCAAGTGTGAATTCTTCCTGGACCGTGTCGCATTTCTTGGACACGTTATCACAGGAGAAGGCATCTCGGTAGACCCAGCAAAGATCTCATCTGTTGAGACGTGGCCAACCCCGACCAACGTCTCAGAGGTGAGAAGCTTTCTAGGACTTGCCGGATATTACCGGAGGTTCGTAGAAAACTTTGCAAGAATCGCGGAGCCGATTACCCGTCTTACTCGCAAGGAGCAGGAGTTCATATGGACTGAAGATTGCCAGACAGCTTTTGATGACTTGAAGAAGCGTCTGACTACAGCTCCCATTTTGACTATACTATCTGGATCCGGAGGTTTCGTCATATATAGCGATGCATCCGGAAAAGGATTTGGTTGTGTCTTAATGCAACATGGGAAAGTTGTAGCTTATGCCTCAAGACAGTTGAGGACTCATGAGAAGAATTACCCCACTCACGATCTGGAGCTTGCCGCAGTCATCTTCGCCCTGAAGCTATGGAGACACTATCTATATGGCGAAAGAGTGGAGATATTCACCGATCATAAAAGTTTGAAGTACGTCTACACCCAGAAGGACCTAAATCTGAGACAAAGACGATGGCTCGAAGTGATGGCGGATTTCGAAATTGATCTACAGTACCATCCAGGGAAAGCTAATATGGTGGCAGATGCTCTAAGCAGGAAACCCTCGGCATTCTTTATGATCACCCAACCAGATCTGCTGAGAGATCTAGCAAAGTTGGGAATAGAGATCATTGTGCCAGGAATTGATGGTCAATTATCAAACTACCAGCTGCAATCAACCTTGGTGGAAAGAATCAAAGCTGCTCTACCAGCAGATGCAAGATTTCAGAGGCTTCGACAGAGAACAGAAGCTGGACTCCAGACCGGTTGTCGCATACACGAAGATGGGACTCTAAGATGTGGAAATCGTCTTTATGTTCCAAATGGAGAACTTCGTAATGAGCTGATGTCAGAAGCTCATAGCTCAGTATACTCTATACATCCAGGAGGCACAAAGATGTACAGAGATCTGCGGCAATATTACTGGTGGCATGGAATGAAGCGGGAGATAGCACGCTTTGTGGCCAAATGTCTGGTGTGTCAACAAGTCAAGGCTGAGCATCAGAGATCTGCCGGTCTACTTCAACCCCTCCCAATACCCGAGTGGAAATGGGAACACATTACGATGGACTTTGTTACGGGCTTCCCAAGAAGTCCTAGTGGTCGTAATGCTGTCTGGGTAATTGTAGACAGACTCACTAAGGCTGCTCATTTTCTACCTTTTAGAGTCGGGCAATCCACAGAAGTCTTGGCGGACATGTACATGAAGGAGATAGTGCGTCTGCATGGAGTGCCAGTCAGCATAGTATCTGACAGAGATACGAGATTTACATCTTACTTTTGGCGAAGTATGCAAGAAAGTCTTGGTACCCGCCTCAAGTTCAGCACCTCGTATCACCCACAAACAGATGGCCAATCAGAACGCACCATCCAGACACTTGAAGATATGCTGAGAGCCTGCATGCTTGATTTCAGCGGATCATGGGAAGATCATCTACACCTGGTGGAATTTTCCTACAACAACAGCTATCAAGCAAGCATTCAAATGGCTCCCTTTGAAGCTTTGTATGGAAGGAAATGTCGTTCCCCAGTATGCTGGAGCGATGTTGGCGAGAGACAGATCTTGGGACCAGAACTGATTATTCGTACGGTGGAGAAAGTAAAGAAGATCCAGGGACACCTACGAGCTGCACAAGACAGGCAGAAGCACTGGGCCAACATTCACCGACGACCTCTAGAGTTCCAAGTAGGGGAGCATGTGTTCTTAAAGATCTCACCTACTAGAGGAACTATCAGATTTGGAGGAAGAGGGAAGCTAAGTCCAAGGTACCTTGGACCCTTCGATGTGCTAGATCGCGTCGGAGAAGTTGCTTACAGACTAGCTCTACCTCAGACTTTGGAGGGAGTACATGACGTCTTCCACGTATCTCAGCTGAGGAGGTACATTCCAGACCCGAGTCATGTGCTAGACTACTCAGAGATCACCATCGGGCCAAGCTTATCTTATCAGGAGGAGCCTGTAGAGATTCTGGACCGTAGCGAGAAAGTGTTGCGAGGCCAGACTATTCCTCTCGTTCGTGTTGCATGGAGACATCATGCACCAGGTGAATCCACCTGAGAACGAGAAGAGGATATTCGTCAGCGTTATCCCCACCTATTTCCAAACCAGGGTATGTCCAATATTTCAAATTCAATCTTTCTTAATCATCATATGTCCTTTTTCATTCTCATTATATGGTTGTTTTTATTTCGAGGACGAAATATTCTAAGGAGGGTAGATTGTAAACTCCCTCGACCAAATTTCAGTAAATTAGGATTAATTTTGACTAGTTAGAATTAGTGCAACTTTTTAAAATTTTATTTATTATTATATTGATTGTGCACCTGTTCATTACACAATTGACTAGGGCATCACACTAGCTGTTAACCCTAAACAAATTTCACATTCCTGCTCTAGACTAGTCAGACTACTTTTTCTATATTCTGTGCAACTTCCAGAAACCTCGTTTGATGCTTCGTTTTAGTCGCACAAATATCGTTACAAACGTATGTATTTATTTCCTATTTAATTTTCTGCTCTTTACCATCTCTGTACCCCTAGAGATTTGAGGACCAGTAGGCACCTGTTTTTGCCAAACAAAAATACGATAATATTCTACTCTAATTGTATTACAATTATCGTTTTGACACCGTAGAAAAATTATGACTCTAATAGCCCCTAAATAATTAGTGAACACCGTGCGCAGTATTTATTAAATAATAAATACGATGACTGTATCACCTGCAATATCAGACCCTGCACAGAATCACCCCACACTGTCCAAAATATTTTCCCCCAGCTATTTTCCCTCATTTCTATACAATTTAGAATTTCAGGAAATCAGTATTTGAAATTTGGTAAATTGCGAAATTACGCAAAATACAAATTTTATACAATTATGCAATTATTGAAAAGTTAGGGGTTTATATGCAAATTGCATGCTAGGTGGCCAAATCCTATTGGCTAGACCATAGGTGGGTAGGACCCACCATAAAATCCAGAGAAATCCTGTGAAAATATCTCCAAAATACAAATTACCCATTTACCCCTAAACTTCAAAATAATTACAGGATTGCCACTCCCTCAAAACCCTATATAAATCCTAAACCCCCATTCAAATTTCCTACAGCCCATCCCTCTCCCCTCCGACCACCGTCTCCGGCCATCGTCGACCACCGCCACCCTACCCGAACCCTTCGCCACCCTCCCCTCTTCCCTCCGGCCAAGCCCCACCGCCAGCGCCGCCGGCTACAGCCCCCGCACCCTCACCCTTTCTTCACACTCACAGCACCACCACCACTCCCATTCACTTCCCCCGCCGCCTCCGGCAGTCGCCGACCACCGCCACCCTACCCAGACGACTCGCCGTCCTCCCCTCCACCGGACCACCGACCCTCACCTCCCCACGACACCGCCTCCGGCCGCCCTAGCCCCCGCAACATCTCGGCCACCCTCAACCCTAACCTGCCACTCCTCCCTCCGACGGCCTCCAGCCACCGCCACCGCCGTTGTGGACCTCCGCCACCCCCACCAAACTGACCGCCACTTCTCCCTCCTCCTTTCCCTCACCCTGCCCGGCCACCTCCGCCGCTCCTCCGCCGGTCAGCGCCCCCGCAAGCCGCTGCTGCTGCTGCTGCTGCCAGTGGCCACTGCCACTGCTGCTGCTCCTCCGGCCGCCTCCGGCCAGCTCCGCCGCCGTCCTCCCGCCGGCGACACCGCGTGGGACCCCCCTTGCCACCTGTAAAGGTATATTATACCTATACTATACTATAATACATAATTAATCTATAGTACATGAATATATGTATATAATATATGTATATATATGTATATATATATGTATATATATATGTAAAATACTATGTATATTTATATATATATCTATATAATATAATATATATACTTTTCTTATACAGTATATATTATAATATATATATACTTATGTATATATATATTATACTATACATATATAATTATATATGTATATATGTATATATGTATATGTATAAATGTATATATTATATCATAATTACTATTATGTATATATTTAATACTGTAAAATATATAAATATATGTGTATACATATATTTATATAAATTGTATATAACATATATATTATACTGTGCATTTTCTATTTTCTGCATTTAAATTCCTGCACCTATATATATATATATCTATATATATATATATATATTATGTATATATATTAAATATCAGCTGGATAATACAGCTTAATTATATATAATATATTTTAATTTCTGCAATGTCATTTATTACATAATATTATATGCTGGATATTACAGCCTATCTATAAATATATAATTATTAACAGTGGTCACATATAGACCCTGCTACTACTTATATTATATTGCTGAATAAATACAGCATTTATATACATATTAAAATTCTTGCACTATACTATATACTATAATACATATATTATATATATGTATTTAAATTACTGTCCTGTTATTTCATTTTACCTATATATATATATATCAATCAGTGGATATACCCTGAGTATATATGTATTTAAATTACTGTCCTGTCAAATCAATTTATTTATATTATATATATATATCAGAGGATACACCCTGATAAATACTATATTTATCGCAGTGGATATACCCTGCTACTATATATATTATTGCCTGCATTTATCTGTTCTATAAATATATACTATTATATATATTATATCTATGCCTACTAAATATATATATCTATACTATATATATGTAAATATATATATGTTTTATATTACAGCCTGGATATTCACGAACCCTGCCTATTCTTTTAACAGAAACCAACTACAGCACAGCCAGTGACCCCCTGTCACCAGCACATTCACAACTGACTATAAAATCAGGGTTTCAACACTATCAGGGAGTAGGCAAGTATACCTTGCCAAGTTAATGTTTAAATTAAATTATTGATATCTGCTTGTTTTGAAATTCATATACCCTGATCACCTGAGACTGCCTTGGGTACCGTCAACTGTTATGTTGACATGATATTATCGACTCACCAAACAGCTGAGAGAATATCCTAATATTCTCCTAGACCCCATCACGGGAACACGCAACATGGTTGTAATTCATATATGGATGCGAGCTGCGTATTTGATTAGCTACCAGTACGTGTGACCCGCATCACGGATTAGAACAACTCAGGAAATGTACGACTTGACATTTAGTTTCATTGGGATGGGAAAGATAACTAGTTGACGTATGGGACACCCTCTCCACAAATGTTCTATACCTTCGCACCATGCTCCTTGGAGATGGTCGATTGCAGAGTTCCCTGAGTCGGGGGCATACGACACCTATACTAGCCAGTCGCCACGATTGGTGAATTACGTCAGCGTATGTCTAGCCACACATTCCCATGCGTACTACTGGATCTTTACTTGCATTTTCACTTAGTATGGTTAGTACCCTGTATTTATTTTATTTCTTTATTCAGTATTTTACATTACATGGCATGTCATTTTTCTGTATCTTGTTACGTCCCACTGAGGACCTGGTTCCTTGCCAGATCTAGATGAGGCTTTCTACCCCACAGTGTACGGGCCTGATCAGGAGGCCAGATGTGCTACCGAGGAGGAGCTCGAGGAGACACCCTCAGAGTAGGCTTGACCCTAGATGCTGCTACCTAGAGATGGAGATGTTTTGATCAGATAGACACTGCTTAGTCTATCTGATTTTTCTGCGCTATTATCAGTTTTTGTAGTAGGCTTGTATTCTCACTAGTTGTGTACTGTATCAGACTCAGTTATATATATATTTCAGCACTTGTTTTTCTGACATTTTGTTGTGGATGAGATAGTTTTACCTGTTCTATACTTGTAGTATTTTAGGACAGCGTAGCACGTCCCTTTGGGTCCATCAAAGTGGATTAAGCCCTTAGTGACGTGTCAGCTGGCCAGTGACACGTGGCCTAGTTCCTGACATTTTGGGACTGGGGCGTGACACGAGGATAACGAGTGGGTTCCTTTATTCACTGCTCATCTTTTGTAAACTATATTCTTTTGGATGTTTAGCCAACCAATACCTATTAGCCGACAAATCTGGACACTAGTTCTTTACATGACTGTATATATTCAGACTGCAGCTGACTCACTGTCATGTATACCTTGATCTTGCATCTGACATATCATTGTGTATCGCTAGATCTCTAAAGAAAATTATGTTGTGGCGTTTGGAACGCCTTACTGCTTATTCTGAAGTATTCTATATTATTGTTTCTTGTTTGAATGATTAAGACATAGAAGTTCTTGACCCTAGAAGACTTGATTGTAGCATGCACCCCCTTGTCTAGTTACAGTCGTGATCGTCGTACGACGTATAGTACCTTGTACGGGATAGCTGGTCATGTCCGTCTCAGTATGTTGGTACTATGGCGTGACATATTTTTTTTAATTTTAGAGTAGTGAAAATGACACAAAAAAACTTATCATATACTTTCTTCTTTGACATGTAATCTTCTAATGGCCTCGATGTCCACGAAAGCAACGCAATTTTATTTTAGTGTAGGTTCAAGAATGTTAAGTAAGATACTACCGAATATTTTGGAAGTCTGTGTTTACATTCAAGATTTGATTCGTAAAAAAAAACGGACACAATATTAAGAGATGAATGTGCCGACATTATTCAATCTCTTATGGACGATCCTATTGGAGATGAAGAATGAAGCGGCAACAAATATTCAAAAAAGCGACATGAAGATCAGATTTAAGATAAAATTTGTACTCACTTTTAAACTTTACAAAAAATAAATAAATGTCATATTAAATTTCTTAGAAAAATAAAATTAATGATTTTTTTATATTATTCTTTTGTAAGCCAAAAGTATTCTTTATTTATAATTTTTTAGCCCAAAATCTTGACCCATAAATAAATTCCAATTTTTTTTTCAAAACCAGGGTCAACTCGGAACTGGGCTCAACTGGGTTAAGCTTGGCTCAATTATTTTTTAAGTTCTGGACCAAACTGAATTTGGGTTCAGAATTTTTGGGCCGGCCCAAATCGGACTCCTACCCATGCTGGCCCAGAACTGATCAAATTCGATCAAAATCAGACTTGGACCAGTCTACCCTAACATTTTGAATACATTTTGGGCTATCAAAATTTTGTTCTTTTTCATAACTTCTTTCGTCCATTTCAACTATTATATAAAAAAAAACAATTATCAGCTTATTATACCCATGATTTCCGGTAGGTTACAACCTATGTGACTTAGAGCATCATTAGTAAGACTCATCTCCGGTCCTAATTTCTAGATTCAGAATTTAGAAGCTCATTTGGTTGAATAGTAAGTTTCATTCCTAGTTTCAATTTCTAAAATTTCGATCTCATTCTACCAATAGGACCTGAGGCTTGAGCCTTCCAATTTCTAAGTTCTAGATTGTAGGAACTCATTTTGTAGAGTAGTAAGTTCCAACTTGGAGTCCCACGTTCTAAATTTTAAATTTTAAATTTTTTTTTACATCAATTTTTGACTATATAATCTTTTGGACCGGAGTTCACTTTATCATTTTTTGTTATTCTCATACAAATCCAATCCATTTTATATATATATATATTTTTTGGATCTCAAGTTCCAACTACTAATGATGTTCTTATATCCACATAGACGATATAAAAGATGTAGGAGGTGCGGTATGCAACTTTATTTAAAGAACCAAACAATATAAAGTAAACCTAGAAGCCTACGAAGCAAAAATAATCAAATCACAAGATAATAAGGTATTATAAAGTTTTCAAAATTTTTTTTTCTTTACAAAGCTGAAATCATCCCAACCACCCTCCTCTTGGACTTGTGACCCTTAAACTAAAAGAAAAAAAAATGGATTTTTTCGTTTAAAGTAATAATTTATTAAATAATTATAAGAAACGGGATAAGTTGGGGGAAATTGCATTTGGGGGGACCACTCGCCAATTCAGTTGGCGAGGTGCTGAGTTGGCGAGCATCTCGCCAACTGAGTTGGCGGGGCGCCCTCCTCGAGGGGCCGCTCGCCAACTCAGTTGGCAAGCGGCATGCTGAGTTGGCTTAGACCCGTTGCACAACGCTCGTTTGCTCGCCAACTGAGTTGGCGAGTAAGGATCCGTTTCACAACGGCCATTAACAACAACGGCTATTACAATCTCCCTCTATAAATTACCTATCTCAACCCATTCATCTCACACTCAATCTACTTCCTCAATTTTCTCTCTTCCCTCTAGCAAAGTCTCCAACACTCTCTCTGTCTCTCTGCCCGCAGCTAAAGTTTATTTGAGTTATCTGTAGCCAAAGTTCTCAACCGTCATGGATCGTAGCGTAAGAATTGTATGCTCGCACGGTGGTACAGTAAACGGGTTAAATTACGAAGGAGGAGAAAGTATAATTTTTTCAACTTATCCGAATATTAGTTTTGAAAATATACGTAATCATATTATTGAACGTTGTTCTATTTATTATGATTTTATTCTGAAGTCTATTTTTGGTTCTAATTATTTTTTGATAGATAGTGAAGATGCATGGAATTATATTCTTGAGATTAATTCACAATCACGGTATATAAAAATATATGTTATTAAAGTAGCAGCAACCTTAGATAGTAGAAATAATGAATATTTTTCTGAATATCAGCATGTTAGTTCAGGTGCTAGTTCTTCTCAACAAATAGTTTTATTTATCCAAGATCATTCATCAGATGAATCTAACCATGATGATGATAGTGACAACGACGATGGAAATAGTGATGATTTAGTTGAAAATATAGATTATACGGTAGATGATGATGTTGTAAAAGCTATCACTGATGAATTATTTAAGGGACAATCATTTCCTAGTCGTTCTCACTTTAGAAGCTTTATAAGTAATTTAGCAATTAAATATAATTTTAGTTGTTCAGCTAGTGATATGAATAATGCTCGTGGAATTATATATAGTTGTGATCAACCGAATTGTAATTGGAGAGTATATGTCAAATCTATTGGAAATGGCGATATAGTTAAAGTTAGTACATTAGAAAATCGTCATTCTTGTTTAGGAAGACTTAGTACAGGACGTCATGGACTAGCTACCGCTTCATGGATTAAGACCATGATAATTGACATTATTAGAGATAACCAGTCATACAGTCCATCACAAATTGTTAAAGATATATATAGGGAGCACCATATACAAGTTAGTTATTCCAAAGCATGGAGAGCCCGAGAGACAACATTAGCTAAAATTAATGGTAGTTGTGATGAGGCATACGCTAGTCTTGAGAAGTATTGTTATAGAATTATGGAGACAAATCCAGGTAGTACATGTTTTATTAAAACTACCGAAAATAATAGCTTTCAACAAATTTTTATTTGTTTTAAAGCATGTATTGATGGATTTTTAAGTGGATGTTTACCAATTATTAGTACTGATGCTACATTTCTTTCGTCTAAATATCAAGGTATCTTATTTATTGCTTGTGCTCACGATCCTAACTATCAATTATATCCTATAGCTTATGCTGTTGCTGAAGGTGAGAATAGTGATTCTTGGTCTTGGTTTTTAAATTCTCTTAAAATATCTTTTGAAAGTTGTTTTAATGATTGGAGTTCAATTTCATTTATATCTGACAAGCAAAAGGGATTAATAAATGCTGTTCGTACTATTTTTCCTGCATCTCCTCATTTTTTTTGTATTCAACATTTTAAACAAAATATGGAAAAAGTTACAAAAGAACCAGTATTTCAACGCTTGTTAGACTCGCTTGCTAGATCATATAATAAAACGGATGCAGATAGTGTGTTTGATATAATTAAAGCCGAGAACATAGTGTTGTACGATTGGCTTATTGGTGTAAACGATGAAAGTTGTCGATTTGACCATTGGATAACAGCGTATGCTACTTGTCCTAGATTAGATATTAACACTTCTAATCTTGCTGAATGTTTCAATAGCTGGATTAAGAAATTACGAGATAAGCCAATAATAATACTTCTCGATGGTATTAGAGCCAAGATTATTACACTTCATGGCAATCGTAGAAAGTTTGCTGAAAATATAGACACAGATTATTGTCCGAAGATGTTAAAAAATATGGCTTCTATTATCAAAGAGAAGAACCACCTAGAAATATTAGCTATTGATAGTTATAAGTTTGAAATAATAGACCGGGCAACAGGTAGAACCTATATTGTTCATATAACTGACAAAACCTGTACATGTTTTAGATGGTACCATACTTATATACCATGTATACATGCATGTTTTGTTTGTAGATATTGCAATATTAGTATTGATACTTTTTATCCTGCAGTATTTTCGACGAAAAACTTGAAAACCGTATACGCGCAAAAAATGGAGCCAATTCCAGTTCCCTACGAAATCCAAGGTCCTTTGGTAAGAGGACAAATTGGGGTGCCAGATGTAAGACGCAAAGCCAGAAGACCAAAGAAGAACCGCATCAAACCCCGGGATTCATCGACAAGAGATCTACGTTGCAGTAATTATGGTGCTATGGGACACAACCAAAGAAGATGTACTAGTCAACCGAGAGATTAAAATAGAATTGTTCAATACCCAAATATTGTAATAAAAAACCATTACAAATCATACAAAATTTTTAATAATACAATGTTACAAATTTTCTACTAATCCTCGTCCTCGTCTTGTTGAGTTTGGGTAGGCAGCGGTGCTGATGGAGTCGAAAAAAATTGTGTGAATATCTGGTAGCTTTCATCTCCAACAGTTTGGTAACTCGGATCCGCTCCTGCATACTGGTAACTAGGGCCCGCTTCAGCATACTGCTCACTAGGGCCCGCTCCAGCATACTGGTCACTAGGGCCCGCTTCAGCATACTGGTTACTCGGGCCCGCTCCAGCAGTATCCCGACGCCGACGACGACGAGAGTGTCTCTGTCGTACTAAGCCGGTCGGATAGTCCGGTGGAAGACGGGATTGTACTGGAGGCATTTTCGGTTCCCGTCCAATACCCAAATGCTCAACACGAGTCACAAGTTCCTCCATAAGAAGTCGACCTTGTGGGTGAAGGTTTATCTCAGGTTGTTGCAAAAATTGTTGGTATACAACACTCTGAAATTTGAAGAACACGTAAATTAATATATTTATCATATCTATGTATATGTATTTTTGAAAGTTTAATGAAGTCATACCAAATCATGTATTCCATCGGCAAAAGCACGCAGAGTAGAATCGTCTACAGATCTAGTCTTGAACCTGGGCTCCTCGTAGTGGTATACTCGGTTGCTCATAAGAGGGCATCCCCACCATCGCCTGTAGTCGAGGCTACCTATGTCTGCAAAATGTAAACAAAATTTTAGCAAACTATTTACACTAAATCAATACGAATAATGAGTAACTTATAACTTACATTCCTCAGCAGAATTTAGTATGGGAGACATGTCCCTGACACTATAATTTTCGAACCGATTATTCCAGTCAGCAACGAGACCAATGATTCGTTGTAATGCATTTGATGTCTGATAACCGACTGTCGGTGGATCATCGGGAATTATTGGGGCCATTGCGAATTGCCGAAGAACACGGTCTGCCGGATGGTACATGGTGAACCGATCATATATAATATGACATCTGTGTAAACTAAATGCATAGGATGTCATCTTGATTTCTGGAGCATCAGGTTCACATGAGTATGGTAACCAGGTTACCTATTTAAAGATATTGTATCAATTAGATGTGATGTTTATCTACGATCAAAACTTAAATAATTTAAAGATATTTATTGCATATTTAAAAATTACCTGATTATACCGCAGTGTATCAAATTGGCTACGATATAGTGATACAGTCCTGTATTGGTAGTGTTGATAATCCACTACGTCTGTAGGCCAGCGCATAGCAACTAGAAATACTCCAACATCACTGAGAATGCTGGTAACAGGCCTACCAATATAAAAGTGCTCGTAGGACCAGAACTATAAAACAAAAAAAATGACATTAGTACAAATATAATTTGCGTATAAAATTACTCTAACTTTTTAAGGTCTTTAATTCATACCTGTATCAGTGAAATACATCCACAAATACTCTTGCGATTGGATCTGACAAATTCTGTCAGATTGGCGTACAAAAATGCAAGAGTAGCAGCTCCCCACGCATGCTCAGTAGGTTTGGTCAGATCATCCAAGAATGGTAAAAGCTGCACATTTACCATATTTTCCGATGCATCGGAAAATAGAATTGCACCACATAAACAGAGCAGATACGCTCTAGTGCAACGAATGACCTGGATTTATTAAGTGTTATATAGAATTGCACCACTAAATTAAGTAATAAACAAATTTACTAAAAAAAATACATACCCGATTTTCATCTACATCAACCACCCCATCAATAGTTTGATGTAGGTCTATAAAGTTGCCACGGAGCCATGAAAATTTTACATAATTGCCGTCTTTTAGACCTGAAGGAGGGCTAACACCAAGATAACTCCGGATCAGATCAGATCCCTTTAAGTGCGGATCAAAATATATAGCGTTACCTTTAATAGGTAACCCTAGTATATTCGCCACATCAAAAAGGGTGATCATCATCTCGCCGAATGGGAGTTGAAAAGTGTTGCGTTCTGGCCACCAACGCTCCGCAAGGCTTACAACTAAATGAAGATCGTGAATTAAATATCTAACACGATCTATAGTGGAATCCAAAGGATTCCACCAAAGCCTTTTGAGCTGGATTAAGCTCCCACGTACGATAATTCCTTTCACACCGTCAATGTACGTGGATCCGGGTTCGTAAAGCATTATCATGGTCGTATAACTATAAAAAATATATGCATTAATAAAGTAAACATAGGCATTATAAAAAATATATACATTAATAAAGTTGGCAACTTGTAATTTCAAAAATTACCTCGCCAGTAAATATCTGACTAGAAATGTGCTCTTCACGTTGCTTAATAATAAGCGCGGTAGTCGGTCCGCCAGGAATACGACCGTCATTGCGGGTAGCCATCGCAAGTAAATATCAAGAGGAGGAGAATGTGGTGTGAGGAGTGTTTGGGGGTAGGAGGAGAATGTGGTGTGAGGAGTGTTGGGTGGGGGGGGGGGGGGTGTTTATAACAATGGAATATAGCCGTTGGCCAACGGCTAAAAAGCCAACGGTGCATGGCTCGCCAACTGAGTTGGCGAGCGGCCCCTCGAGGAGGGCGCCCTGCCAACTTAGTTGGCGAGATGCTCGCCAACTCAGCACCTCGCCAACTGAGTTGGCGAGTGGTCCCCCCAAATGCAATTTTCCCCAACTTATCCCGTTTCTTATAATTATTTAATAAATTATTACTTTAAACGAAAAAATCCGAAAAAAAAAACACATCTCCTCTCCTTGTCCTTAGAATAAAGTTATTCCCATGAAAGGAAAAAAAATAAAAAATAAAAAAATACTAGTGATGGTTGTTCCAATTTACCAAAACTATTTATCATTCAAAATATTTAAATGATGCTGACATTAATAAATATTAATATTAATATTAAAAATTAAATTAAAATTAAAATTAAAATTAAAATTAATATTAAAATAAATTGGATAATTAATTTTGTTTTGTTAAAATTGTTACATGAGCTGCCATGCCATATGTCACATCAATTTTTTTTACATATTAGCTGTCATGATAAATTTTAACATTAATATTAAAATTAATATTAAAATTATTATTAATATTAAAATTAATAAGATTGAATGATTAATATTTTGGGTTGGGTTGAACTTTGACATGTCATCTAACATTATGACATCACCCAATTATTATTGGTTAATAAATTACAGAAATGTTAAAAAAAGTCAAGGACATATACAAGGAAACTTGAGCTCTACTACAGTACTACTCTCTCTCCTAAATAATCCCTAAACCCAAAAGAGAGAGAGAGAGAGAGAGAGAGAGGAGAGATGTGTCCATTGAGAGTTATTCTCATATTCCTCTCTGCAACTCTAGCTGGCTTCTTTTTGCTCAGAAGAATCAAGTCCCAACCGGAAGAAGAGCTGCTTCAAGAAGCAGAGGAGCACAAGGAACAAGTGCCCATGTCGACAAAGGTGACAAAATCTTCCTAAATTGTTTTTTTTTTAATTTTTGTAATTTAGCAGGGGTTTCATGAAAAATAATTTGTGGTTAATTTTAGGTTGGATCTGCAATCTGTGGGGGTTTCTGGACCTGTGTGGATATGGCCAGCGGGAGGTACCTGTGGAGGAACCTGGTGGCTGCTGACAACAAGAAGAAGTGCTGATCTGATGGGTCTGGTTTCTTGTAATTTGGTTAATTTGAGGGGTTGTGTTGTTTTATTGTATTTTCCTAAATTTGGGGAGCTCTCTGCAACATTGACCACAATAATTTCTGATCATATTTCCATGAATAAGTAGGAACATAGTTTGCAAATGCCTGATGCTTGGAATGCTAGCTGTTGAGACTTGTTTGATCCAGAAATCGTGCAATTTTTAAGTACTAAATGAGTAGTTGAAGCTGTGTGTTATTTATGTTGATAGAGTGTTCTACATACTTGTATGCTCATCTAGAAGTTATTTGGTTCGAAGGACTTTACTTCTCAATGGAGAGCAGAAGGCCCGCCGGCTCGTGAACTTTATTTTCTATTTTTCTTTTCCGAAGAAAAAGCAACGATGATACTAATTTGTATCAACCACCACGAGGAAAACAAATTATGCAACGAAGGTAGCGGTGAGCATTATCCTATCTCGGATCCAAAATCCAATCGAACCCAGAATAAGAGATTCACTTCGGTTTGAAGAAAAAATAAAAATAAAATAATGTGTTCATATCAAACTTAAATCCTAACATATTTTATATTTTTTTTTTGTCAATGTGTTCATATCAAACTTAGAAATTGTATTTCATATTAAGCGGACAACTACTCTACAATTGAATGTTTATATCATCCTAATCCCTTCATCATTGCATACATACTAGAAATTAATATCTACTTATAGGTATGTGCATATGTAGATAGACACGCACATAAGTAAGACTTCATGTATGTCACATATTCACATATGTACGATGTTAGGGACACACAATCTAATTTATCCAAAACAATTCCTAAATCTAAAAGAATTTAAAATCACACACACAAATACACACACGTACACACGTATAAATATATACATATAAATTCAGTGTTAAAACATATTTTATTTAGAATAAAAATTCTTAAATATCTCTATAATATATATATATAATGAAAATTTTATAGGAATACAAGAATTTTTTTTTGAGAGAAGCGAGGGTTGCCTTGAAAATTGATTTAGGAATTTGGGGATTAGGCCTTATTGACCTCCTCCAATTTCTTCTTCATCATCTCTCTCTTTTTCTTCTTCTTCTTCTTCTTCTCCTTTTGAAATAAAAAAGGGAGCTAGGGATTTGATAATGATGATGATGATGATGATGTTGGAGGTGGTGGTGGAGATGGAGGCTACGGCCGGGGAGGGGGACGGCAGCTGGCCGGCCGGAGCAGCTGCCGCCGTCGGCGTCGTGCGCGGATTCGGAGGAGGGAGGTGAGAGAGAGAGAGAGAGAGAGCAGTGAGATGAAGAGGGACCGAGAGAGAGAGAGGAAGGAGTGGGAGAGAGTGAGGGAGAGGATGAGAGAGAGAGAGAGAGAGAGAGAGGTCGAGAGGTCGGGTGAGAGGGGAGTTGGCTGAAGCCTCTCTCTCTCTAATATATGTATTCCTTTTTTTTTTTAAACTCATATTTATCCCAAACATAATTATTATAGGACAAAGGTAAAAGTACCAAACTAACCCCCATACCCATGCATAGTGACACATGGTCTCATGATATGTCCATAAACAATTGTGTAATTGCATAATTAATCTAAGGACTAGTATGAAAAATGATTTTGCAAAAATGTTTATAAACCCTTTTTATTCATAAAACTCAAAATAGAATAATTTTTGCTTATAGAATATTACCAAAATACAATACTTACAATAATAAATAAAAATTAAGATATAATATTTATTTATTTATTTATTTATTTATTTATTTTCCACCGGACATAGTATTATAAAGTAGGACTATTACAGATAGAGAAATTGTTGTGCATTCCTATTTTAAAGGAGAGAGTTTAAATTCATGCATTAAATGAGGATAATTTAAATTCATGCCTTAAATGATAGAGACATGATTTAAACATGGAGTTTAAATTGGAAAGCTGGTTGGAGTTTTAAATAGATTTGATTATTTTAAATCTATGTGTATCTTTATGATTCAATTTGTATAACTGCTCATCCAGCTTGTATCCATCATATATATGGCTGATGACTCTCAAGAGATAGATACATGAAATCTCGTGAGAAAATATATATAGAGAGAGTTGTGTGTATCCAGGAGAAAAGAAAAAAAATTGCTCTTGAAGTGTTGTGAATCTTCTACTACGGTAGAAAGTGTAAATCCAAAAATTTATATTGGATTTTCCTGGACGATATCCCGTGGTTTTTACTCTTCGTTTTGAAGATATTTTCCACGTAAAAACTTTGGTGTCTCTTGTCTCTTATTATTTTTATTATCTGCATGTGTTTGTTTATTTGTGGTTGAACATAGGAGAGAGTTGGAGACTTTTTCTCAACAAGTGGTATCAGAGCAAGGTTCGTTGTCGTATGCAAGCCATGGAGCAGAACACAAGTAGGATGATGAGCTTCAATGGAAATAATTAGACGGTATAGAAATCGAAGATGGATGATCTGATTTACTACAAAGATCTCCCTGAGCCGATTGAGAATGACGGAAAGAAGTCGGAAAAGATGTCCGAGTTTGATTGAAAAAACTTGATCGGAAAGCCCTCGTGTATGTTCGTCAGTGGTTGGACGATAGTGTCAATCATCATGTTTTGGCGGAAACATCTACATATTCACTTTGGAAAAAAATTGGAAGACCTTTATGAGAGAAAGACGACGGAGAATAAAGCTTTCTTGATTAGAAAGCTTATGAATCTGAAATAAAAAGAAGGTAAGTCCATTGCTGGACATCTGAATGAAGACCAAAGCATTATAAATCAACTGTCTGCAATGAAGATGAATTTGGAAGATGAGATGCAAGCCTTATTGTTTCTTAATTCACTGCCAGAAAGTTGGGAGACATTGGTTGTGTCTCTAAGAAATTCTACCCCAGACGGTGTCATGACAATGAACCTCGTTACAAGCAGTCTGTTGAATGAGGAGACGAGAAGAAAAGCCTCGAGTTCGTCAAAATCTGTTGTGCTTGTTACAGAAAATCAAGAGAGAAATAAAAGTAAGAATTCTCAGTATAATGGTAGATCCATGACTAAATCCAAGACAAGAAAGGATGTAAGTTCTTCTATGGTGATAACATGGGCCACTACCAAAGTGAATGCAGAAAATACAAGAAGGATCAGCAGAATTGAATAGGTGATGGGAAGTAGGAAAATGATATTGCATCTCTTGCAACAGATGGGGATATCATTTTTTTCTCCAGTTGTGAAGATAATTGTTTGACCTTTACATCCCTTGATACATACTGGGTAGTTGACACGGGCGCTTCATATCATGCTACTCCATGGAGAGACTTATTTATTTCATACGAGACTGGTGATCTTGGTGTTATGAGAATGGGACACAGTGATGTTTCTAAAATTGACGGCATATGTGATATAAGTATTAAGACCAATACATGTTGCATGTTGGTTCTCAAAGATATGAGACATGTACCGGATCTTCGATTGAACCTAATTTCAGCAGAAAAATTAGATGAAGAAGGGTATATGAGTCAGTTTGGCAACGGACAATGGAATCTTACGAAAGGTTTCATTGTAGCTGCTCGAGAAAAAAAGTGTTACACGTTGTACAAGGCTCAAGGGAAAGTCAAAAAGGTCGAGTTGAATGTAGCAGAGAAAGAATCCTACACAGATCTATGGCATAAGAGGCTTGGTCATATGAGTGAGAAGGGACATCAAATCCTCATTAAAAGGAAGGTCTTGTCTAAAAAAAGGGTACGCATTGTTTAATTGCACTCATTGTTTGGTAGGCAAACAACATATAGTTAGTTTTCATAAAAATTCTCCCAAAAGAAAATCAAATATTTTGGAGCTTGTTTATTCTGATGTGTGACTTATGAAAGTTAAAATATTATATGGTGCTTCGTACTTTGTTACTTTAATAGACGGTGCTTCCAGGAAAGTTTGGGCGCATGCTTTGAAAACCAAAGATCAAGTTCTCAGGGTGTTCGAAGCCTTCCATACTATGGTGGAAAGAGAAACAAGGAAGCAACTGAAATATATCCGCACAAATAATGGGGGAGAATACATTGGGCCATTTGAAAAATATTGCAAGAGTCATGATATCCATCCTGAGCAAACAGTTCCGAAGATACCTCAGCATAATGGTGTAGCAAAAAGGATTAACCGCACTATTGTAGAGAGAATCAGATGTATGCTCTCACAGGCCAGACTATCGAGAAATTTTTGGGTGGAAGCAATGAATATTGCATGTTACTTGATAAATTGTTCTCCTTCAGCCCATCTTAATGGAGAGGTTGCAGAAAAGGTATGGATAGGTAAAGATGTTAAGTATGATCATTTGAAGGTGTTTGGTTGCAGGAATTTGTGCATATTCCCAAAGATGAAAGGTCGAAGCTTGATGACAAAGCCAAGCAGTGTATTTTCTTGGGCTATGCAGATGATAAGTTTGGATATAAGCTATGAGATCCAGTGCACAAGAAGGTTGTCAGAAGCAGAGATGTGGTCTTTCTTGAAGACCAAACTATTGAAGACTTCGAGAAGATCGAAGAGTCTGAGCCTCCAATGATGACTTGATGTATGTTGATCCAATTATTCCTCCTATGGTACATGATGATGTTGATGATATATATGCCCATGATCATGAAGGCGAAGACATTCATAATGAAGCTCCTGCATATGATGTTGTTCCTATTGATGAAGATGAGGAGCAGGTGCAAGCACTACCAGAATATATCAAATTAGTGACGTCTGGAAATATCGCTAAATGGCATGAAAACGTCGCTAAAAAAATTTAGCGACGTAATTAGCGACGTTTCAATGAAGTCGCATTTAAACTAGTTGTTGATAGGAAAAAAGTCACAAAATATCGCTATAGCGACGTTTTCTAGCGATGTATTCGCGTCGCTAATATTTATCATATTAACGACGTTTAGCGACGCAACATAGCTATAGTAGAGACGTGTTGTGTGTTGCTAAACGGCGCTAATATTTTTTTATTTAGCGATATTTTGCAATACATTTAGTGACGTTTTGTTGACCTGGCAAATACTGTCATGTCAACAATTTAGCGACATACATCGACGTATTTAACAACTTTTTTGTGACGTATTTAGTGACGTAATTAGCGACGAATTTAGCGACGTATATACACGTCGCTAAATGTCGCTAAATGTAGCTAAATTTTCAGTAAAAAAATAAAAAAATAGAATATAAAATGGTTTCCAAACCAACCTTCCTGCAGTATATGAATTCATAATTTATATAAATAGACCCTGAGCAACCCTCCGTTGAATTCCCTGGGTTCGTCGACCCCTTCGGTGGAACACTCAACACCGGTAAATTCACATACATTTAATATGAATAATAAGCTAAAATTTGAAGAAAACAAAATATTGGAATTACAAACCGAGTCTGAAGAAAATCTCGTCGTAAAGAATGCAATAAATATCCACACAACCGAGTACAAGAAATAAAGTCTGAAAGCCTAAAAAATGTATAATATTCATAAATGACCCAATATCATGGGTCAAAACATAAACAACCAATAAATTGTCATAACTAGGACTAATGCGGATCTGCAGGAGGATGATCACCGGTGCGCATCAGGGATAAGCACAAATTATATGGCTCCCGTAAAATCGACACCGATGTCGATGAAGAAGGAAGTGACGTCGGTGGAGTCGGTGTCGATGAAGGCGCACCAACAGGACATATCTGCTCCAACACTACTATACGATGGTTGTATGAATCCATGGTAGATAACAGTCTCATACTGCTATGAACTATTGAATCCTGCATCATCGTCAACCTCTCGCCCATGGACAGCTGTGATGCCTGCAGCTCCGTCATGCCGCGGTCTGCCGACGCTCTAAGATCAGCTGTCATATCCCTGAGCTCCATGATGCTGCCTCGAGCGTATCAAATCGTGCGATGAGCGTCGCATCATCCACCTGCGGCTGGGACAGGGGATTCTCCTTCATCCTTCGCAGCAACTCGTCACGGAGAGACGCAATCTGACGGTTAACGGTCTCCTGGACTCGGGGCAACGCCTGCGAGGGCTGTGGGGAATGTGCACTTGCAGTGGAGGCCCTAGAGGACTGTGTCATAACAAGGGCGCCATAGGATATCGTACCGTAGTACGTACCCCTCTGGAGACCACCAACGGCGGTCACCCACAGCTCGTCGCCGACGGAGCTAGAGAGGGCTGCGAGGAAGTACCAGCCTCTCCCGCTGTAGGTGCACTATTAGTCGCCCGTTCACGCAACCTAAGATACTCGGCCTAGAAAAGTATGGATACTCGATAATTGCTAATGTCTAAGGTACTTTTTTAAATTACATGGATATTTATTTGCATATTTCCTAAGTTATATTAAAATTAACACAAAGTAAAGTAAAGTAATACTTACATAGGTCTACGAGGCCCTCTCATCAATGAGATTCCCGCCCTTTCGATGGGTGGATAGGAAGACGGTTATTATGTTGGCATCCTCATCCCTTTGTACCTGTTAAAAATATATTATTTAGTACTAAAATTAAATATTTTATCCTACTACCATTTTATCGTACTTATATTAAAATAATATATTTGAAATAAAAAATATACCAAACGACGAAAATATTTCGTTATCGGAATCGAGCTACCACACCACTTTGCTGTCTTATTTTTAGCCGCCTTGGCCTTCTCAGAGCTTTTCTTATACCTTGGATCGTCGAATCTAGGCCTCATCGCAGTCCACTGCTCAGGCGTGATCCAACCTTGGATCAATTTTTCTTCACGATCATGAGCCTTCTGGTCATCCAGAGCATCACTGATCAACTTGGCGACAACGGCAGGAAATATATGCTCCATCAACTCGGCCCAGTGCGGTGGATAGAAATATGTTTGCTATAAGAAGTAATTTAGTAAGTTATATAATATGCATAAATTAGATGATTGATATTAAAACCAAATCTATTTTTACCTTGAAGTGTGCAAACCAGAACGCCTTCCTCTCATCCTGAGCATCAGAGTAGTTGATCCAACGACCACCATAGTTGTACCTCAGAAAGTGGCCCAGGCATCTCTGTACCGACGAAGGACGATATCTATACAGAGATAATTATTTTTATCAAAAAAATGAATATATGATAAATAAAGAAGTACACGATATATATGATGATAAACCAACTAATTGACTTACTTTGTTCCGTCGGCCCAAATCTCCGTCCTTGTCTCGTCCGAAGGTGCGCATGGAGGATCTTGCTGATGCTGGGATGACGTCGGCTCAACCTCCGCCATATGCTCATCTGTCTCCATGGTTTTGTTAGCAGGAGGAACGCTGGACGAGGGAGTAGTCTTAGGCCTAGATCTACTCGTCCCAGGAGTGCTGCCATGTAACGTCGTCGTAGTCGAAGATGTGACTAGTCGATATACTGGAGTATTTGGCGACGAGGATCCAGAACCAACAGTAGGCAGTACCGGAGGAGAACTCCGTCTACCTCGGGACCTGCCGAATGCTCCACGTCGTCCTGTCATACCTGATAACAACATATGATGATAGAACAAATAAACAGATATATAGTACATTCTGCAGTCAAAATGTTATACATATCTCACAGTATTAATAGAATTGCACAGTAAATAACTAGTAGTGTCACAAGATTAAATGGATAGTACAAGATTAAATGGATAGTATATTTTACAGTCAAAATATAATACATGTCACGAGTCAAAATAGATTTATTTTACTTTCAATCATCTTCAGAAAATTTATCTTGTTTGCCTTCCTCGTCCTCCTCTTCTTCTTCCTCCTTATCTTCACTTTCATCTACTTCGTCTTCGTCTTTATCTTCCTCTTCGGATAATTCTACCTATTCTATATTATTAGTCCTATAATGAGTAACTTTCGTTGAGTCCACATCTATAATATTTGTTACAAGAGGTAGCTCGTCCTCCTGATAAGCTATTTTGACAACGTCAAAGGTATTTCTAGCTTTAGTCTTGCATATTGTCCACCAATCCGACCTCACTATCCCCCCGTCTAGGATAAGTTATGAAGTATATGAGCTAAGCCTGACTTGATAGGACAAATGGTTCGTAACCTTGATATCTACGCTTGTAGTTTATATCCACAAGATCATGCTTGTCAATTTTCCAACTTTGATCTTGAATCGGATCAAACCATTCACACTTGAATATCACGATCTTAGCAGGTTCTGTGCCATAATTATATGTCAACTCCACAATCTCTCGTAAGATGCCAAAGAAATCATTATCTGGATTGACGTCTTTGTAGTTCGAAGATTGGATACACAAACAACTATTTTTCGTGGAATCAAGATCCAGGAAGCTGTCTTTGATAGAAGAATTTGTTGACTTGAACCTAAACCTATTCACATAGTAACTTGACCATATTTTGATGGCAGTAATTGGTCTCTTGGCTAGAGTTCTAATAGATTCAGTCTCGGGTATTATTTGACGATCGACCTAAATATCAAAGTAGCGATAGTAAGTTATTTATTGTGCAAGTGCATACAGAAAAAGTAATTACCGAGCTCCTTACATATGCGCTCAACCAAGAAAGAAAATGATGTCTCATTTCTTGTTCTACTTCTTCGTCTGTTATGTAGGGTCTAACCGACCTTAGCTCATCATTATATGTGCTGAAAAATAACGAAGCAGCAGCTGATTAGTAGCATAATATTAGCTTATACTATTATATTGAGATGACATAAACATGGACAAATTAATTACTTACCCCTCTAGCTTCTCCACTTCATCTTCATCGCAATTGAGTAATATATACAACTGAGCAACCCTTAGCTCGTCGTCATTCAAATATCTCTTCTTTATTTTTCCTGAAGGCTTTCCGGACGCATTTAATACTTTCAATATTGCATCATTAGATTCCTGATATCCATCGTTATTTCTCGGAGCTCTCGTTCTATTAGTAGCAACATGAGATTTGAAATACCTCGAGCAAAAGTTTATAATCTTTTCGAGAATATAAGCTTCACGAATAGAGCCCTCAACCTGTGCCTTATTTTTTACCTTTCTCTTTAGGTGATTCAGATGCCGCTCGAATGGGTACATCCACTAATAACCGACAGGACCACCAACACGTGCCTCATAGGAACGATGAATTGGCAAATGCTCTATAGAGTCAAAGAATCCAGGAGAAAATATCTTCTCGAGCTTGCACATTGTTACCACAATGTCCTTCTCTTGCTTTTCTAGACGATCAACTTAGTAGAAAAAAGATCTCTGAAGAATATGCTGAGCTCTGTCAATGGATCCCAAATGACCTGCGGTAAGAATTCCTGAAATGTAATTGGAATTAACCTCACCATGAATACGTGACAATCACGGCTCTTTATACCCGCCAGTTTATTCTTCTTTAGGTCGACGCATCTTCTCAAGTTCGACACGTACCCGTCTGGAAATTTTAAACCCTGAATCCACCTACAAAGTTTTCCTTTATCCTCCTTCTCCAGTGAAAAAATTGACTTAGGCTGCTTTAACTTTCCATTCCCCTCCTCTATCAAATGCAACGCATGACGTCTACATATTTTCTCTAAGTCTAACCTGGCCTTCAGATTGTCTTTCATCTTTCCCTTTACCTCCATTACAGTATTAATTATGTTATCAGACACATTCTTCTCGATATGCATGACATCAAGGTTTGTCTGATCAGATTGGTGCTCCAATATGGTAGATCCCAGAATATACTCCTCTTCGTCCAGTTATGGGTGCGACCAAATCCGTCACACTTGTACCCCTTAGTAGGCTCTTCGATAATATTTGATAAATCTTTTACCTCTTTCTATATCGTGTATCCGGGCCACCTTGGCAGTGGATTGGCCTTCTCCACAATGCCCGCACTAAAAGCATTCATGTTCCTCCTGTACGGATGATCCTTCGGCAAAAATTGTCGATGACAATCGAAGAAGCACGGTTTGCCTTCATATTTCAAACGAAAAGCCTTAGTGCGGTCCATGCAATACGAACACGAGAGACGACCATGAGTGCTCCATTTCGATAATATTCCATAGGCCGAAAAGTCGTTGATGGTCCACATAAGTGCTTCCCTCATCTAAAAATTCTGCTTTCTAGAAATATCATACGTGTTGACACCTACTTCCCACAGCTGATTCAACTCATCTATCAATGGTTGTAAATACACATTGATGTTCCTCTTCAGATTATTCGGACTTAGAATAATAACAGTTAGGCACATATACAGAGTCTCCATGCACATCCAAGACAGTATATGTCACGCCCCGATCTCCCGCAGGCAAATCGGCCGTCCCCGCTGGGTACGAATTACCGCGCCAGCGCTCTCGCGGGATGATCACTTTGACCCATCCGGGCGTGATACCGCACGAGCATAAAATGCGCCCGTGCAAGGCCATAGTTCATTGGCTGGTGGTAAGAGATCTAAGCCACAGAGTCGCACAGATTGTCCGAGTGCAGTGGAAAGTATAAACGCATAAGCGAATGATAACAAGTTCACTGAGTCGACAGTAGCGGAAGCGAAGATTGAATAACATAAGTATAGAAGTAAGGCAACTCTTTTTATTCATATTGAAACAAGTGTTACAGGCGACGTATAGCCGAGATTACAAGTCGCTCGAGCACTCTCTCTCTGAAACATAAAAGCATGCCAAGTGGCTACAATTGTGGAATGATTGTATAGGCGATGTTTCAACATCATGTCTTGTATATGTGCATCAGTTCCGGACGCAACGCTCCAAGGCTCCAGAGTCAAACTCCACTCCTTAGCACGCACGAAGGAGGCATCCGCACCGAACGAGGTTCTCCCGTACCCTGTACGCAATCTGGTGGGTTATCAGTACATGAATGCACTGGTGGGGAGGCTACTCGCCCGCTCGACAAATTCAAACACGTAATATAGGTTCCGTGCACCAACTACTTTCTTGTCTTTCTAGTTGTGCCTTAGAATCAGTTTTATGGCAATAAAGAATAGCCTAACTCGTGTGGCAGTGCGCCGTGTGATATAGGAGAAAACACGGCGAGACTTAACAACTTACCAACTTATCCTTCCCTGTCCAAGGCAAACCAAGTTAATTCATTCACCAGGATATATAAACATTCAAGCATTAGCATATGCAACCATAAGTGTCTCAAGCGAGATTTCATATCGGGTGCACAAGTTCTTTTATTTAATTCATGGAACACAAGTATACTTATTTCTCAGATTTCTGGATATGATTCACAGATTCATTATTCTTTTACCAGGATACTTGGAATCAGATTCCTAGATGCAATGCAATAACTCGCATACGGATTGCCGCTAAGCGAGTATGATTATGAATGCACAGTAGTCGCTGGCGTAGCCATTTATGGACATAGTCGTAATAAGACGGTGGTCCCGATGCCCTGGCAACCCGATCGAACTTATCCGTGCTAGGAACAAACTAGCGCAACTACCGGATCTTCCCCCTAGGCCGGATCGGTCCCGGTGCCCCGATGCCCAGATCCGAGGAGATCAAACTTGTGCACAAGCGTTTGCGACTGAATGAATGAGTTCTTGTTGTTCTCCCATTATTCTGAGTAAACGACAATGGTTGTAGGCGCAGGTCATGATCCTTGCTACAAACCATCCCAGGTCGTTCGGATCATTTGTTATACATTTCACACAAGTTGATATACAAGTGGATTGCCTTGGCGACCTAACGGTCCCGGATACTAGCAGGTTTATTTTACACATAAGGACTATAAAATAGTCTTCTGGCTAACAAGATACATGCACGATATGCAATAATGCTTTACTTGATTGAGGCATGATTCCATATAACAAGCATTGAATCGAGGCATGGGTATGAGTTAACATATAGCAGGCAAGCATGCATTTCCAATGAAACTTAAACATGCACGTTGGCTCGGGCCCGAAGGTAAGCCGAGGGGTGAAACCGTAAGGAACTTATCGAATGACATGCTCCAGGGTCGTGCAGTGAAATGAGTAAACATAGTGTACTTGTATCATCCTACTCGAGGCACAGCGGGGTCAAGGCAACATTACCAGTTAACATATCACGCAGACAAGCATGCCTTTATCTTGGAACTTAACAATCATATTAGCTCGGGCCCGAAGGTAAGCCGAGGAGTGAAACTGTTAAGGGGCTTAACGAGAGACATTATCTAGAGTCGTGCAATGTAACCAGGTGAATAGTGCACTAAGAAAAGTATATACACATATCGATCTATCGAGGCATAGCAGAGTCCAGTTGCCCAAGGCAACGGTAGCATGTGAGGGTCTGTACATAAGCAATTATTTTATTTCCATGTTCTATCATAAGCAATACAAATTTGGAATTATTCCCTTAGCTAAGTGTGTTGTATTCTTATTAGCATACAAGGGGTGATTCACCTAGCGACTAGCATGTATCATTTTGTATTTTATGTGTGCTGGATAAGCAAAGACAAGTTCACCGTAGCCACCCACCTTAGCGATGATTCATCTCGGTTGAGCGATACTCCGAGCGAGCCTCTAAAAGTCTAAGCCGAACTCCTGAAGGAACCAAGTCTGGATATCCTTTGCCTCAAACGAGTATTCTGGCCTGAGCAAGGCGGGTCGGGACGTTGCACTTTTGCCGTTTGAATCGGCAGTCCGCTTGAGCGGAACGGGGTATTACAGTATATTATACGGAGTGACGATCACAGACCAACATGAATACTAGGAGCCCGAAAGTCCGCTTGGAGTAAAACCGTTGGAGGAGAGCCCCAATTTGATATTACGCCGATCCGAAGCAAAATCTGGATACTCTCGATCAAAGTGCTTCCATGCTTCTCCATCGGATCGATGATCCAATACTCCTTTAATTTATTTCCGTCTATGGCAACTCATATTTTCTGCAGTCTTCTTCACCATAAACAACCTCTGCAACTGCGGCGTCAAAGGCAAGTAGTGCATCGAATCGGTAGGCTTTCTTGCACCGACAAACATTCCTCTACCAGTGGCCTTGTAGCGATCAGCACCACATAATCTGCACACGTCTTCATCCTTGTCGTCTTTGTAGTACAACGTTCACCCGTTGCGACATGCATGAATTTTTTTGTATCCCATCCAGAAAGATCTCACCATCCTCTTAGATCGGTAGAAGTCTTTAGGCAACTTACCACCCTCTGGTAAGATCTCTATAATCAACTCCATCAGCCGGTTGTAGCATTCTTGCGACATGTTAAAATCGGACTTGATGCTCAACAATCTTGTAACCACCTCCAACGGTGAATGATCATCACAACCAGGATATAATGGAGTCCTTGCATTCTCTAGCAACCCCATGAACTTCACAGCATCGGCATTCGGTGCCTCCTCAGCTGTATCATGATTGTCCGGATCAAAATTAGGTCCCGCCGTATCAAAAACCATATTCACCCACCCATCGTCGTAAGCAGCGTGGTCGTGGACATCCATATATGGCTCCACATAAGGCTCTGACGCTGATGCTAAAGACACAAGTTCTCCGTGCATGGTATACTTATAGTAATTCGGCGTGAAACCCTTCGAGTACAAATGATATGTGACTTCCACTTCTGGATGATATTTCAAGTTGCGATATCTCACACACGAACACTTAATTTTGGTACCGTCCATGTACTGAGGGAATGCCTTGGCGAACTACAGGAACTGTTGTACACCCTCTATGAATTCATCCCGCACACTGCATATGTCATCAGTATTACTGTTGTATATCCACGAACGATGACGCAAATCATAATTTAGATCCATTTTTAGATACTTCTGCAAAGATGAATAGACATCGTTCAAGTATATACTCATGTGAATATTTGGTAGTGTATATTATCCAAATGACACTCATTCCAGATATGCAAAGATGAATAGACATCGTTCAAGAAAATAGTTTAAATTACAGTACATGTCACAAGTCTAAATGGATTTTATATTGATATTTTTAATCCTCTTCTGAAAATTCATCTTCTTCGTTTAAATACAGTACATGCACTGATACTCCTAGTCCTAGCATTGATACTCAGTAATACCCAATTATGTTGTACACCTACTTGTCTACACACGCATAAGAATGCCCCAAACAATTGTAGGGTCTGTTGAGTTAAAAATTACACTCTAGGTATTACCCACTTGGCATTTACACCGGTAGATATTATTTATATTAACATTATAGTGTCAACTCTGTATCCTGGATACTCATATTGCAGTGTATCAGTGAGTGTCAACTCTGTATCCTGGATATCCACACTTGACATTTGTTTAGGCCATGACTTTATAATTGAAAAGTTAAGTCATGAATATCCAGTGTCAATTTTTTTTCCAGGATACAAAGTTGACACTCACTGATACACTCCTGGATGTCCACACTTGACATTTACACCGGTAGATATATAGTGTCAACCCTATATAGATTATGAAACAAAAAATAAAGAGAGTTTAGGCCAGGTAGATATTATTTATATTGATATTGTAAATGTCAAGTGTGGGCATAAACATAATATCTTGACTAAAACACATACTCAATGACACACACACACACACACACACACACACACACACACACACACACACTGCACTGTGCATAAGTGTGCACTGCACAACATCTCACTTGATATCACCCGATCTCCTCCCCAAGTGCATTGAAGTGTACTGCTATGCACCTATTACCCCTTGCTGCAGCACTGAGTTACACTCCCCCCTTAGCACACACACATCATACACATGCACACTATACCATTTTTTTGGGTCGCCTTGTATAGCTCTAAACTAGGATACATGATTGTAGGAATTTTTTTAACCACACCTAATTAAGTCACTCAGTTTTTCTACTTAATTGCCTAAAATAACAATAATACTTATAATCATGCATGATTGATAACCAATGTATGCGTGTGTTCATGTCCGATAAAATGCTTACAACCTTATCATCGATATCGTGTCCTAACCTTTCATATCCATGTGTCCTATAATTTTACCATACGTATCATGAGATGACATGATACAAACATGTGTGTGTGTGTGTGTGTTTGTGTCCGTATTAGGGTTAGTGTATACATGTTAGTGTGTCCGCGTGTCCGAGTTTGGGTTAGTGTTAGTATTAGTGTCCGCATGTGTGTGTGTGCCCGAGTTAGGATTAGGATTTACCTAAGGAATGGGTGGCCGGAGAGGAGGGGGTTGACCGAGGAGGGGGTGCCCGGAGATGAGGAGGACTCCATTGAGGAGGAGGAGGTGCCCGAAGAGGAGGAGGAGGAGCTCGTTGGAGGAGGAGGAGGAGCCCGAAGAGGAGGAGGATCTCGATGGTGGAGGAGGAGGGGGTACCCAGGGTCGGAGGGGGAGCACGGTCGGCGGCGGAGGTCGGCAGTGGGGGTCATCGGCGAGGGGTTGGGTCACGAAGGTGGGGGGAAAGGAGAAAATTTAGGAAGTTTTCGAGTGGGAATGAGGGAAAAGTGAAACCGGATCGCTATATTACAAAATATTAGCGACGTCTCTTAAACAAGTTGCTAATCGTCGCTATTAGCGATGTTTATATAGTCGCTAAACGTCGCTAATTCTGAAAATATTAGCGACTACTTAGACGTCACTAAACGTCACAAATAAAAAAATTTAGCAACGTTTTGCTACGTTTATAAACGTCGCTAATTAAAAAATTAAAATCGTCAGTAAAAAAATTGCTAAACATAGCTAAATTAAAAACTTTAGCGACGTTTAGTGACGTTAAAAAAAATATAGCGACTATTCTTTTAAAAAACCAAAGTACCATCGCTACTAGTCGCTATTCATCACAAACGACGACATACATCGACGTTTACTTACGACGTCGCTAAATTCTTTAACATTA
This sequence comes from Iris macrosiphon, assembly GCA_036927795.1. NCBI lineage: Eukaryota > Viridiplantae > Streptophyta > Magnoliopsida > Asparagales > Iridaceae > Iris > Iris macrosiphon. Next base: position 52,435,370 of record JAYESA010000020.1, on the reverse strand, counting down.
GCGACGTTTACTTATGACGTCACTAAAAATGTCGCTATTTTATCATATTTTGGTAGTGAAGCTCCTCAAGAACCACCTATTGAGTTGAGAAGATCAAATAGAGTACCAAAGCCTTCAAGAAAATATACAGTTACTGAGTAAGTGATGCTTACTGATGGAGGGGAGCCAAAATATTACAAAGAAGCTCTAGAAGATGCACATAAAAATAAATGGTTGACAGCTATGCAAGAAGAGATGGCTTCTTTGCATAAGAATAACACTTATGAGTTGGTTGAAAAGCCCAAAGATCAGAATATTCTAAAAACAGATGGGTGTTCAAGATAAAGACAAAAGAAAATAGCTCACAACCAAGGTACAAGGCGTGACTGGTTGTGAAGGAATTTGGACAGAGAAAAGGCATTGACTTTGATGAGATCTTCTCACCAGTGGTGAAGATGACTTCCATACGTGTTGTATTGGGATTGGCGGCAAGCATGGACTTGGAGATTGAGCAGTTAGATGTAAAAACCGTGTTCCATCATGGTGATTTGAAGGAGGATGTGTACATGGAGCAGCTAGAAGGTTTCAAAGTCAAAGGTAAGGAACAAATGGTTTGCAAGCTGACAAAGAGTCTGTATGGATTGAAACAGACATCAAGGCAGTGGTATAAAAAGTTTGAGACTTTTATGGTGGACCATGGCTACAGGAGAACTGTTTCAGATCAATATATTTTTATGAATTTTTTTGCAGATGGTGATTTCATCATTCTTCTCCTCTACGTTAATGATGTGTTGATTGTCGGACAAGACAACAGCAAAATTGCCAAGTTAAAGAAAGAGTTGAGCCGGACATTTGATATGAATGATTTGAGTGCCGTAAAACAAATCCTAAACATGCATATCTCTTGTGATAGGAAGGCCATAAAGTTATGGTTATCACAAGAAAAATATATTGAGAAGGAATTCCAGAGATTCAAAATGGACAAGACTAAACCAGTTGGTTGTCCACTTGGAGGCCACTTTAAGTTACTAGTGATCAAAGCCCTTCCATTGAGAGTGAGAAAGAGAAAATAGAGAGGATCCCTTATGCCTCAGCAATAGGGAGTCTGATGTACGTAATGGTGTGTACAAGGTCAAATATTGTGTTTGCAGTTGGTGTTGTTAGCAGGTTTCTTGCAAATCCTGGCAAAGAACATTGGGATGCAGTGAAATGGATACTCAGATACCTCAGACGTACTTCCAGGTTATGTTTTGGAGGTGATAAACTTGTGTTAGTTGGCTATACAAACACAAATATGGTATGTGATGTTGATTCTAAGAAGTCTACATCGGGCTATCTATTTACATTTGCAGGGGGAGCAGTGTCATGGAAATCAAAGTTGCAAAAATGTGTGGCTTTATCCACCACTGAGGCAGAATATATTACAGCAACAGAGTGCGGCAAAGAAATATTCTGGATGAAGAGATTCTTTGGATAACTGGGTGTCAAGCAGGACAAGTTCGTCATTTATTGTGACAGTCAAAGTGCTATCCATCTTAGTAAAAATCAAGTTTTTATTCCAAATCAAAACACATAGATGTGGGGTATCATTGGATCCAGAATGTACCTGAAGAGAAGGAATTATAACTTGAAAAGATTGATACTGAAGAGAATATTTCAGATATGATGACAAAGACATTGCCTAGAGGCAAGCATGAAGCATGTTGCAGCTATGCATGTTTGGATCTGGTGAATCCCTCCTTATGATCGGAAGTGAAAAATTGTTGGGTGTTCCTATCTTAAGGAGGAGAGTTTAAATTCATGCCTTAAATGAGGAGAGTATAAATTCATGCCTTAAATGATAGAGAAATTGCTGGACATTCCTATCTTAATGAAAAAAGTTTAAATTTATGCATTAAATAAGGAGAGTTTAAATTCATGCCTTAAATGATAGAGACATGATTTAAACGTGGAGTTTAAATTGGAAAGCTGATTGAAGTTTTAAATAGATTTGATGATATCAAATCTAGGTGTATCTTTATGATTCAATTTGTATAACCTCTCATCCAACTTGTATCCAACATATATATGACTGATGACTCTCAAGAGATAGATTCATGAAATCTTGTGAGAAAAATAGAGAGAGAGAGAGAGAGAGAGAGAGAGAACTCTGACCTCGGACCTGGAACATAGTAAGCTTTTCGTTCACTTCTCTGACTTCAATACCCGTCGCCGACCGCTCTGTGATCTCATTCAAGCTAACCTGGATCCTCTCCTTATCGACTCACCTCCCTCTGCTTGACTTGAGCTTTCCTCCCCCACTACCGTTCAAACTCTATTCCCGCCGTCACAGGGCAACCTTGCGGTCAATAAGCAACCATCTTCTCTTTCAAAGCGGGTTAGGAACCACCTTTACTGAAGGCTGAGTTAACAACTGATTTTCGTTCTCCTTTCCCGCCAGTGGTCTTCCCATGCATCTAGTAGAAATTTTCTCACTGCTTACCTGTAGTGATTAACTGCACCGATATGTTATTTCTCATTCCTACCGATGAGAAGTCCTCAAAGTGGCTAGCAGATAGATCAACTAGTTCAGTAGCAGAAATTCTTTCATCAAAAGTAGGGAACTAGAGGAGAACGAAGTGAGTGACGTTACCAGCTTGACTGAAAGGTTTGGAACTAAAGGCCTAAGGCAAAGATCAGGGGATTCTATTCCTCCCATTGAGAGAGAGAGAGAGAGAGAGAGAGAGAGAGAGAGAGAGAGAGAGTTGTGTGTATCCAAGAGAAAAGAAAAAAAAAATGCTCTTGAAGTGCGGTGAATCTTCTACCGCTATAGAAAGTGTAAATCCAAAGATTGATAGTGAATTTTTCCTGGACGAGGTTCCGTGGTTTTTACTCTTCATTTTGAAGAGATTTTCCACGTAAAAATTTTGGTATCTCTTGTTTCTTATTGTTTTTAATATCTGCATGTGTTTTTTTATTTGTGGTTACACATAAGAGAGAGTTGAAGACTTTTTCTCAACACAGTAAAGGCCGGTATAAAGTGAAAACACAACATTAATTAATGGTAGTCTCACGACTTTATATTCATAGGATTTTTCTTCTTTTTGTGAGCAGAGAGAAAAAAAAAAATCCGACCAGCTATGAAGCATATAATAACTGGTCTTATGTTGAATTGAGTTACGGATGATTACGGTGGTAATGAAGAATACGATGAAAAGACTAGCAATGTAGATGTTAATCTGTCTACAGAGTCATATGAAAAGGAAAGTTATTTATTTCTTTTATTTGGATGCCGAAAAAAATGAAGAGAAAAATAAAATTATTGTCAAAGAAAAGAAAAATAGAAAAAAAAAATAATCATTTCACCCATGACCTATCTAACGATTCACTTTTCCACTTTAGGAATTCATTTTCTTTCCAAATTCTTTGGACTTTTCAAACACCTGGAAAAAGAAGAAGACAGTAAACTAAATTCTAGCATTGTTTTTCTTTTCCTTTTTCTTTCCCTTTTTCTTTTGGGCAGCTGCAAGAAGATGGAATTTGAGATCGTATTGCTACATAGGCAGACGATACGAATACGGACACGATTTTGCCGTGTCTCTGATACATAGGCAGACGACAAGGTGCCAGAAAACAAGACTTAAAGTTTAACTCCGAGATCATTGATCCCAGATTGACTCCCCATCATTATTCACCTGTAAGTTTATCTCAAACTAATAGTCCAGTCCATTTGCGGAATCTTCTTTTTGCAGCACCAATCGTATAGCTGCTGAAGAATATTAATACATTTTTATCAGAAAATTAAGAGAGAGTTAAGCACCACCAAATCACCAATAATACATCATTATGTCTGTTTGTTGAGGAGCAAGAACACACTATTTTCTGTGATTCCATGCTCAATAACATCGTAGATTAAACATATATATAGTACAACATTGTTTTTTCTTTTTCCATCATAGCATATGGAGTTCAATCATCATTGAAGTAATAAGGAATAATAATAACTCAATACTTGAACATTACTTGGAAAGCAGTACTGTCATGTAATCATACTAGCTAGGAAGAGGTGGCAAAGAAAGGTTCTTCCAGAGGATTATGTTTTTCCTTTCTTTTTGTTTGAGAACAAGTACAGTATCAATACTATAAACCTGTAAATTTCATGAAGTCTAAATATTCTGATAATGGAGAACCTGTAACTATCATAAATCCTCAATATTCTCAGAATGGAGGACATGTAAATCTAATAATAAAGACATCTTCAATGAACTTTCCGGATTCCAGTAAAGTATATTTAGAACTCATGCAATGAACCTTGCCATTCAACACAAGCCAACAAGTTTAATCCAATCTACAGTTTGTAATCAGGAAACACTACAAAATAATGTAAAATAACGACTGACTATAACGACGGAACAAGAACCGTCGCTGAGTTAATGACGGATAGGCGACTGACCGGCGACGAAAATGTATTTGAAACACATGTCCATATTTCTGTCTCTAATCCATCGCTGAAGCGTCAGAAAATAAGTAGTGGCTGATCTAAATCCCTCTCTGGCGACCCCCTCTTCGAAGAGACGATGGGATACATTGAAAGATTCCTAAATTCCGGAATCAGTTACGAAACTTAATTCTGCGGAAGTGAAGGATTCATGGACCATTCAAGCTACTAACATAACAATTCCACCAACCCAGAAGACCTGCACATGGTATCATGAGACTACTTGATTCACATAAAGCATCACTTGAGAAAACTCACTTCTTCTTGCTTCTTTTCAGTAGGTGCTAACACTATTAATTAATGGGCAGATGGTGACAGCCTAACTATTAAAAACAATTCGACTACAGAAACTCAAATAACAACTTAGAATATGAATGTGGGATGTGAATCTCACTAATATTGAAAGTGTACTTATTTTTCTCTTTAGTCGGTAGAAATCAAGGGATCAAATGAATGTAATCCAACGGTGTCCGAGTTTGAAAAATTAAGAACTTACGAACATGGGAGATCATTGATTCATTTGTATTATAAAAACTCACAACACTGATGTGGAATTCATTAAAGAGAAAAATGATAGCGACTTGCGAACATGAGAGATCATTGATTCATTCAGAGGAGTTCTATTCTATAGGTCATATATACTCCAACAATTTCTGCAACCACATTTCAATCTATCCAGATTACATCCAATAAGCACAGCAAAAGCACCAGCAAATTGTGAACAACTTGCTTAGGGAAGGCTTATGAGCACAGACACAAGTTTTTTCAAACACATGTATTTTAGAATTAAAATTAGAATAAAGTTTCCAACTTGAAGAATCATAAGGATCAACAAACATCTATAAAACAGAGAAATCTCTACTCACACAAACATACACATCTGGAAATACTACTTATACAAGGAAACTCTTTTAAGACTCCCGCGACAGAAACACAAGCTTATGTACCGATTGGCATTGTGTTCAAGGTGGTTGCTGCTGCTGCTGCTGCTGCTGTTCTGGTAGATAGTGACCTTCACCTTGCCATGCCCAAACAATGTCTTTGAGAGCCGGTCTCACATCTTCTTTCCAAAGCTTCTGATACTCTAAAGTATCACCATTAGCTTTTTTCATTTCCACAAGGTGAAATGAAGGGGTAACCTCAAATATCTCAGCATCAATGCCCAAAACCCCCTTTCTTCCTGCCTTTGAACCTTCTATCTTGAAAACCCCTCCTTCCTTCTTCTTCACTTTCAACCTAAGCCGCTTCGCAATGTCTTCCAGCTTCGAGATGATGGCCACTGCAGGCTGTCGAGATGTGAATCGTGCTTCTTTCCTAAGCTCACTCTCCTCAAATAGACCTGAAAGATCGAATCCTTCTGAAAGAGAGATTATATCGAAGGCGTTCAAGTTTGTGGGCTTTGTTGACTCCTGCTTGCCTCCAGGCTCCTGCTTTCCCTCACTGTTGTTGCTGTCAGAACAATTGAAAACTGCATCGATATCCACAGGAACCATTTCCTTTTTGCCTATTTCATTCCTCTTTGACTTGTCATCAAACCCTTTTCTGAACCAGGAATTTTCCATGATTTTTGTAATTGTGATTCTGTTATTAGGGTTGGGGTCTAGGATCTTTGATAGAAGTCTCCGAACTTCATAAGGGAACCAATTAGGGCATTTAAATTGCCCTTTCCCAATCTTCTTGTACATCTCCATCAAATTTGTGTCATGGAAAGGGAGATAGCCAGCCAAGAGAACAAATAGGATCACCCCACAAGACCAGATATCAGCTTTTGAACCATCATACCCTTTTCTTTTGATCACTTCGGGAGCAACATAAGCCGGAGTCCCACAGGTTGTGTGGAGCAAACCGTCCTGCTTCCTACAATCTGAAAGGGCACTCAAACCGAAATCTGAAACCTTGAGATTGCAATTTTCATCCAATAACAAGTTTTCAGGTTTCAAATCACGGTGATAAACACCTCTGCTGTGGCAATAGTCCACAGCACCGATCAGCTGTTGAAAGTACTTCCGTGCAACATCTTCCTTGAGCTTCCCTTTAGCTATCTTATTAAAAAGTTCACCACCTCTGACATATTCCATGACAAAGTAGATCTTCACCTTGGTCGCCATGACCTCATGAAGCTGAACTATGTTCGGATGCTTCACCAATCTCATTACCGATATCTCTCTTTTGATCTGATCAATTAGCCCAACCCTCAAAACCTTCTCTTTATCAATCACTTTCACAGCAACACTATGTGCACTCGTTACATTACGAGCATAGTAAACCTTAGCAAATGTTCCTTGCCCTAACATTCTTCCTAGCTCATACTTTTGTAGCAATATAGATCCTTTAGAATCCATTCCTATATATGATATCTACCACAACCGAAAAACCCTCCCACTTAAGTAATATTTGTCAAATCGAGCAGAAGATTTCCACCATCATCATCGTGATCTAACACAACAGGATTTCTAGTTTTGTCAGGAGCACTGCTCTTAAGTGAATGTTGAAAAAATTTCATCGAAGACGAACAATGATTGCTCAGACAGAGCTACAGCCTCTACGATATCACTAACCTCAGGAAAGAATATCTCAGCATTAACACATCTTTCAGCATTCCCAGGTATTTTTCTTCCAGTTAAAAGGTGAAAATATCTGCAACAGCAAAAAAGGCTAACTGTCATTCAGTATACAAATCAGCCACCCAGCTATAACAATTCGTTCCAAAAAAATGAGTAGCATGTTCTGAATTCATACTCATAACAACATGTAAAGATCAATAGTATCGCAAAACGCAGAATAAAGGATCTAAACTCTTGCCATATAGTCAAAGGAGGAGCTTAAATCAAGTTTCTAGACCTATATGAATTTCTAGATTTGGGTTTAGAAGTACCTAGATCTAACCTGATCTAGTAGCAATTTGATCACAAGAGCTTTTCTTTTTCAAGTAGATTGATTTCTAATTAAATCAAGAAGAGGAAGTTGAATTTATGTTGCCTCTATTACAAACTAGGAAGCATGAAAACTAAAAAAAAAAATCTAGGCCGTGTCATGTCGAACGTGTATCAAACACTTCAAAATATACCAAGACACCTAAATAGGTTACTTGTCCACGTTGTTGTGTCCTTACCATGCCACGTCCTATCCGTGTTTGTCCAACATAGACTACAAATAACTTTTATGTCTTCTTCTTATTGTTATAGGCTAATTTGCATCTAAGTACCATTAATTTTCGTATCTTTTCAACTTGCAATCATGAACTTCCAAAATTAGCAACTTGGTACCATGAACTTTCACGTTTGTAAGTTAAAACCATGGACTCTCTTATTTTGTACTTACAAATTAAACGATAGTTTATTGTATTAACTTGCAAATTCGGAAGTTCATGGAACAAGTTGCTAATTTTGAAAGTTCATGATATAGCAAGTTGCACAAATCTATAGCTTACATGACTATGGGACATTTTTTCATATAATACCGTTAACCTTTGAAGTTATTTACTATAAAACTTTCTTCCTGGTTTAACTTATCAAGTGCTCTTGGTGGAATTATATTTTAATCTACGAAACACGAACATTCCAAAAGAAGATGCCGTGTCTGTGTCACGTATCTGACATCAAAGGGACACTCCAAATGTACTAAGAAACGCCAAAGCCGGTGCCATGCCCATGTCGCCATGTGCAGCATAGATTTTAATACACTTCACCACAACTAGAATCACTCAATATTTTGAAGTTGCTAATAATCACTGTTATTCAAATCTATGAACATAACAAAAGGTCCTCGTAAATAACAATCCATGTGATTCTCAGTAGAAAATTTGGCAAATTGCTTCTAAATACACCAAAGTTGCAAGTTTTTCATATGGGTTTGCTGGAAAAAAAAAATCCAATCTTTATTATCAAACATCTCAAACACTTTCTATGTACATAACAAAAAGCCTCATAAATCACAAATTTTGGCAAATTGCTTCCAAATATACTAAAGTAATAAACTTTTCATACGAGTTTGCAAAAAAGATCCAATCTTTATTATCAAACAATGAAACAAAGCTCTCAACTTTAAGAACAAATAGATTTCTCGTCTAGAAGATGATTGAGAAGCAAACCTTGGAGATTTCGGAGCTCTGAAATGAGAGGTTATCGGATCGGGTTCGGGTTCGGGTCCGAAGAGCTGAACCCGCAAAATGATGGATCCAAAGAGAGAGGAGGAGGAGGAGGAGGAGATGAAATGATGGTATAATGAAGAAAGAGAAGCTTTGCGCACATAGACCTTCTTTATACTGTTTTTAATTATTAATTTAAAATTAATGATTAATTAAACTACTCAATTAATAATTAATTAAACTATTCAAAATGGAGGTCCTCTTTGCGGTCATTACGCATCACTTTGCTTTGCCCCTAATGTTTCCAACTTTTTCCCCCCCTGAACTAAAGCATTTTAATTCTTGGTGAAAATCAATTGGTTGAATAAGTGTTTTCTATTTCAACGTACCAAAATATTCAAAAATGACAAACGAAAGTGAACTTTTAATTTGATAGCTTTTTTATTTTTTCCTCTATAAATAAATTATTGAAATAAATATATTAACCCTCTATGTTTCATGAGTTTTACGGTCATTCTTATTTTAAAAATAATTACACGGATCATTTCTTTGCTTTATGTTTTATTTTTGAAATAAGAATGACTAACGTTACAACTTTTTATAAAAATATAAAACATATGATTCAGTGTAATTATTTTTAAAATAAAAATAATTAATATAATAAGTATAAAATATAGAAATAGTTAACATATATTGTCCTAAAATATTTTAAAAATGTGGCGCTATCAATGATTCTAAATCTTACGTACATTCATGAGCTACTTTTAGGAACTAATTCCACTATTTACATTAAAATAAACATGAAAATTAGTGAAAATGGTATCATAAATATTGCATAATTTTTATTTACGACCAACTAAACACACGCTCAATATTTGCAAACAGTTTTTAGATTTGCACCCAGTGCAACTTATACATATCACTTTCATAATTTAATATCAAGCAACCAAACATGACCTAACAGACAACTTCGGAGATTCAATCTTATTATATTTTTTTTTCTATTTATAGGTCAGTGCTATTGGCATCACATTTTTATCTCGGTGACAACGTTGGTTAGGGGGACACTACAACTTATTCTATTTTACTCTTGATGGCAATGCACACTTTATCTAGGGGGCTACACACATCTTCTTTTCTAATTCTCCCTCTTCATACTATTTTTCTCTTCCAATCCTAAATCTCACAACAATTAACGACATAGATGACGATAACCAATAAACTTATACAATGAAGATAAAACTCCATTAATTGAAACTAGATTTATATTTTGTTAGATTCTAGGTTTTTTCTTCAAATCTAGATTTTTTGTTAGATTTTTTTGATTTCATGTGTAATACATATTTAATTATCGTTTCATAATAAAATGTCCACTAAAATACGACTTTTGAAGTTTCGAACTCCATTAAAGGATGTTGGAAGCTTCGGAACAGACACAGTCACGTTTGGGATGATGGAGGACTGTCAAAATTTTGATAGTCCTAATGTGTTGCCCCCAAGAAAAAAAAACTAAACATAATTTGGGGAGTTAACATTTAAAAACACGTGTATCGCATCCTTCTAGATGAAAATGTGTTATCATCACCTAGCGATGGATATCGAAATCCTATACATTGTCGTGCTTGCATCAACAAGTACGTCATACCATAGGACACCTGACACTGTTCATGAGACAGAATCTTCCTGAGATATTCATGGTGATTCTGTATAGGCTACAGGATTTGTGACATAGACTTTATGTTCATAGCTATCATATGACTTGCTGCATTAGATATGATCTTGCGTGACATGGACATGAGACATGTGATTACATTGGGTGGGGAGAGACACACAAGCTACAGGCTAATTTTATATATGGTGTCATAGGCCCACTACATAGTAAACTACATAGTATAACTACATAGTATAACTGCTACCGGCTCCCCGACACAGAGCTTGTAGTGGTCTCAGCCTGAGTACTAGTGATGCTCTCACTTGCATATCACATAGCTGGTTGCATAGTTTACCCTATTGTTATTGTTTCATTTATTATTGCACTGCATTTATTCTGGCTTGAGTTATTCTTGTACCTTGCTATGTCCCCTGAGGACCTGGATCCGGATTATTTCCCCAGGTTTAGCAGAGGAGATCTACCCCGAGGTGTACGGGACAGGAGCACACATTGGAGCAGTACCAGAACCCGAGGACGAGGTGATTGCCGAAGATTTCTCCTGAGTACCTGCTTTATCTTTGCTCAGTTATTTCTGTTATTTTCTGTTTATTGTATTGATGTATCAAACTCATTATCGGGTTATTTCCCGAGATATATTTTATTGAGACTTGATGTTGCTTATATTTCATATAAATTATTCTGATATTGATCTGTGATTACCTTATGTGGATGAGATTAAAATTAGACTGAGACTTGTATCGTAGACCTATTTATTGTTGTTTACAGTTTAAGTACACCCTAATGGGTCCATTAAATTAGGTTTGCCAATTGGTGTGTGTTGCTGGCCATTGCCACGTGTCTAGTCCCTCGGTATTTTGGGACTGGGGCGTGACATAGTTTTTATGGTGGCCCATGCAGGTCCACGACTAAATTATTTTGGTTTCAACTAAGGAACTGAGCAAGCCTGTGACAAAGATAGGATAAGTTATAGGATCTCATCCACTTGATCGATTCGTTCTTAACCTCTATATCGACTTCAAAAAAATTTATTGACTTGCATCCTGCCTTGATTCTTCTGTACGTTTCTTATAGTTTATTTTGGATGCAGAGTAATAGATTCACAAGCATGCGACGAGACTCCCGCAGAAACACCACAAGTTGCAGATGTCACCTACGACGATGAAGTGTCACCAGTGGGTGGAGGTCAATCAACTCAACAAGGCCATCAAGCAGGTCAACCTACCTCAAGATTTCGGCGAGACGATATTCCACCACTGTTGTAGTTTACTCCACAGATGCCTTCCTTTCCACCAGGACAACCTATGGATGGTCAGCAGATGTTCCAAATGTCTGCGCAATGATGCAAGCTCAACAGCAGATTCATCAAGAGGCTCAACGTTACGAGACAGTTATCTACTTTAACATTGGATAAATATTGTCTAAGTTAAACATTGAACATTGTCTAGGATTTGATCACATATCTAACTAATATTTTCCCTTTCTCCCAACTAGTATAATTGGTCCAACCATGATACGTTACGATGCAAGATACTCAAGGCCTTGTAAACAATAAACCTTGAACATTGAACATTGTCTAAGTTAAACATTGTCTAAGTTAAATATTGAACATGTCTAAGTTAAATATTGAGAACACGAGGAACAATGAAATAATTTATATAATATCCCATGACCGATCCATGTGTATACTAGTTCGTGCACCAATGTGTCAAGAGTTATGTAAAATATTTCTAAATACTTACATTATAGTAATTATCAAATAATAGAAACTATTAGAGAATGTACTCGCCTGTCGTCTAAGCAATGAATGTCAAATTGTGTCCCAACTAGTGTCACACAAACCTATATATAGAATATTGCATCAATACAAGATGTTGGAATAAAATTAAGTTAAACTAGTTCAATTCTCCACAAAGCCATTTCTAAGTCAAACCGACTATTTTTAGGCTGCCACACTATGAAACTAGGCCACACTAGCTACGCTAAGATACTAGAAAACCAACAAGATACCGTATTCTAAGATACGCAAGTTATTGATATGAAAATACTATTATATATATATATATATATATATATATATATATATATATATATATATATATATATAATAGTATTTTCATATCAATAACTTGCGTATCTTAGAATACATATAGAATATAAGACAATACATATAGTAGCTATGCTAACTAATGCAAGGAGGATGCCTTGGCTTTGAACCAATGTGTATCTCACTACCTACACACCCATCTTGATACTCAAACCCAATACCTTGAGTATCGACCAATACCTTGGCATTACCTTGGTATCACAAGGTAATTCAAATCCTAATGTAGCTAATATAGAGCTAATACCCCATATACTAATTATATTAATATGTTAACTACTAACACTTAACCCATATGCTAACTATGAAATATATAACTAAACTAATATATATTTCCTAATAATATACATATCTGTCTGACTATATATAATACTTACTAGTACATATAGTTACTTAGTTAACTAGTAATTGCTAACACTTAACTACCAACCAACTTAACTAACTAGACTATCTAAACCAATACTTAAATAACTAAACTAACTCACTGACTGAAATTGAATTCATTGATCATTAACTAACTCAAACACCTTAACTATTCTAACCTCACTAAACCACTACCCAACCCAACTAAACCAATACTCGATATCCATGCTAAACCAATACCTCACTGAACTACTACCCAATACCTTGGTGATACATGAACTGAACTGAACTCCCCCTGATACTGATAGCTGATACTGCATTTGCTGATGTTGGAGTAACTGATACTACATGTACCTCCTCTATTTGCTGTAGTGAGTAGCTTTTTGTTGTAGTCTAGCTGTTACTGCTAGGTACTGCTCTTCATCCCCCTCCAGTCGAGCTGCACGAACACTGTGCTAATACCCCCTCTGTGCACTGATGTGCATACTGAATCCTCCTTGAATGCTGCTGCTGCAATGATGTGGTTAATACATGCAATGAAGCACACACTAGCTGCCACTGAACTGCATCTAGCTGTTGAAGTGTCCCCCATCCTCGAGGCAACTGCAAACTGCATACACTACTCTCCTCAGTGACCCGAGCTCACTGCTATGCCTCCTTGTGTGCACTTAGCTGCAGACCTACCCATGTTGCTGAACCCGATACAGAGCTGATACCTTGATGCATACTGCACATTACTGATACTGATACTCTCTGCTAAAACTGTGCAGTTGATGCATATTGCTACACAGTTGGTTGTTGTAAGCACACTGCTGCTTGCTGTGCTACTTGTTGCAGTGCATGCATGCAGGCTCTGCAGCTGCTCTCTTCTTGCTGCCTGAGTATGCTGCACACTGACTGCTCATTGCTCTGCTGATGCACACTGCTTGCTGCAGTTGATGATGCAACTGTAATTTGCAACTGATGCACTGATGCGGTGCATGCTTGCCTCTACTGTACTGATAAGCTGAACCATGCCTGCACCTTGCTATGTTCCTGCAGTTGGACCTCACCTTGCTGAGGAAGCTACTGCTCCTGCTGTGTTGTGCATTTTTGCACACTGCTTGTCTTCAGTTAGTTGCTACAGGATTGTAACTCACTGATAAATGGCATTGGCTACTCTCCTTCGATTGTGCACTGATTTGGTTGAATGCTGCAGACTTCACTATGCTGTGCTCTGCATGCTTCCCTGTTGCAATATACTTGCTGCTGATGCATTGTGAATCAGCATCTCCCTTGCTGATACTCTAATGTAGTTGGCTTGCATCAACATGTTGTGCAGTGAGTTGTGCTTCACTATGTTGATACTCGAACTGCTCCCTGTGTGCTCGAGTTATTCAAGAGTTGCACCTACCTGCATACTGCCTCTCCCCTTGCTAAATAGATGCTGCTCGAGCCCTCTCCTCACACACAAACACATAACAAACACCTATGCTCACACAGACATATAAATACATATAGATATCAACATATACATATATATACTCTCATATACATATATAGCTATATCCCTCACACATATATACGTAGATAATATCTACACACACACACACACACACACACACACACACACACACACACACATATATATATATATATATATATATATATATATATATATATATATATATATATATATATATATATATATATATATAAACACATACACATATACACTAGATATCTCATATATGCACTTAGCACCAAGATACATAGCTACTAATACTCATATATACAATATACTATAGATACACACACATTACATATACATATCATACATAATAACTCATACTAATATATATATATATATATATATATATATATATATATATATATATATATATATATATATATATATATATATATATATATATATATACATAAGCCACAAAGAATTAGAGGACATTGAGTAAAGTATTGTATTCAAGCCACAAAGAATTATTTGAGGACATATACATATCATACATAATAACTCGATGAAGAACTCTTTCAAGGTAAGAACTAATTCCATTGCTGCTTGATGACAAGGGATGAGGTCTTAATGCCGAACCTCATACTCTCTCCTAATCTGGTTGACTATTTGCTTGGAATCTTCATAGGCTTTAAGGTACTCTACATCTAATTATTTGGCTAATTGGAGGACATTGAGTAAAGTATTGTATTCTGCCACATTATTGGAACATGGTTCACTGAGAGAATGCACATTGTCGCCGCCAAGAAGAATGTAAAGAACACCCGTCTGTTGGGAATACAGATCCCTGTCGCTGATGATAGGAGAAAGCGTCCCTCCAACAATAATACCAACAATAATGGTCGTGACAATAAAGGGAAGCAAGCTCTTTTTGTCAACGTGTATAAAGGTCCGTCCATACCTGCTCAAAAGCCGACAAAAGAGCCTAAGCCAAAGGAGACCCTCTTCAATGATGATGACATTATAGAATTTTTTGACGTGCTGATGAAAAGCAATAAGCTCCGGCTACCCGACATTAAACGTCCCGACGAGGCAGATAATGTCGATGACCCCAAGTACTGCCACTACCACCGATACGTCCACCATCAAACACGGGACTGCTATGTGTTGAAGAGACAGATCTAGCAACTAATCAATTCTAAAGCCCTCACCCTAGAATTTGAGGAAAAGACGGTCACTACAAACATTGTATCTCTCCAATTTGGCGACTTCATAGTTAAGGAGGCAGAAGATAGTATTATCCTGATACCAAAGGCGACAATGAAGGTCATTAACCTCCCTCCAGCTCAAAATCATCCAGCTGGACTGGTACATCTTACCATGCCATGAGGTTAAGTCATGTGGGTTCACCCGGACATTGTTCCAGATTTGACGCAGCAAGCAGTGCCTTCCGTCAAGTCTAAAAGAAAGAAGCCTACATCCTGTCATATGGTTTCTCCCTCAACCGATGAAGTCCGGGTAGGGGCAACTAGGTCAAGACAACCCGACTTGCGTGACTATGATGCGGTTCCCGAAGACAGTGTAACTTTGACCACTATACCTACTGTCCCAGTGGCATCTGATCCAGGTCCGTCTCAGCCTCCTATGATGGAAAAGAAAAAAATAGAAAAAGGTTCTATTTGATAAACCTTTGAGGAAAGACACAGCACCAGGGCTGGACAAGCCCTACAACTTCCACATATTAGCATAGCTGGCCAATACTCGAGCAAAGTTGTCACTATTTGAGCTCCTTCCTCTTTCCAAAGAGAATCGTGATGCTCTGAGTGAGGTGCTGCAGAACTTCGACTCCTACTTGGCCCAGGTCCAGCCACTGGCCGAGAATTTTGCTGCATATTCCCACTACAACAATGTGATTGAGACTATTTCAAACATCACATTTTTACAGCAAGATATGATGTTGAAGAATAACAGGCATGACCGCCCTTGTACTATACAAGGTATATCGGGGCCATCGAGGTGGACCGAATACACATCGATTCATGGTCATCTCTCAGTATTATCCCACAAAGCCTATTCTAGATCCTGGGAATCCTGATGCACCAATTGGCAGCGACCAACATGACCATCAACGGCTTCAACGTTGGGAGAAGTTACCCTATGGAAAAAAATTGCCTAAAGTGTCAGATAGAAGATATGCGAACGGAGGTAACCTGCTACATCATTGACGTGGATGTGTCCTATAATATCCTGCTAGGACTTCCTTAGATACATGAATATTTGACCGTGTCCTCCACCATTCATATATGTCTGAAATATGTCGACGATGAAGAGGTCGTCAGGACGGAGTTCGTCGACATAGATCCCTTTAAAGGGATCGAGGCATACTACTCCGACTCGGTCTTGTACAAACAAACCTACTTGGAGGAAGTAGAAAATGATGCTGATGATGAAGCAGAAGCCGACGAAGCACCAGATAAACCCCTAAGGGTTCGCCTCAAAAGATATGTTGCTGACACGCCTGCTCCTCTCATGGTCAAGCTCTACAGAAAGCCTCAAAAACCCACTGTGGTTCACCTGGGAAAACAACCCCCAAGGGAGGAACCACTTATTGCAAGGGTCTCCGATCCCCTGGTGGTAAAATTGTGCAAGAGGCCTCCTAAACCATCACTGGTGCTGGAGGCAAAACCTGAGGAAGATGAGTTAAGAGAATATATGGCTACTTGTGCCGATGTCCCATCTCTGGATGATGTAATCCCTACTGAAAAGATACCTTACTTTCTCAATAAAGGCCTATCTTTGAACTACTCCGATGTTACACATTTTGAGTATAATGTATTCTTTAGAATAAGGTTTAGGGTTACAACTGCATACACAAGTGACTACTATTTACGCAGTGAATCAAATTCTCCAAAGTTGAGGATCCTACTTCATAGTTCCAGCAAGGAGGAGATAAGACAAACCCATAATCTTCGACAGAGAAGAAGATCGTCGAAAACTCCTCCCGGGCGAGCCAGAGCCCTAGCGCGATAGAGTATAAATCTACTGTTATAGCTTGCAAGCAAAAGATATTATCCGAAAGATGGGTTACAATTTGAAGAGCGACCAAGGTCTAAACTATGGCAAAGGTCGACGCCTGTCGCTGCTTCACTTTGCTCCTAAAGACAAGTCTGAAACATACTATCAATGGATAGGTCATGGGCTGGGGTATATCACACCGCCAATGACTCTTGAAGTATCGGAAGAAGATGTCGAGTTGTTGTTTGCTATTGATTCAAAGTTGAAACAAACTTTGTGTGTTTAACAAACAAAGAGTACAAAGAAATCCTAGACAAAAAATCTAAGTACAATTATTTTTTATTCTAGGGAGTGTGACGATGGAGATCCAGTACTGTAGTGACTCCTTTACTCCGTTGACAGTCCGATGAGGGAATGAGAATATTTTTTTGCGTTTCTCTCTCTCATGCTTCTACGTCTCCTCCTTTGTGTGGGTATGCAATCATACTATTTATAGCCATCATGCTGACGGGCTATATGTGCCATAAATGCGTCTCTGTTTCGTGGCCGCATGGGGCTCCTTTAACATAATAAGGTTGGAACTGTTGCCGCATACCACGGGCATGTTGCCGTGTAACCTTGGTTGGGATATGTGGTTGATAAAATCTTGTAGCTGTTTTTAACTTGTTGTGTGCGTGACTTGGTCAACTAGACACATGGTCAGCACTTGTTGATTGAAGGTCTTTTTGGTTGTAATGGAAAGATCCTGCAAGCTGAGGGCCGCATGGAGTCTTAGCCACATACGTGTTCTCTTTTGGGCCTTGGTCTGATGGACACTTTGGCCGTATGAAGTTGGGGTCGTATATGGTCGTGGCCGCATACGAGCGAACATGTGGTGTTGTACGCCTAACGAAGTCATCGATATATCTTTTCGTGTTTCATGGTTCTCGAAGCGTTCAGGCCAATAAATGCCACGTTAGAGCTTTATGTCAGGTAATTAATACTGTGTCAGAGATATTACGGCTTTCTACCTCCTTGACTGTTTGGGCCGTATGGATACTTTTACAGGCTATGCGACTTGTCTTAATCTCGAGTGTACATAGGTTCTATGAAGCATGCCTTCATTTTAAGGGCACATGGACTATATGCGGCCTGCCTTCTTCAGATTTTCTATGCTTCTACAATTTCAATCTCACTCCTCGCAACCTTCCGCTTGGGACTCCGATACAAGTATTGGGGATATGCTCAAGCAGACGTTGTCTATCAATATGGTGTTAATACACCTCTAAGAAGACAACGAACACCCGGTCGATCACTTCGAAGTGGAACCATAGGCTCAACAGCTGGAATCACAGTTAAAACTTTGCTTCGAGCAATGAGAACCATCTACCAGAGATGAGGTCGTACAAATCGATCTGGGCGATGACAAAAACCTCTCAACCACGAATCCCTTATCCAGCAGTTAAGGGAGTATATAGATGTCTTTGCATAGAGTTACGAGGATATGCCAGGATTGGACCCACAAATCGCGATGCACAAGCTCAATATCCTGCCGAAAGTTAAGCCAGTGAAGCAACAGCAACGACGATTTCGTCCAGATGTCATGAACGCCATCGAAGCTGAAGTGAATAAGTTGATAACAAGCGACTTTATTCGGAAAGAATGATAAAATCTGAGTTTGCATAGACTTTGGCGATTTAAATGTGGCTTGCCCAAAGGATGAATTCCCCCTTCCAATCACATACATAATGATCGACAACACCTATGGCTTCGAGCGTGTGTCCTTCGTGGACGGATTCTCAGGATATAATAAGATCAAGATATTCCAAGACGACGAGAAGCACACGTCGTTCTAAACCCCGATAGAAGTATACTGTTACATAGTAATGCCCTTCGGATTAAAGAATGCAGGTGTAACATACCAATGAGCTATGTCACGCCCAGTCCCAAAATACGTAGGACTAGGAATACGTAAGAATGCCAGTCGTATGTATATAGCAACTCCAATATATGAAACCATAACACAAACGTATGTTGTATTATGAATAATAATTCACAAATGGTATATAATGTCACAAGTCACAGGCAATACTAATCTCATTCACAAAACCAAATAGAAATAAATAACCAAATATGGCAATGAACCAAGTATGAAATAGTCGAAAAGAACTAATAGTTGGGTGGAGACAAATCTACTACCAAACTAGAATATAAAAGAAAAACATAATAAGTACATCATATAGTGATCAGAGAGGATCGGAGGGAAGACCTCCTCTAAAGAGAAACAAGTAGCACAAGTTTTGATCCGTGCTCCTGCAAATAGTCATAATCGTCTACACCTGGCAAGGGACCAGGTCCTCAGAGAGACGTAACAAGATACATAAAAGAATGCCATAATATACTGAAAATAAATATCCAAAAGTGGTCACCTAACCGTCTATGTGATATGAAGTTTAAGAATAACTTTTCTGCGTATGGACTATCTGGCTAAAATACTGGGATGGGCGTAGTTCTCTTGGAGATCCATGGGCCACGGGCATAACGTCTTTCGATCGTCATAGGTCTGCAGTAAATAATGGGGTCATCACACTTCACGTCTCCGACGGAGCTTACGAGAAAATAAGAAAAAGTGTAAAGGAGTCATATACGCTTACTCATTGTTCTCCCCACATAATGCTACTACTCGTGTCATATCCATGACACACAAATACCTCTAGTAACTTCTAAGTCTTCGAGCATGCAATTCTATTAATAATTATTCCCTATCGTATATCCCATACGTATCGATGGCCATTCAATACGCAAGTCCGTGATCTATATGAGACTCACCATTTGTGTAACACCTGTGTCAAGGCCATATGAAATATAAAGATGCCTCAAAATCATGGGGTGGTCTCTTAACTCTAGGTCAATATGCATAACAAAAGAAATAAGAAACAAAAGATGACGCCATCTGTCGTTGCACCCAAGTTTCTTTAGATGCGCAGTTTAATAATATACATAAATTAGAAAATAAAGGATAGAAATAAAATATGCAGATATGAATGTAAATAAATGGTAATAGTGGTAAGGTATACTTGCCTGTCAATGGTTTGGTGTTGAAATAACGCAAGACAACAGGGTACATAAAACCAAATAATATAGGAGCCGCACAAACGTCTCCGGATGTTGTAACAGATATCACCAACATTTTTGGCATAAGTGAGATAGTCAGAAAATACTACTCTTTCGTCCAATTTTGATACAGGGGCAAAACAGTAATTTTAGATCAAAGCGGTATCCAATATGGACCACTTTGCACCAAAAAATGTGTCAAGGTCAAAGGTCTCTGTCACGCCCCAGTCCCAAAATGACGAGGGACTGAGCACGTGAGCAATGGCCAGCAGCACGCACCGATGGACAACCCAATTTAATGGATCCATCCGGGCATACTTAAGCTGTAGTCTAGCAGTAATATGATACAAGTCTCAGGTATTTCTAATCTCATCCACAGAACAATACAGATTAATGCCAGAAATAATGCAAGGGAAATAAATAAGCAATAAATAAGATTATCTCGGAAAACAATCCGAGAATTAGTCTGTTACATTTAATGAGAATAGACAAAAAATAAAATACTGAAAAAGGAAATACTGTGTAGATGAAGCCGGTACTCAGGAGAAATCTTCTGTAACTATCTCGTCCTCGGTTCCGGGTTCTGCTCCAAGGAGTGCTCCTGTACCGTACACCTCGGGGTAGTTCTCCTCGGCTATACCTGGGGACATAGTCCATTCCAGGTCCTCAGGGGACATAACAAGGTACAGAAAATACAAGCCACAATATATGTAGTGCAGCAATAATGAAACAGTAGGGTAAATATGTAAACCAGTTAGTGATATGCAAGTGAGAGTTTTAGTCATACTCAGGCTGAGACTACTACAGGATCAGTGTCGAAGAAACTATAGCAGTATTTTCTCGAAGAGCCAGTAAGGAACCAAAGCTCTGTATCAGAGTCTAAGGCACCGCCAGATAAAAGTATTTATATTATAATATATTCAGCCTGGATATGATAATACTCTCCCCACCCCATGTAATCTCACATCACGGTTCCAGAAAATATCAGGTACAAGTCATGCAAGTTTGAACTAATGCAATGAGTCAGGCTAGAATCTAAGCATGTAAACTGGAAATGACATGAAAATGTAGCCTATATGGAATCACCAGGTATATCTCAGGCAATTCCGTCACATGAAGAGTGTCAGGTGTCCTGGGTTGAGCAGTTAAACAAGTTACATATGAATATACAAAAAATCAAGTAAAATACTATAACCAGAAATATCTGAGAATTGGCAAGCTTTACTTGCCCACTGATGTATAACTAAGTCCAGGAAATAGGTAGCAAAGCTGCAAGTTTTGGCAAGGTACACTTGCCTGTGGTTCCGGCTATGTTTGCAGTTCTGACTTCGACGGAAATTGCAGGCGGTACTCCGGTTGCTGAAACAAACATCACTATCAGATCCAAAAAATATCAATCAGCTAGAAACGTCTGTCCTTGAGTCCAATTTGGAGACAAGGGCAGAAACGGCAGTTTCGGGTCAAAACGGGGTCCACATGCGGGCCCGCTTTGCACCGAAAAACGAGTCAGGGTCAATGGTCTCCAAATTCACCAAACTCAGTGTCAACAGGTCAGAAAAGCTGATATGAACCCAATGGAACTTTCAGAATTGAATTCCGATGAGCCGAACACAAAATCGCCCGTCGAGCGGGGCCTGTGGGGCCCACGACACGCGATTTTGTCAACGTTCTCAGAATAGAACCAAACTTGAGCCACAGGACCAGCGTATTGCTACGAGTCCGATGGCGCAAGTTTTGTCTCGATCCGACGTGTGTACACAAAGTTAGGGCGCGTTCCAGAAAGTACGAATACGGGGCGATGTCCGCGGATACGCGTTGATCCCGGTGTGCACGCACACCCGAATCAGCTTCTGCGAAATCCCACATGTCCGTATCGACGATGCACACGTATCTGTGAAGATCGCACGCGACCAAGTCGTCCCATTTGGCAGGGCGTACTCAGTTCCGGGATGAAACAGGGTCTATTTTTTTCCTGTTTTTGGATCGCGGTGTGCGATCACCACAGGACGCGATGCCCCGAACGGTTTATCCGGGCACCGAGAGGGTCGTACAGGCTTCGCAACGCAATTTTCAGAATCGAAAACGGAGCTACGAGCAAAAAGTTACACGCACCTAAAGGGGACCCGAAAACCAGGGTCGAATCGTGTCCGACTCGTGTCGGACACGCGGATCGAATTAGGGTTAGGGTTTACTGTGCTGGGCTTCTCGCCGGAGGACGGCGGCTAGGCGGCCAGGCAATGGCGGAGGGGAGCCGGGGGTGCTGCGGCGGAGGGCGGCGCGGCGCTCGGGCGGAGGCGGCGGCGGCGAGCGGTGGCTGAGGGGGAGATCGGAGGAGGTGGAGGAGTTTAAATAGGGCAGCGGGCGGAGACGCGTGGTCGAGCGGGGCGGAGGTCGTGGGTTGCGGGGCCGCGCGGAGCGGAGACGTGGCGACGCGGGCGGGGATGCGTGGCCGAGCGGGGCGGCGGCAAACGCGGGGCGAGGGCGGTCGTGCGGGTAACAGGGGGAGCGGGTCGGGTCTGGCGGGTGCGGGTCTGGCCGACCCGACCCGACCCGACCCGACCCGACCCGACCCGATAGGAAACGGGCTGGGCTGGCGGGCCGGTCTGCGGGCTGGGCCTGGGTTGGGTTGAATTATTTTAAAAATAAATAATTAACAATTAAATTAAATACTTAAATAAATAAGTAATTAAATAAATACTTTTTAGGTGTTTAAAAATAGGTCCGGGGTCCGATAAATTCCAGAAAAATTATCCTAAGTCCAGTTTTTTATTTTACATCCAAAAATATTATTTTCATAATATTTTAATATTGTTTATTATCAAATAAAAATTATTTAATAATTAGAACCCTGTTTTTAAATTACAGAAAAATCCAAAAAATTGTGAAAAATCCAGTTTAAAAAATTTTGAAAAATCAGGGGGTTTACAGTCTCAAAATGGGATGGATTATAAGTCAAACAAATCCAAATCGACGATACGAACTCAACGGTATGTCCAGTTTTGGATTTCGGTGAGTCGATAACAAAATCTCTCGTCAAGTCGAGAAGTGAGGCCCTCAAAACAGCTATTCGTCGAATGACTCAAAATCGGAATAAACTTGGGTCACAGGACAATTCAGACGCTCCGAGTCCAATGGCGCACTTTTTTTTGTGATCCGACGAGAGTAAAAAAAAATAACGGGGTAAGTTGTAAAACATCCATATGGGGGACTTTTGACTTATACTGGTTGATTCCAGCGTGCACACACGTCCAAATTAACTTCCTCGAATACCCATAAGTTATGATGTACCATACGTGCCTTTCGGTATAATTTGTATGCAATGAGACAGTTCTGTTTGACGGGGCACACTCTGTATCGCAAAATTTTAGGGTTTTGAAAATTATTTTTGAACTAAAATAACTACCAATCTAAATCAAACTAAAATAAAGTAATTAAAGGTGCTAAAAGAAGGTCAAGTGGAGAATTTACCATAGGTGGCGGTTCGAGGATCGGACGAGCGAGGAGGGTGCAATCGCGCCATAAAGCTCATTGATACTGAATTCTACTTTGATTTTTGCGTCATTTTCGGTCGCGGAGGGAGATCTGGGCCGTAGCGAGGCTTGATTTTCTCGGGGGCCTCGCTGGAGGACGGTGGGGGTCGTCAGGGTCAGAGGCTGCCGGAGGGGGTCGCCAGCGGCGACTGCAGTGGTGGCAGCAACCACAACATCATTGACAGCAGAGCAGCAGCAGGCGCAACAACTGCAGTAGCGACCAACGGTCGGCGACGGGGGAAGGCGGGGGCGTTGGTGTTGCCGAAGTGGAGGAGAGGGAGAGTAATCAGTGATGGTGGTGGTGGTTGGTGAAGATGATGGTGTTGGCAGTGATGATGATGGTTATGGCTGTGATGGAGGAAAGGGGGAAGGAGGAAGAAGTGAATATTAGGGTTAAGGTTTGTCAGCCTCTATATATATGTTTCGATAGAGAGTGAGGCTGTCGCGCCTGTACGTTGGGAGGGGGTCTTTGGTTTCCGGTAGGGTTAGAATTAATTATTGGGTTTGGGTTTTTTGTTTAAAGTTTTTTTTCTTTTACCCCTTTCTTCTTATCCGATATATAAATATATATGCTAAATTTTACTTTGATACCCTCAATTATTCTAAATGTTCAACTTGATACCCTAAACTTTCAAAATAGAAAACTTAATATCCTTTCTTTTTTTCAAAATGCCCTCCCTCTTTTCCCTTCCCTAGCCACTATCCCACCCCCCGGCCCTCCGTCTCTTCCCTTCGCAAGCCACTATCCCACCCCCTTCCCCCTTCCCCCTTCTCCCGCCGTTGACCACCCTCGATCCTTGTCACGCTCCAGTCCCAAAATACAAGGGACTAGGCCACGTGGCAATGGCCAGCTACGTACCAAAGGGACTCCAGTCTGACTTTGAATATATATAAGCTGTAAACGAGGGTTACTATTTAGATAATACGGTCTATATGTCTATGTCTCAAACCATAAGGATATGTAATAAAGAAAGAACAACATGTATCTTGGTGTGCACTCTACACTACACTCGTTCGAATAGACTCGCAGAAAATAATATGAGTCTATAAATACTGGGCTATACTAGCAGAAAAAAGCAAAGATCATAATAGCTGAATAATGAAGAATTGAATACAAATATCGAGTAACAATACTAGTATAAAACTCATGAGAAGCTCCAGCCTCCCGTCAGCAATCGACCCTACAATCTGGCAGGGAACCAGGTCCTCAGAGGGACGTAACAAGGTACAAAAATAATATGCCATAGTAAAACAAAAAAAAACATATGCAACGCCAGTGTAATCTAGCATAACCACCGAAGTGAGACGCAACTTTGAAGACAATGTTCGACGCGTGGGCTTTCCAAATGTAAAATCGTAGCTCCGAGGCACAAAGACACACGGGGCGTACCATAGCTCCGAGCATAGAGTCACACGGGTGATACTACGACTTTAGATACACGATCACTACATAAATAGGAATATATACATATATATAGCGTGTACAAAGTAGCCCAAACGTCTAGTAACTGTCTTCCCCTCCCAATGCGGTCAACGAGTGTTCGCTAAACTTGAACCTCTATCTAACAGTCTCGCCATACTGAAATAATTATTAACAATCACGACCCTAAAGTAATCCCAGATTCTGGTCATGCTGACAGTATCAGGATACATAAAGTCTAGCATGATGACGGTGTCTGAATGTGTCCTAGGGTTCTGATATAACCAAGTACGTACATCAAGGTGTCGCGAATATCTATCAGTCGATACTAGGCGGTACCAACGAACGTCTGCACCTGGTTATGACCCGGACGCTAAGTAACGATTCTGTTCTAAAGCACCCACAATGCATAGATAAAATAAATAGAAATCTGAAACTGAGATACAGGATGACAAGGTACACTTTCCTGGAAGCCAGGCGAATATTCGAACCCGAACTCGCCAAGGAAGTAGTAGTCAAGATGGAAATTGGAGCAGATATCTTCGGATGCTGTCACAAATATCAATAACAGTTTCAAAATGAGTGAGATACTCAGAAAAGCATATACATGGTCCAATTTGGACACAGGGGCAAAAATGTATTTTCTGGTCAATACGGGGTCCACAAGTGGGCTCCGTCTTGCACCAAAATGTGCCAGAGACAAAGTTGTCCAAATTCGTCAAACTTAGTGTCTACGAGTCCTGAACGACGATACAAGCCCAACAAAATATCTAGAACTGGATTTCGATGAGCCGATCACGAAATCGCCCGCCATATAGAACCGTGGGGCCCACAAAATAATATTTCATCAGCGTTCTCAGAATCGAACCAAACTTGGGTCACAGGACCAGCGTAATGCTGCGAATCCGATGGCACAAGTTTTATTGCGAAATGACAGGCACATACGAAATTAGGACGAGTGTCAGAATAAGTTGATACGGTATTTTTTGACGGATACAAGTTAATTTTAGTGTGCACGCACATCCAAATCAAGTTCCGCGAAAGCCCACACATCCACATTGACGATACTTGCCTTTCGGTACAATCAATACGCGACTGTCATGACCCGCTCCCGGTATAGGGGCACGAGAGCGTGGGTACGTCCAGCCTACGCCGCAGCATCGGCGGTAGAACGCTGTCTGGGTCATAGTAATTCTATGTAACTAACACATGTCAATGATATCCATCTCTATAAGGAGGTTAATATACATCTCACAATAATCTCACAGTGTAACTCAATCACAACAACTATAAGGCACGATAAAAGACAAAAGGAAATAACATAGTTAACACCATGTTCAAACATAAAGATAATCACAGTCTAGCTGTCCAATACAAGTCTCCAATTAAACTTAACATGAGTCTAAACATAAACTGAAATAACCTCCATAAGTCTCGAAGTATAATAAATAATATCTAGATAGCTGTGGGTAATGTCTCATCTAGAGGCATAGTCTCCTCTAAGATCTCTGGTGCATAGTCAGCCTCTATACCTGGTCTGTAGTGCGTAGTGCAGAAATCCTAAAGATTCTCTAAAAAAAATATCTAGTCAGGATTGAAATAAAATACACCTCTAACAGCAGTTCCACATATATTGACAAAACTATAACACAGTGTAAAGAAATACAAGACAGATATGAACAACTGGCAATAAGAGATACTGGAATAAAGGAAATACTGGAATAAGAAATACTGGAACATCATCATCAATATGCATCTAACAATAAATAGAACTACAAGTACACGCAAGAATAATGAACTGGGATGTAAGTGTGTACAGGAATAATAACTAGAACATATAGAGATGCAAGATCAATATACCAAGATACATGTCAAGAATCCTCTAACTAAGTGTGTGAAACATCAGCATATCATATGATCGGCTTGGGCTATATGACTCATTACATTGATTAGCGATCATCCCCAACAAGTCCAGCTAACCATATGTAACAGCGATGAGGCATTTAAGGGTAAGGCTGCACCGACGTGAGGTGTGGGTGAGCTAATGATGCATGTAAAGTTGGGTATGATCACACACGCTACTAATATTTCCCCATTTCCCCAGCTAGCACGATGGATTCCAATCACGACTCCTCGTGACAGGTCTCAATAATGCCAACTTCGTGTAAAGAACAGTGTCAGGGTCATGTACGCTATACAACAAGAATTATAGAGATAATCAACATAATGGAAACTGTCAGAGAATGTACTCGCCTGTGGTCCTTAGCTGGCAATACCAATGTCCGGGTTCCAAAGTATCGTCTGAGTGATCCAACAGTCCTATAGATATATCATAAACACAATACTGCATCAGATATTACACCATTACACAATCAACACCATGATCTTAGGGATTACGCTAAGGGGTCACGTCTGTCGTTGCTATGCATAACAGACAGTCAATAGTACGGTCTTGCCAGTACGTCAATGTACATGTGGCAGTCTTCTAACACACTACATGGTCACAGGTTAAGATAGCTATGGTATCCGTAATTTGTTAGGGTCACCTCGTACACGGGTATATAATGCCTATTGTTATCTATCATAAACATCAATACTTAATTAATTATCATTATAACAGAAGTATGCATCTAATACTTAACAGGGTTTATATTGTATATATAAATATACGTATGCTTTATGTTAATTGAGCACAATACGGTATATATATATATATATATACAGGGCATTTACATCTGTATATATGCGATGGAGATACACCATACATATATATGTGTACCGAGTACGTTTATCATATAACAATACATACACAACATGTGCATACCGTTCGTATACTGGATACTCTGCGGCTAATACGTGTGGATTACTACGAGGAATACGTGTTTACGTGTACATGTTCATGCATGCGAGGGTTCGAACCTGTGCACGTGGAAGCGAAGGATTCGGTGTCATGGTCGTCGCGATGGAGGTGGTGGCGGGATGCTACTCGGGTTCACGTCGCAGCTCCGAGGTCGTCGAAGTCGTCGTCAGCAGCGGTGTTCGCGGCTTGTCGATCGGTCCAGTCTGGCCTACGGGGGAACGAGTCGAGATCGAGTACAGCGTCTCCGGTTGAACTCTCAGTTCAGTCGATCTGATGGAAGCGGCTCCGGTTGAACTCTCGGTTCAGTCGATCTGATGGCAGCGGCTCCGGTTGAACGGAGAAGGACTCGGCGGCTTGAGCGCAGAGGGGTGCTCGAGTCGTGCAGTCCGGTTGAACTGCTCCGGCGTCGAGGGTCGACAGGTCCGGTCAGGGTTGTTTGGGGAGGAGATGAACAGGAGGATGGGATGGAGAATTCGGCTGGGGTTATTTAGGGTTAAGGGAAAAAGAAAAAAAAGAATATATATATATATATATATATATATATATATGTGATGTTAAGTTTGACCTAGAATATGTTGACTTTGGTAACCACTAGGGAAAGGCCTTGGCTTGATATGGAGATATTCTATAATGGGCTAGGTTCGGATAAAAATGCGAGAATTGCATTGGTCTACGGGTTTGGAGACCATGGTTTCAAGGGGTTGATGTTAAATTACTCACTCCCAAAAATCATGAAAAAATGTAATGAAGAAGAAATGAGTTTTGTTCACGTATCGTATCCGACGGGTGGGCACCTTACTATACTTCGGCCTGATAGTGCATACAATTAGAAAATTTGCACATAATAGATTTATGGTTTTTATTAATTAATATCACAATTATTTAGATATAAGTTATTATCATGCAGTCCATTTACACATTAATTTCAAAAAGACGAGAATACCCCTATTCCAAAAATTGGGGGTGACAAGTCTACTCTCCTTAAAGAATTTCGTCTTCGAAATTTAAATTAAACTAGCACAAGAACAAGCAATCAATTTATGGATTATACCTCAAGTCTCGAAGAGATATGGATACCGCTCGCGCATTTCGTCCTCTCTCTCCCAAGTTGATTCTCCTGGAGAGTGATTTCTCCATGCAACATGAACCAAGGGAATAGTCTGGTTCCGCAATACCTTCTCTCTATGATCCAAGATCTCCACCGGTTGTTCAGGATAGCTGAGCGTCGGTCCAACTTCAATCTCTGAGTGATCTAATACGTGACTAGGATCTGCCACGTACCGTCTCAGCTGCGACACGTGGAACACATTATGCACTCCATCTAGAGCAGGCGGCAAGTCTAGTCTATAGGCCACTGTACCGACCCTTGCAAGAACACTGAAGGGCCCGATGTATCGTGGACTAAGCTTCCCGCCTTTGCCAAAATGAATCGTGCCCCGTGTCAGAGAAATCCGTAAGAACACTAAATCGCGAACCTAGAACAATGATCTTAACACGCAATCTAAACAAAACAATCACAAGCCAAACAAAACAAATCAAAATAATACCTGAAACTCTAGGGGTCTACGGTGGCTATCGGCCCAATGCCGCTGTCTGTCCTATGCCACTCGCAGTCTGTCTCTGATAAGTTTCACATTTTCTGCTGTATCCACGACCATTTCTGGTCCTAACACGGCTCTTTCTCCAACATCATCCCAAGGTAAAGGAGTACGACACCTTCGTCCATATAAGGCTTCGAATGGTGACATCTCAATGCTGGCCTGGTAGCTGTTGTTGTAAGCAAACTCTACCAAGTGTAGATGATCCTCCCAAGAACCTCCGAGATCCAAGACGCAAGTGCGTAGCATGTCTTCAAGAGTCTAAATAGTCCTTTCAGACTGTCCGTCTGTCTGAGGGTGATATGCGATACTGAACTTGAGCTGAGTGCCCAAGCTAGACTGCAGACTCCTCCAAAAATGGGAAGTGAAACGACTATCCTTATCTGAGACAATGCTCATAGGAACTCTATGCAATCTGACAATCTAATGTACATACATTTCCGCTAGCTTCTCCGTCGATGTACCCACTTTGAAAGGTAAGAAGTGGGCTGATTTGGTCAACCTATCCACGATGACCCAAATCGCGTCCTTTTCTCCTGGAGAACGAGGAAGTCCTGAAATAAAGTCCATAGTCACGTGCTCCCACTTCCATTCTGGAATGGGTAAAGGTTGAAGCAATCCTCCTGGCCTCTGTCGATCTGCTTTCACCTGTTGGCACACTAAACATCGGGATACGAAGTGTGCTACTTCGCGCTTTATACCATACCACCATACATGCTTTCTCAAATCTTGATACATCTTGTTGGCTCCGGGATGCATCGAGTACTGAGAGCGGTGTTCCTCCTGTAAAACTTCTTCGTGCAGCTCTCCACTTGGCACACACATCCTCGTGCCATATCGTAAGGATCTATCATCCGCAATAGTGAAATTATCTATCAATCCTGTCTGAACTTGTGCTCTAATATTCCTTAGAGTCTCATCATCATACTGTACGGCTCTAATTTTGTCCATCAGCTCTGATTGTATCTGCAGTCCCCATATCTGAATCTCGGCTCCTGGAACTAATACCTCAATTCCCAAACTCTCAAGATCAGCTAATAAGTGTCTATCCGAAGTCAAGCACATAGCCATTGGGTACCTGCTCAAGGCATCCGCGACTACGTTGGCTTTTCTTGGATGATACTGTAATGAGATATCGAAGTCTTTCATCAATTCTAACCACCTTCTCTGTCTCATATTCAGCTCCTTCTGTGTAAACACGTACTTTAAGCTCTTGTGGTCTGTGAAGATCTCCATACGCTCTCCGTACAGATAGTGCTTCCACAGCTTTAGGGCAAGGATAACTGCCGCTAACTCCAGATCGTGAGTGGGGTAGTTCCTTTCATGAGGGCATAATTGTCTTAAAGCATAGGCAATTACTTTTCCGTGTTATTGAAGAATGCATCCTAACCCTTTTCCTGAAGCATCACTGTAGATAGTGAATGCACCTGTCCCTGATGGCAACGTCAAAACTGGTGCTGTCGTCAATCTTCTCTTCAGCTCATCGAATGCAGTTTAACATTCTTCTGTCCAGACAAATTCTACATCTTTCTTGGTCAGCCTAGTCATTGGCTCTGTAATCTTGGAGAAGTCTTGTACAAATCTTCTGTAGTATCCTGCTAGTCCGAGGAAGCTCCTGATTTCAGCTACCGTACTGGGGGTAGCCCATGACTCTACTGCCTCTATCTTCCTTGGGTTAACTGAAATTTCGTCACCCGTTATCATGTGTCCAAGAAATTCAACCTTGTCAAGAAAGAACTCACACTTTGAAAGCTTCTCGTACAATTTCTCTCTCTTGAGAGTTTCTAAAACTATCCTCAAGTACTCTTCATGCTCTTCTGAGGTTTTTGAATATACTAGAATGTCGTCAATAAATACCACTACAAACTTGTCAAGGTACTGGTGGAACATCTTGTTCATCAAGTTCATAAATACTGCTGGCGCATTGGTTAAACCAAACAGCATTACTGTAAATTCAAACTGGCCATATCTGGTCCGAAAGGCGGTCTTCGGTATGTCTTCTTCCTTCACCTTCACCTGGTGATAGCCTGACCTCAAGTCTATTTTTGAAAACACCTTCGCTCCGCTCAATTGATCGAAAAGATCATCTAGCCTCGGCAGCGGGTATTTATTTTTGATAGTAAGGTTATTCAAGGCTCTATAATCGATACACATGCGTACCGTGCCATCCTTCTTTGGTACGAATAACACCGGTGCTCCCCATGGCGATGAGCTAGACCTAATAAATCCTTTGTCCTGCAGCTCCTCTACTTGTTTCTTCAGTTCTACCAAATCGTTGTTGTTAACTCTATAGACATGTTGCGAAATAGGCTCCGCTCCTGGTATCAAGTCTATAGAGAACTCAACATCTCTGTCTGGTGGCAAACCTGGCAACTCCTCTGGAAATACATCCAGGAACTCCGCTATAAGTGGATGCGGTAACTCCTCTTCTTCCACCCTGGCTCCGCAAAAAGTGCCTCCGTTCTGCTCCTCTGCTCTTCTGGCAATCTCAAACTCTGGCTCTCCTGGTGGTCGAAATACTACTCTACCTCCGTAATAATCTATAGAAGCATGGTATTTATTTAACCAGTCCATTCCGAGTACAATATCGTATTCCGGAAGTGGCATGACGAGTAAACTCACGCTCAACTCTCGGCCTTCCAATGATACTCTCCGATCCTTGCAACAATCACGGACTAGGATAATGCCTCCTCCTGTCATGATCTTGCAAGTCCTATCTAATGGTTCCATTTTTAAATGATGCTTAAGGGCATAAGATACAGATACGAAACTATGGGAAGCGCCAGAATCAAATAATGCAAGTGCTGGAGTAGAATCGAGTAAAACTGAACCTGAAATCACGTCTCCAGCTGGCTCGGCCTCCTCAGTGGTTATGGCGTAAGCTCGTCCTTGTGGTGCTCCTCTTTGCTGCTACTGATGCTGAGCAAACCTATCCTGCTGTAGTGGAAGTGGAGGTCCTCTCTGCTGCTGGCCTCCTGGTACAATGGGTGCTTTGGCTGGTCCTCTATGAGCTGTTGCTCCTCCCTGGCGAGTCTGAATAGCTGGGCAGTCCCTCAGCTGATGTGTTGCTGATCCACCCGATAAACAAGTGCCCAATCTTTTTTTGTAGATGTCTCTTGTATGTCCCATCTTTCCGCAATACGAACATGGGGTAGCGAGTTGATTATGCCTCTGTGGTTGCTGTTGTTGAGCATGTCCTCGAGCTGGTGCCTGTTGCTGGTGTTGCTGCTGGTGTTGCTGCTGGTACGGCCTATGTTATTATTGGAAGTGTGGGCACTTGGCTGGTCCTGTGTTACCTCATGTTGCTCCAGATGTGTCGCATCCTCTCTTGGGCCTGAGGTCCAAGTCGTCTTCGGCAATCTGGGCATCCATCAGAATACCATCAAATATAGCAGTACGTCGTCCCGAAGTACGAGACTTGATCTCCCTATTTAATCCCTTTCTGAATTTTCGAGATTTGTCTCCTGGGTCTTGAACCATCGATGGTGCAAATCGACTCAATCGACAAAACTCTGCAGCATATTCGTCGACTGACATGCCTCCTTGGACTAAGTCATGGAACTGACTTTCTAAGGCTCCCAAGGATACGTCAGGAAAGAATTTCTCTTTGAAGAGCTCCTTAAAGTCCTCCCAAGTAAGTCCTTCAGTGGCGAGTCTCAGCTTTGTACGATACCACGTCAGTGCAATATCAAACATCTGACTGTCAGCGGCCTCTATCTGAAGAATCTACGGAATCTGTGATAAGAGCAAGTTCCTTTCTATGTCCTCTAACCATTCGTCAGCATATAGTATTCCTTCTGTGCCTTTGAACTCTCGAGGCATCATCCTCTTAAAGTCCACTCTGGTACCGGGCCTCTGTTGTTGCTGACCTTGATGTTGCGGTTATCGTGCTACTCTCTCCACAGCCTGGAGAGCCACCTGATGAGCATTATCCATGCTCTCTCTCATCAGTTTGGTCTGTGCCTGGTGTGCTTCTGCTTGCACCCTCTGAGCCTCAGCTTGAACACGTTGAGCTTCTGCTGTTACTCTCTGGGCCTCTAGCATGCCCTGCATCAGTACGAACATTTGTGCCCCGTCAGCGGGCACTCTTCCGAAAATCGGTATCGGTGGTGGTGGAAGGTTGTCTGTCATAGCTGGGTCAATCCTCTATATAGGTGGAGGAGGAATCCCTTTAGTTGCATACACTCCCACACGAACATGAGATGTAGGAGGATCTCCCGGTATCTGTTCGTCAGGTTGAGAGGTGGCAGTCCTCTTTGAATTGGCTGCTCTCATTCCCATGGATCTAGTATTCGGCGGCATCCTGAATACAGATCAAAAGAATCAATTAAGGTGATAGATGTGATACTATCAAGGAAGGACGATAAAGTGCTAAAGGAACAATCCATTAGAATAGCAATATGAATTCAGAATTTCCTAGTGTGATTGAGCATACTCTCATCCTAAATCATGTTTCCTATATCCTATCATAGGCTCGTAGTAGTACAACTAAGTTGTCGCACTACCACGATATCGCATAACTTGCGAATATCAGACCTGCATGGGCCACCACTAAAAACGTGTCACGACCCGCACCCGGTATAGGGGCACGAGAGCGTGGGTACGTCCAGCCTACGCCGCAGCATCGGCGGTAGAACGCTGTCTGGGTCACAGTAATTCTATGTAACTAACACCTGTCAATGATATCATCTCCATAAGGAGGTTAATATACATCTCACAATAATCTCACAGTGTAACTCAATCACAACAACTATAAGGCACGATAAAAGACAAAAAGAAATGACATAGTTAAACACCATGTTCAAACATAAAGATAATCACAGTAGTCTAGCTGTCCAACACAAGTCTCCAATTAAACTTAAAATAAGTCTAAACATAAACTGAAATAACCTCCATAAGTCTCGAAGTATAATAAATAATATCTAGTTACCTGTGGGTAACGTTCATCTAGAGGCATAGTCTCCTCTAAGATCTCTGGTGCGTAGTCAGCCTCTATACCTGGTCCGTAGTGCGTAGTGCAGAAATACTCAAGATTTCCTAGAAAAAATATCCAGTCAGGATTGGAACGAAATATACCTCTAACAACAGTTCCACATATATTGACAAAACTATAACACAGTGTAAAGAAATACAAGACAGATATGAACAACTGGCAATAAGAGATACTGGAATAAAGGAAATGCTGGAATAAGAAATACTGGAACATCATCATCAATATGCATCTAACAATGAATAGAACTACAAGTACACGCAAGAATAATGAACTGGGATGTAAGTGTGTACAGGAATAATAACTAGAATATATAGAGATGCAAGATCAATATACCAAGATACATGTCAAGAATCCTCTAATTAAGTATGTGAAACATCAGCATATCATATGATCGGCT
Source organism: Iris macrosiphon (assembly GCA_036927795.1). NCBI lineage: Eukaryota > Viridiplantae > Streptophyta > Magnoliopsida > Asparagales > Iridaceae > Iris > Iris macrosiphon. The sequence goes on along the minus strand of JAYESA010000020.1, from coordinate 52,400,335 downwards.
TGGGCTATATGACTCATTACATTGATTAGCGATCATCCCCAACAAGTCCGGCTAACCATATGTAACAGCGATGAGGCATTTAAGGGTAAGGCTGCACCGACGTGAGGTGTGGGTGAGCTAATGATGCATGTAAAGTTGGGTATGATCACACAAGCTACTAATATTTCTCTATTTCCCCAGCTAGCACGATGGATTCCAATCACGACTCCTCGTGACAGGTCTCAATAATGCCAACTTCGTGTAAAGAACAGTGTCAGGGTCATGTACGCTACACAACAAGAATTATAGAGATAATCAACATAATGGAAACTGTCAGAGAATGTACTCGCCTGTGGTCCTTAGCTGGCAATACCAATGTCCGGGTTCCAAAGTATCGTCTGAGTGATCCAACAGTCCTATAGATATATCATAAACACAATACTGCATCAGATATTACACCATTACACAATCAACACCATGATCTTAGGGATTACGCTAAGGGGTCACGTCTGTCGTTGCTATGCATAACAGACAGTCAATAGTACGGTCTTGCCAGTAGGTCAATGTACATGTGGCAGTCTTCTAACACACTACATGGTCACAGGTCAAGATAGCTATGGTATCCGTAATTTGTTAGGGTCACCTCGTACACGGGTATATAATGCCTATTGTTATCTATCATAAACATCAATACTTAATTAATTATCATTATAACAGAAGTATGCATCTAATACTTAACAGGGTTTATATTGTATATATAAATATACGTATGCTTTATGTTAATTGAGCACAATACGGTATATATATATATATATATATATATATATATATATATATATATATATATATATATATATATACAGGGCATTTACATTTGTATATATGCGATGGAGATACACCATACATATATATGTATACCGAGTACGTTTATCATATAACAATACATACACAACATGTGCATACCGTTCGTATACTGGATACTCTACGGCTAATACGTGTGGATTACTACGAGGAATACGTGTTTACGTGTACGTGTTCATGCATGCGAGGGTTCGAACCTATGCACGTGGAAGCGAAGGATTCGGTGTCGTGGTTGTCGCGAAGGAGGTGGTGGCGGGATGCTACTCGGGTTCACGTCGCAGCTCCGGGGTCGTTGAAGTCGTCGTCAGCAGCGGTGTTCGCGACCTGTCGATCGGTCCAGTCTGGCCCACAGGGGGAACGAGTCAAGATCGAGTACAGCTTCTCCGGTTGAACCCTCGGTTCAGTCGATCTGATGGCAGCGGCTCCGGTTGAACTCTTAGTTCAGTCGATCTGATGGCAGCGGCTCCGGTTGAACTCTCGGTTCAGTCGATCTGATGGTAGCGGCTCCGATTGAACGGAGGAGGACTCGGCGGCTTGAGCGCAGCGGGGTGCTCGAGTCGTGCAGTCCGGTTGAACTGCTCCGGCGTCGAGGGTCGACAGGTCCGGTCAGGGTTGTTTGGGGAGGAGATGAACAGGAGGATAGGATGGAGAATTCGGCTAGGGTTATTTAGGGTTAAGGGAAAAAGAAAAAAAAGAATATATATATATATATATATATATATATATATATATATATATATGTGTGTGTGTGTGTGTGTGTGTGTGATGTTAAGTTTGACCTAGAATATGTTGACTTTGGTCAACACTAGGGAAAGGCCTTGGCTTGATATGGAGATATTCTAATGGGCTAGGTTCGGATGAAAATGCGAGAATTGCATTGGTCTACGGGTTTGGAGACCATGGTTTCAAGGGGTTGATGTTAAATTACTCACTCCCAAAAATCATGAAAAAATGTAATGAAGGAGAAGTGGGTTTTGTTCACGTGTCGTGTCCGACGGGTGGGCACCTTACTATACTTCGGCCTAAGAGTGCATACAATTGGAAAATTTGCACATAATAGATTTATGGTTTTTATTAATTAATATCACAATTATTTAGATATAAGTTATTATCATGCAGTACATTTACACATTAATTTCGAAAAGACAAGAATATCCCTAATCCAAAAAGTAGGGGTGACAGCGATGAGGTTGTCCTGTTTGTAGGGACCAATTCCATATCGAAGATTTCCAAGTTTTATAAAAAAATAGTTTTTCCATGATTTGGAACTCTAATTACTAACAATAGAATGCAAGCTAAAATATTCTAATTAAAAATATTACAAAATGGTTAAATATGGTTCATACCTGAAGAATCGGTTCAAGGATCGGATGAGCGAGGAGGGAGATATCACTTCGTGAATCGGGGAGGTTGAACTCGAATTTCTGAACTAAGGTTCAAGTCGCGGTTCCTCGCAGCCGCGGGGCGGAGCTGTTCAGCCATGGGGCTCTCCGGGGGTCATCGGCGGCGCTGTGGCAGCTTCCAGAACAACCACGACAGCAACTACAGTTGTGGCAGTGGCTCGGCCGCGGGGGCCTGGACGGCGGCGGCTTGTGATGGCAGTAGGTAGTGGTGGTTCGTGGAGAAGATGGTGAAGGTGGTGGTCGTGGTGGCGGGTCGGTGATGGTGGCGGTAGTGATGGTGGCAGCAGTGGCGGAGAAGGTGATGGTGGTAGTCTATGGTGGAGAGTTGGCCGGAGGGGTGAAGGTGGTGGTCGTGGTGACTCATGGGGCGCTCCTGCGAAGGTGGCAGTGGCAGTGGAGGAAGTTCGTGGTGGTGGAGATGGCAGCAGCGGTGGAGGCAGTGAGGTCGTATGGGGTGAAGATGGTGGCGGGTGGTGGCCGGAGCTCGGCGGAGTTGGCTGGAGGTAGTGAAGAAGAAGTTGAATGAAGAAAAAGAAGAAGAAGAAGAAGAAGTGAAGAGGAATGAAGAAGAATGGTGTTCGGCTGGATTGCAGAGGGAGTAGAGAGAGAGAGGGGGGGAGGGATTCCTAAGTTTTTCTAGGGATTAGGGCCGGCCACATGTGAGGGGGGTTGAGTGTGTGTTAATATAGGGTGAGTGTGTGGCTAAAATAGAGTAGGAAATTAAATCAAGGGTCATGATTAATCATGAGAGAGTTGTACATAGCATGGAGGAGAGTGACGATGTGACCTAACATGTGAGGTTGAGTGGGGGTTCCTTCATTTGTTTACACCAATAGGATGGTGACACCTAGCATCCTTTTTGCCATTAAGCCCCTTAACATTTGGGTGTTTGCACATGAAGGAAAAATGGTAAGAATTTGGTGTGGAAAGTGGTATTTGGTGTTTTGTAGGGTGAGGGTGTGTTGTGCATTTTGTATGGGCCTCATGAATGGGTGTTGGGTTAAGTTGGGGTTAGGTTGGGATTAGTTTAAGTTGGTGTCCCCAATTTAATTAAAAAAGTATCATGTGCTCTTAAATTAAATGGGGGCACATGGGGTCTCAATTAGGAGTGACACAAAGGTCATGAATGGTGTAGGCTTAGTGTCCTGGGTCCTTTGATTGGTTAGGCGAAATGGATTGAGTTTGTGTCCCCAAATCGATGTCAACGACATAGGTACGCGACATAGGATTAAATAATTGATTTTGTGACTAGGAAGTTATGAAATTAAATTAGAGTACAAGAGAGTGTGTTTGTGAGTGACCTAAATGTCCAGTTCCTAGGTTGGCTTGTCAGGTCAAGAGTACTAATTTGTTAAAAATTAAAGGCTATTGTTGGGCTCTAATTATTGTAGCAATGGTAAGGTGCACCAAGGGTTTAAATTGAAGAACCCGTCTACGCAACCTAATTTCTAAACCTTAAACAACCTGATGTCAAACCAAAATTTCTAACCATATCTAGTCTACCTAAAATAAAATTTGAGGGGATTTACAATCCTCCCCAACCCCCCTAGGAGTTCCCCGCGCCCATGCATCAACAGCGACAGTATGCCATTCTTCCTCGTCTACGGAAGTGAGGTCGTACTTCCTTTGGAGATCCAAATTCCCTCGCTCCAGGTGGTCCTCTCCAACATGTTGACAACTGATGACAACCACCGCTGACTGTTACAAGAGTTGGAAGCACTCGACGAGAAGCGTTTCTTAGCTCAACAGTGCATTGAGTTATACCAGTTACGCCTCTACGGAGATTTCAACAAACGAGTCAAGAAAAGAGCATTCCAAGTGGATGACCTCGTCTTGGCAGTGAAAAGACCAATAGTCATGATGCACAAGACAAAAATTCTAAGCCAAATGGGAAGGCACCTTAGTTGTTGAATCAGTATATTTCGATGGCGCCTACCGACTAGCGAAACCCGACAGAGACTTGCTGATGATGCCGATCAACGACAAGTTCCTCAAAAAGTACTATGTCTGAGTTAGGCCTGTACTCCCCCTATCTCCAGAAGGGTGACTAAGATGTATAGTATTTATATTTTGTATCATCCCCAGCAAATACACATGTACGACACAAGTTTTCCTACAAACCATTGTCAAAGCTATTATCTGTATTCAGGATTCTTGGATATGCAACAGATAATAGATCCTCAAAAATCTATCTAGTGGGACGGCCCTCAGGTCCATCGACATGTTCTCGCATGAACCACTTAAAACTGTATTTCCCTCAGGCAATAGTTCACGTCCCTATTACCTCTGACCTATAGTCCTAACATTCTCTCCAGTAGAGTTTGCCATATCTACATTACCTCTGAACAAACCTCCTTATTTGGATATCAACTGTCATATCCATAATACCTCTGATATTGGTTGTCATCTAAACATCATCCGTACTTAACCCTAAGTACGTCATGGATGATAAGTCCACAAAACCTATCACGTCCATATCACCTCTGATAGGCCCTCATCTCAAACTTATTATTTGTACTCAGGTACGCAAAATAGTAAGTTTACTAAAGTATCCTCAGTGCGATATCCCTAATAGCCATGGTGTTGTACTATGTTCGTATTACCTTTAGTACAAATCTTCGAGTTCACACAAAATTGCAACAAAAAGAGAAGTTTCGTGTCACTACCACATTCCAAAAACATGGGTATTTTCGACTTTTTATGTATTTAATATTTCGTGTATTTAAATTAAATAATTGTATGAGATGTGTATTAAATATATTATATTATATACAGTGTTCATTAATGTCTGAGCTGGTAGACTTGACCTAGAAGTCCACTAGACGAACACATGTCCGAATTATAGGATTACGTGTTAATTGTATTAATTTGAATTTAATTATTGGATATCGTAATTAATTACCATAATTTATTTAATTATCGTACCTTACCGTTGCTTCGATATTTAGAGCGCTACCCTGGCTTTTGCCTTCCAACAAATTTTACAACCTTGTCCTAGACGTGCCCGCCTTCTATTCTGCCATTTTTGTAATTTATAATCATGCTCTCTTGTGCTTCATTTTAGCCGCACAATATTCGTCGCGGACGTTTATTTAAATTTCTACATAAATTCTAACTTTGTATCGATGTGCGTTCCAATCAAAATTGGAGGCAATCTTGGCCTATTTTTCGTGCGACCCAAATTAGGGTAATATTCTGTTCTGAGTCTTCTTCACTAATAATATTGATGACCCGACCTAATTTTGGCCCCATGTACTCCTAATTAATTTTAGAACACAGCTTGCATTTATTTCTAATTAAATTAAGGATACCATTTTGACTGATTCCATTAATCCCAATTTAATTCCAGTACCCCATTAATTAAGCCCATACCAAGCACACAATGCCCCCTCACCCTACAAAACACCAAACACTGAATCGCCCACCAAATTTTTATCACTTTATGTGTTTGTGCAAATATCCAAATTTAAGGGGGCTAATTTGTAATATTGCATTAGGTGTCAACACCCCATTGGTTCAACCAAATGGAGAAGCCCAATATTTGACTAGTCAACAACCCTAATTCCTATATGAATAAATCCCTCTACGCCAAATCTTGACCATCCATTAAATGAGTGCATCATCACCCTTCATTCTCACACACACCCTCTCCCTATTTAATGTCTCATTACACAAGCCCTAATCCCCAAAACCTAGGGAAGCCCCCACTTCCTCATAAGCCCCAACCGTAGCCCCTCCTTCATTCTAAATTTTTTTCCTTCTTCTTTTTTTTTTTCTCTTCTTCTTCTTCCTTCTTCTTTTTCCCCTTTCTTTTTAAAAACTTGGAAGAGGGGGAAATTTATTATCCCTCACCACCACTGTTACTGTTCCTACACCCGGCCGACCACCCGGCCATGCAGCCCAACTTCGGCAAGCTGCAACCCGCTGCTCCTTCCTCCGGTCGAGCTCCCCACCGGCTCCACCCCACACGACGCACTCCAGCCTCACTCCTCGACGAGCTCCACACACAGCCGACCCATCCCGAGCTGTGCTCCGGCGAGCCTCCACCTCTGCAACTCCTCCCGACTCCCTGCTACTCCTCCCCTCTCCGGCCTGTAAATCCCTGGCCACCACAACCAGTGCCATCATTCCACCTCCGACCTCCTACTCTTCGGCCCGAGCTCCGCTCGACCACCACGATCACCTCCCTCTTTCTCCGACTCCCTCATCTCCGGTCCCGCTGCATCCCCGATCCGACGAGCTTCCCCGCTGCTGTACCCCGCTCGACACCGGCACCACCATCAGCTCCGGCTCCCTCTTCAGCCGACTCCACCACCGTCGAACCGACCACAACCTCCTCCCTCTCCCTGCTGCTCTCCTCCCACAGCCGAGATCCCCTCGACTCAACTCCTCCCGCTGCATCCCCAACTCCGGCTAGCTCTCCCCCGGAGCACCTCCGTCACCTATCACCACCACCACGAATACCACCACCTCCGTCACCTCCACACCACCACCACTGCCATCTCCGTTCATCCTCGAGCTCCGACCATTCCCAGTTTTTTCCCGACTTTACTGTGAACCCCCATCCAGCCAGCACCACCCTGCTCCGGCGCGGCCCAGCCAGCTCAGCCTCTCCCTCCGGCGACCGTGCATCACCAACACCATGAATACCACCGCCACCATAAGCCTCTCCCTCCTTTATTTAGTATATATAAATACGTATAAATACGTATTTGTACGTATATGTATATGTATATGTATATGTATATATATATCTCATGTATTTCTCTATATGTATTATATATATATATATATATATATATATATATATATATATATATATATATATATATATAAGTATATATATGATATATGTAAATGTACGTATTTTGGTATATATATATATATATATATATATATATATATATATACATATATATATATATATATATATATATGTATTGGTATACATATAGATACGTATTTATGGTATATGTATTAAGATTTGTATATATATATATATATATTTTTTGTACATATATATTCTCTAGTATATATATAAAACTTTGGTTGTTGTATATATAAATGTAAATGTATTTGGTATGAATATATATATTTTACTGGTATATAAATATGTACATATATACGTATATGGTATATGTATAATTTCACTTGGTATATACTACATCCTCAAATCAGTATATATGTATACATACATATTATATGTTAGTATAAAAGGTACATGTATTAGCATATATTAATTATATTTTGGAATTTAGTACATATAGTAAAATTCTATTTTGGCTTATATTCATATGTATATATCTTGTATAAAGTATGTCCTAGTGGATATTTTATAATTAAACATACAGTATTAATTTTACGTAAAAAAGATATAAATACACATATCTATTTTTGTACCAAATGAACATTAATGTATATGTTAGTAGTAATATGTATAATATGTATATATAGGTACTAGATGACCGAGTGTAAATACGGATATTTCGTAACTACACCTGACCTATGACCCTGTGAACTGCTAGCAGATTGCCACACGTACATTGACGTATTGGCAAGTCCCATACCGTTTTGATCGTCTGTCTTGCCCAGCAATCACAGACGCAACGCCCGTGCAACTTGACGCACTTAACCCTAGTTGACTAGTGCCATACCTGGCATAGCCCCTGAGTTTAATGTATTTGTGTTGTGTTAGTGTAGCATCTGATGTAAATGTTGTATTGTTTTATTATATATCTATAGGACTGTTGGATCCTCCAGACGATACTCTGGGATAGGATATTGGTATTACCAGCTAAGGACCCAAGGCGAGTACATTCTCTGATTAGCTTCTTATTTATGATATCCCCTATGTTCATTGTATCTAGTATAAATATCCATATTCTCGATACGCTGGTTACACGGATTGGTATATACGGATCTCATCATGAGATGTTATTCCTTGTTCATGGTGTAGCTTGTACAAGTCTTGTTTCATTATTGTCTTGTGCATGTACAGACACTGATTTTCGGGGAGATTTGCTACCTTCCTAGGGAATCCTGTGCCATAACATACCATGTTTGGATTTAGTATACCAGTCGAGGGTGGAGAGTATTTTAGTGTAGATATGTGATCATACCCAACTCTACATGCATCATAGCTCACCCCACATCTCACGTCGGGTGCGGCCTGACCACTACATGCCTCATAGCTGTTACATGTGATTAGCCTGACCTCTACATACATCATAGCTAACCAAATGGTTAGCCTGACCATACATGAATCATAGCTAATCATATATAACCAGCCTGATCAAGTTCCCAAGCCGATCACATGTTAAAGCAAGTACTCACACACTTAGTCACAGTATTCTTGTTTATTGACATATTGTTTCCTTCCTGCATTTACTTATAGTATTTTCCAGTATTTTTCTTTATTGTATATCTCTCGTACATACAGATGCATCTTGTATATTTCCATCTATATACTGCTACATAGCTTATATTATTGATATAGAACTGCTATTAGAAATGTACTTTGCTCCTTCCTGACTGGAAATATTTTTCCAGACTATGCCTTAGAGGACCGTTGTCCGACATTTTATGGACCACTTCGTGAGTAGCTGCAGACTTGGACTTGGTAGTCCCGTTGTGATTCCGGGAGGTCTAGCCGGAATCACTAGTTATCTAGTTAGTTCCTTTCAGTAGTTTATTTGGTACCGGATTTGTCTCCGGCATACTTTGTTGAGACTGGAATTTATTGTTGAGTTAGATTATTTTACTTTTAGACTTGTGTTGTAAAAAATTTTATTTCTTCGATTTCTTATCGTACTGTAGTTATGTGATTGAGTATGTTATTTATCTATATTGTGTTATCTGTGTCTCCTTATGGAGTTGGATACTAGTGCGAGATTGTTTAGATAGTGCTTGACCTAGACAGCGTTTACCACCGATGCTGCGGTGTAGGCTGGACGTACCCGCGTACTCGTGCCCCAATTCCGGGTGCGGGTCGTGACATTTCGGAAGTAGAAAAACTTTTCATTAATATTCAAGATCATGAGTACATATGATAAAAATATGTTACATTTAATATTTTCATTAATATTCAAGATCATGAGTACATATGATGGAAGTTTTCTGCGATAATAACCTTCTCCATTAATACGCCCCTCAGTGTTGTTTCTGGTACCGACACAAGTAGAGTCGGCAACAGAAATCATTGCATTCTGGGCCATTCCTCCTTAGTGAAAACCTCAGTATATGGAAAAGAATCCATACTGATGGATAGCTAGAAAGTGGAGAATCAGGCGCTTTTTAGCCAGGCGGCATGACTAAAGACAGGAATAATCAATCCAAATCCTGTAATCAACATCGCAGGCTTCCGACCAGTGGTAGGCCGTATAAGGGAAAGAAACGCAGCTAGCATGTTGCCTAAACAGGGTGAGCTCCACTGACAACGACATATGTTCATCCTCGCCTCTTAGATCAGTTCTTGACGAACTGATGCATAAGATTAGCATTCTCTTCAAATGACGGGTTCTATGATACCCTTCCATGCTTCAACATGAGCAACACAAGGGGAGATAAAGCCTACATTAAGAAAAACATGCATCAGTCTCAGTAAAGATTATGAAAATACATAATGCTTAAGCCTGCACGCGTGTTCTCGATAGGCCTTCATCCATGCAATGGAGCTATGTGAGAGCCCTGTGCGAATGTTCAAGATGAGCCTTCATCCATGCGGCGAAGCTATGTGAGAACCCTGTGCGCATGTTCTAGATGAGCCTTCATTGATGCGTCAGAGTTATGTAAAAATCATGCACATATTCTAGATGATCCTTCATCCATGCGATAGAGCTATGTGAAAAGTATGCGCATGTTCTAGACGAATTCTCGTCCATGCGGTAGAGTTTTGTGAAAAGCCCGTGCATGTTTTGGATGGTCTCCCGCCCATGCAATATGATTGTGTACTTGTGTCTTTGTATTCTAGGAATCGTAGAACAAGGGCTGACACACCCCTATACCTCCAGACGGAGCATCAGGGGGCCACGGGTCAACTTTGCCTCTGTCAGACTCTTCAGTAAGAGGAACGACAACCTTCAGCATTTTCACGATGAGTGAATGAATGTGAGAACTGAGACTCTCTCTCCTCCCTGGGTTGCCTATTTATAGAAGCCCAGGGCCGCGCGAGAAGATCAAGGCAACGAACCAGACAGTTATGAGAATAAATATGATGCCTTAAAACTCAAAACGTCAACGACTGATGGGGCGTGACACCTTAATTCTCGCAATCCACATTTATCTTAAGTCAAATTGTCGCCTAGAAACCTGTGCCCATGTATTAGCAATATTTTTGATACGATTTTATTTGAATAAAAATTCGACAGCCTGGTAGATTCGTCTATGCGGCAGCAAGTGCATGCGACAAAGCAATCCATGCGGCACAAATTTCTCTCATCCATGCTTCTTGTTCAAAGTATTTTAAACTTAATTTATCAGTTCAAAAACTTTGAAGGGGGTCTTGTAGAAGCATAGAAAAATCTAAAGCCATGCACCCGAAAGCTACGTACTCAAAGTCAGACTCAGTGAAGTCAGACCGCAGGGACTCAAAAGCAGTCATGCGAACCCCGGACTAGGAGGAGCCAAATCCTTAAGAGACGTCCATGCGGCCCAGACAACAATGGAGACATCAGTCGCATAATGCCCTAACATGGCATTAATTAATTTTCATAAAGTTCTGATATGACATTAAGTGCCCCGAACGCTTTAAAGTTGTGAGGAAAGTTGGAATACTAAATGACAGAGAATCACGTCAGCATAATAATAACTCTTGGAAGGCGTACAGTTCCACATCGACATATGACAAACTTATGCATCCTCGTCTCCATGCGGCCCAATATCTATGCGACTATGACTCTATGAGGCCCAGCCCCTATACGGTTCTGTCTCTATGAGGCCAAGCTTTCCATGAGGCATAGTCCTTATACGACCAAGTTCCATGAGGCCTAGTTTATATGAGGCCCAACTCCTATACAGTTCAGTCTTTATGCGGCTCCATGCGACTGAATCCTCTTGTCACCACAGAAGAGATTCTTTCGACAACCAGTGCTGACCACGTATCAAGCTGACCAAGTTGTAAACCCCCTGATTTTTTTAAGATTTTAAAACTGGATTTTTCATAATTTTCTGGGATTTTTCGGGAATTTTTACTAATTAAAATCAAGGTGTTTTTGGCATTAAATAAAATTAAATGATTTCAAAATATATTAAAATATTATGAAAATAAGATTTTATGTTGTAAAATGGAAAATTGGACTTAGGGTAATTTTTCTAGAATTTATTGGGCCCCGGACCTATTTTTAATCACCTAAAAACTGTTTTATTATTTACCTAATTATTATTTATTTATTTATTTATTTAAGCCCGAACCCTAACCCTAACCCTAGTTCTCTTTGTGTACAGGACGTGTCGGACACGAGATTTTCGGGTTTTTCGGACCCTGTTCAGGTACGCGTATCTTCCTGCTCGTTTACCCGTTTTCGAATCCGTCAGTTGCCTTGTGTAGCCTGCATGATCCCCTCGGTGCCCGTGCAACCCGCTCGGGGCATCGCGTCCTGTGGCGATCGCGAACCGCGATCCAAAAACAGGAAAAATAATGCCCTGATTCACCCCGGAACTGGGTACGCCCCGCCAAACGGGACGACTTGGTCGTGCGCGGTCTTCACAGATACGTGCGCATCGTTGATACGGACTTGTGGAATTTCGCAGAAGCTGATTCGGATGTGCGTGCACACCGGAATCAGTGCGTATCCGCGGATAATGCCCCGTATCCGACTTTTCTGAATCGCGTCCTAACTTTGTGTACACACGTCGGATCAAAACGAAACTTGCGCCATCGGACTCGTAGCGATACGCTGGTCCTGTGACCCAAGTTTGGTTCGATTCTGAAAATGTTGACGAAATCGTGTGTCGTGGGCCCCATAGGTCCCACTCGACGGGCGATTTTGTGATCGGCTCATCGAAATCCAATTCTGAAAGTTCCGTTGGGTTCGTATCATCGTTCTGACCTGTTGACACTAAGTTTGGCGAATTTGGAGACCTTTGACCCTGACACATTTTTCGGCGCAAAGCGGGCCCACATATGGACCCCATTTTGACCCGAAATTGCCATTTTTGCCCTTGTCTCCAAATTGGACTCAAGGATAGGCATTTCTAGCTGATTGATATTTTCTGAATCTAATGGTGATGTTTATTTCAGCAACCGGAGTACTGCTTGCAAATCTCGCTGAAGTCAGAGCCACAATTGGAGCCGGAACCACAGGCAAGTGTACCTCGCCAAAACTTGTAGTCTTTGTTACTTATTCCCTTGGCTTATATATATATATATATATTGTGGTTCATGCTTGACCTAGGACCGTGCGACTTTACTTAGCGTCCGATTCATAGTCGGGTGCCAACACCGTACGCGGCGTTGTGTATTGTCATCTAGACATGGATATCGAGACCCGATATTTCTCGTACTTGTCTTATCAAGTACATCATAACCCAGGACACTTGACACAATTCATGGACAGGATCTTTCTGAGATATTCGTGGTGATTCTGTATAGGATATAGGACTTGACATTGATATTATGTTCCTAGATACTATATGACTTGTTGCATTAGATATGATCTTACGTGACATGGACATGGGGCCACATGGACATGAGATGTATGATTACATTGGGTGGGGAGAGACACACAGGCTACAGTTTGATTTTATATCATTCCGGCGTCTCAGTCTTCCGCTGAGCTAGACGACCACATGATATCACTGCTACCGGCTCCCCGACACCGAGCTTGTAGTGGTTTCAGCCTGAGTTCTAGTGCTGCTCTCATCTTGCATATCACTTAGCTGGTTATTTAGTGTTTCCTTATTGTACCATTTATTGCTGGAGAGACACACAGGCTACAGGTTGACTATATTATGCCGGCGTCTCAGTCTCTCTCCGAGCTAGACAACTACATGATATCGCTGCTACCGGCTCCCCTACACAGAGCTTGTAGCAGGCTCAGCCTGAGTACTGGTGATGTTCTCACCTGCATTTCACATAGATGGTTACATATTTACCCTATTTATTTCATTATCTGCTGCACTGCATTTATTCTGGCTTGTATTATCTGTACCTTGCTGTCCCCTGAGGACCTGGATCCGGATTATGTCCCTAGGATTAGCAGAGGAGATCCATCCAGAGATATACCGTACAGGAGCACTTCCAGGAGCGGTACCAGAACCTGAGAACGAGATCGTGCCAGAGGACTTCTCCTGAGCATTGGCTGTATATAGTCAGTTATTTCTGTTTCTATTTCCAGTTCCTTTATTTCCTGTCTATTTGCTTTGATGTATCAGACTGGTTCTCGGATTGTTCACCGAGACACTTTTATTGAGATTTGATAGTTTATTCTATTTGCATTATTCTGGCATTTGATCTGTGATTATCTATTGTGGATGAGATTAGTATAGACTGTGACTTGTAGTACTTAATCTATTTATTGTTAGACTACAGCTTAAGCATGCCCTGATGGATCCATTAAATTGGGTTGTCCATCGGTGCGTGTTGCTGGCCATTGCCACGTGTCCAGTCCCTCGGTATTTTGGGACTGGGGCGTGACATGATTTTTTTGGTGGCCCATGCAGGTCCTCGACTAAATTGTTCGGTTTCAACTTAGGGACCGAACAGGCCTGCAATAAGAATAGGATAAGTTTTTTTAGGATCTCATCCACTTGCTTGAAACGTTCTGTATCGGATTCGAATTAATTTTTGACTTGCATCCTGCCTTGATTCCTGTGCGCCTCTTATTGTTTATTTTGGTTGCAGGGTTATGGATTCATGAGCAAACGATGAGACTCCTGCAAGATCACCACGAGATGCTGTGGTAACCAACGAAGATGAAGTAACACTAGTGGATGGAGGACAATCAGCTCAACAATATGCCTAGAGAGTCCAGCACGATGACATTCCACCATCGACGCCATTTACTCCACCAATGCCCGTAATTCCACTAGGGCAGGCCATGGACGGGCAGCAGGTGTTTCAAATGATCTATGCAATAATGCAAGCTCAACAAGAGACTTTGAGTCGCAGCCTAGCACTTGTACTGGAGCAGGCGAATCTACCAGCACGAAGGCCAACGACGGGCTCTATTTCTGATTTTCTCCAGCTGAAGCCCCGTACCTTCTCAGGCAAAGAGGAGCCCACAGAAGTTCATGAGTGGCTCACCAACACTCAACATCAATTAGAAGCAGCCGAGCTTCCAAGAGAACGTTGCATGACTGCCGTCAAAATGCAGTTGATGGACAATGCACATCACTGGTGGCTATCTGAGGAGACACGACTCGGACCAGACCGAGTCAGTTGGGAAGAGTTCTCTAGACTCTTCCAGGAGATGTACATTCCAGCTATCGCTCGATCAGAACTTCGGGACAAGTTCAATCATCTCACTCAGGATGCTAAGACGGTGGAAGAGTACAACGCTGAGTTCATTCGTCTAAGTCGCTTCGCCCCAACATTGATCCCGACGGAAGAAGAGAAGGCCGAGAAGTTCTTCGACGGACTAAACATTGAGCTACAGAAACTAATTGGATCCGTTGCACCTACTTCGTACTCAGACGTCCTTGCTACAGCACGACGCACGGAGCGCATCATCAGGAGAGAGACCAGTCTGAAGCGGCCATCCACATCAGCACCAGCCGGAGTACCACAAGAAGAAGCTACAAAGAGACCTCACATGCACCAGCCATCAGGAGCATCTCCACAGGCACTACCTATCTGTCAATATTGTCGCAAGCGAGGCCATATTGAGGACGAGTGCAGACGAAAAAGGAAAGTATGTTTAGCTTGCGGATCCAGTCAGCATCCATTGAGGGAATGCCCTAAGCGCCGAGAAAGAGCACCAAAGGGTAAATAACAAGCGTTACCAGAACCGAGGCCAGCCCATCCAGCATTGGGAGCACCGCAAATGGAAGTTCAAGAAGTCCTATCACCAGCTCCAGGAGGGTATCAGCCGAGGCCACCTTTGATACCCCAGGCACTACTCTTCCAGCAGGCTCAGCAGCAGAAGAATCGACTGCAAGGACGCGAACAAGCTTTCGCGATGACCGTGGAGAACGCGCAGACTCGTGGAGTAGCTAATGCGCGTAAGTGATTCGTAGTATCTGTTTCTAGAATTGTTTTAGCTCGTGCCTATTGGTTTGTGACCTCAGCCCCAACCTAGTAATTTGAAACTTGTTAATAATAATCTAGTTTTCAAAAAAAAATTTAGTTCTTTTGCTTTAACTAGATTTTCTTTACTCTGGAAAGTGCATAACTTTCATTCTTAGGGAAACGATATTTCCCAAAGTATCTTGTGATATATTTCGAACGATACTTACAACCGTGTCATCTCTGCTGACCGGTTATTCTTTGATTGCGAGGACGCAATCCTCTTAAGGGGGGTAGATTGTAAACCTCCTGATTTTTTTAAGATTTTAAAACTGGATTTTTCATAATTTTCTAGGATTTTTTGAGAATTTTTACTAATTAAAATCAAGGTATTTTTGGCATTAAATAAAGTTAAATAATTTCAAAATATATTAAAATATTATGAAAATAAGATTTTATGTTGTAAAATGAAAAACTGGACTTAGGATAATTTTTCTGGAATTTATTGGGCCCCGAACCTATTTTTAATCACCTAAAACTGTTTTATTATTTATTCTAATTATTATTTATTTATTTATTTATTTATTTAAGCCCGAACCCTAACCCTAGTTCTCTCTGTGTACAGGACGTGTCGGACACGTGTCGGATACGAGATTTTTGGGTTTTTCGGACCCTGTTCAGGTACGCGTATCTCCCTGCTCGTTTACCCGTTTTCGATTTCGTCAGTTGCGTTGCGTAGCCTGCATGATTCCCTCGGTGCCCGTGCAACCCGCTCGGGGCATCGCGTCCTGTGGCGATCGCGAACCGCGATAAAAAAACAGGAAAAACAATGCCCTGATTCACCCCGGAACTGGGTACGCGCCAAACGGGACGACTTGGTCGCGCGCGGTCTTCACAAATACGTGTACATCATTGATACGGACGTGTGGGATTTCGCAGAAGCTGATTCGGATGTGCGTGCACACCGGAATCAGTACGTATCCGTGGACAACGCCCCGTATCCGACTTTTCTGAATCGCGTCCTAACTTTGTGTACACACGTCGGATCAAAACGAAACTTATGCCATCGGACTCGTAGCGATACGCTGATCCTGTGACCCAAGTTTGGTTCAATTCTGAGAACGTTAACGAAATCGCGTGTCGTGGGCCCCACAGGCCCCACTCGACGGGCAATTTTGTGATCGGCTCATCGGAATCCAATTCTGGAAGTTCCATTGGGTTCGTATCATCGTTCCTGACCTGTTGACACTAAGTTTGGCAAATTTGGAGACCTTTGACCCTGACACATTTTTCGGCGCAAAGCGGGCCCACATGTGGACCCCGTTTTGACCCAAAATTACCATTTTTGCCCTTGTCTCCAAATTGGACTCAAGGACAGGCGTTTCTAGCTGATTGATATTTTCTGAATCTAATTGTGATGTTTATTTCAGCAACCGGAGTACTGCTTGCAAATCCCGCTAAAGTCAGAGCCACAATTGGAGCCGGAACCACAGGCAAGTGTACCTCGCCAAAACTTGCAGTCTTTGTTACTTATTCCCTTGGCTTATATATATATATATATATATATATATATATATATATATATATATATATATATATATATATATATATATATTGTGGTTCATGCTTGACCTAGGACCGTGCGACTTTACTTAGCGTCCGATTCATAGTCGGGTGCCAACACCGTACGCGGCGTTGTGTATTGTCATCTAGACATGGATACCGAGACCCGATATTTCTCGTACTTGTCTTATCAAGTATATCATAACCCAGGACACTTGACACAATTCATGGACAGGATCTTCCTGAGATATTCGTGGTAATTCTGTATAGGATATAGGACTTGACATTGACATTATGTTCCTAGATACTATATGACTTGTTGTATTAGATATGATCTTACGTGACATGGACATGGGGCCACATGGACATGAGACGTATGATTACATTGGGTGGGGAGAGACACACAGGCTACAGGTTGATTTTATATCATTCCGGCGTCTCAGTCTTCTGCTGAGCTAGACGACCACATGATATCACTGCTACCGGCTCCCCGACACCGAGCTTGTAGTGGTTTCAGCCTGAGTTCTAGTGCTGCTCTCATCTTGCATATCACTTAGCTGGTTATTTAGTGTTTCCCTATTGTACTATTTATTGCTGGAGAGACACACAGGCTACAGGTTGACTATATTATGCCGGCGTCTCAGTCTCTCTCCGAGCTAGACAACTACATGATATCGCTGCTACCGGCTCCCCTCACAGAGCTTGTAGCAGGCTCAGCCTGAGTACTGGTGATGTTCTCACCTGTATTTCACATAGATGGTTACATATTTATCCTATTTATTTTATTATCTGCTGTACTGCATTTATTCTGGCTTGTATTATCTGTACCTTGCTGTCCCCTGAGGACCTGGATCCGGATTATGTCCCCAGGATTAGCAGAGGAGATCCATCCAGAGATATACCGTACAGGAGCACTTTCAGGAGCGGTACCAGAACCTGAGAACGAGATCGTGCCAGAGGACTTCCTGAGCATTGACTGTATATAGTCAGTTATTTCTGTTTCTATTTCCAGTTCCTTTATTTCCTGTCTATTTGTTTTGATGTATCAGACTGGTTCTCGGATTGTTCACCGAGACACTTTTATTAAGATTTGATAGTTTATTCTATTTGCATTATTCTGGCATTTGATCTGTGATTATCTGTTGTGGATGAGATTAGTATAGACTGTGACTTGTAGTACTTAATCTATTTATTGTTAGACTACAGCTTAAGCATGCCCTGATGGATCCATTAAATTGGGTTGTCCATCGGTGCGTGCTGCTGGCCATTGCCACGTGTTCAGTCCCTCGATATTTTGGGACTGGGGCGTGACACAAGTCATGCACACAACGGGTGAAAATAACTCAGGTTACATGCCGAGATCTCATCAACAGCATATCCTAACCAATGACACATGGCAGCCTAGCCATGGCATGCGCTCGCGGTTGTAACTACATTGTGGTAAGAATGGCCATACAGCTGCCAGACATACGCGCATAGCATATGCGCGCGCATATGCCATCAAGTGTAGATGGCTATAAATTGTAGGGATGCATTCTCACACACACAAAAGGAGACGGACAGAGAGAGACAAATACTTACAGTGAGAAGTAGAGAAAGCACACTCAGGAGCCCAATTGCTGTCTTTCGTGCCAGTGAGCCAGAGACCTATCAAGTTCCTTCGCCATCGGACCGTCAACCGAGTAAAGGAGTCAGACGCAGTACTTGATCTCCATCGTCACACTCCCTAGAATTTTAATTGTACTTACATTTCTTGTTTAAGGACTCTTTGTAATTTATTTGTTCTTAATATACAAAATCGAGTTAGCAAAGCTTTATTTTTTGCAACGAAACATGGATGAATTTTTTTTCGAACTCAACGGGACCCATTGTTTTCCTGACGGGGTCGGGTTTGGGGCTTTACAAACAGGGCTGGGGGTGGGGATGTCGATTAAAAAAAATCTCCAGTCAGGTTCAGAGCTGGATATGGGTATAGTACTCATCGTCCTGGTAAATCTCCGACCCCGATTATATATACCCATATGTGCAACCCATTGGTATTAGTTAGACATTAATATTTTTTTTAGTACTTGTATATTTTTATTGGATTAATATTCTATCTTTTTGTTGTATTGTATATTTTTTCAATTTACTATTATATATATTTTTTTATTGAAATTGGGTTTTATTAACCTATCTTGTATTTATTTTTTTGAATGAAAATGATTATTTTATGCTTATATTATACATGAAAAATTTCTAACGGGATGAGAGACAGAAAAATCTGGCCCTGAAAGTGTTAGCGGGACGAGGATGGGGAGTACATTGTTTAATGGGGATGGAGATGGGATAACAAAATTGAACCCGACCATGGATGGGGGACGGGGATGGGGATTCGAACTACTCGGGGATGGAGAATATGGTCCCCGGCCCCTACCGACCCCGTTGGCATATCTGGATGTTTCTAATGACGTTGAATTTGTCTATCTTAATAAGTGATTCAATTCTGAATTATTCTATACTTTGACATTTATATCTAATTATTATTTTATTCATCTTTCTTATTTTACATTGTTAAATTTATTAATCTACTAATATATAATTCATGGGGTATCTGTCACTACCATATTTCTAGAATAGGGATATTTTTGTCATTATGTATTATCATAAATAATGTTTATATATTATATTTATATAAATATGCATGCCATATTTTGTGATTAATATTAGTATTGGTTAGGGAATAGATTATTTAGTTAGATAAGACCCTAGTGGACCTAACCAACTAGACATGATCCCTCTCCTCTCATTTTTCATCCTCAAGTAATTCCTCGTCAGTGTTCTTCCCAAAAATGACCCTAAGGGGGCTTACCCTTATTAAGATTTCTACATTGAGTTTGGTATCCATTTTAGAAGAAATCCGAGAATGGGACACCAAGTGTTTGTCATTAGGTTTGGTAGACCTAATTAGAGTTAGATTGGTTATTTAAGGATAGCTACGTGTCCAAAATTGGATACGGGTAGGTCGTGTCATGATACGGTATGATACAGTGTGATACGGGGCTCTAATTTTAAAATTTTGTGCATATTGGTGTATTTCACACTAATTTCTTTTGTAGCAAGTTATGATAGTCATATATAATTATATTTGTCATGTATATATGACATTGGTTGTGTATTAGGGAAAATGACATGTTGGTTGATTGGATATCATGATACAATAGTGAGTATCTTGCCTTTTCCTCAAGGTGCTTGGTGAATTGTCTATTAGGTGTATATATAAGAGTATATCTATATATTTATATATGTATGGTTGATGTATGTCTATACCTGCATCTAATTATGTATTGTGTTATATATATATATATATATATATATATATATATATATATATATATATATATATATATATATATATATATATATATATATATATATATATATATATATATATATATATATATATATAACTATGTATGTGTTGAGTTGGTGGAGTATGCATTGTTGTGTCATGGAGGGAGCACAAGCTCGAGTATGAGCTGCAAGTGCAGTGGTGAGTATTAGGAATAGGAAAAGTGGAGCTCGAGTGCATATGGCAATGCACCGTTTGTACCAACAGCACATTGAGTTAAAAGTAACTAGGAGATAGGTGCAATATTCAGTTCCAACTACAAAGGGGTTATGCATGCTCAGGTCTGATACCTGGGCAATATGAGAGCATTGGGTGTATCTGTCCAGTGCTATGAGAGGGGACTAATTCCATATTAGTGTGGTTTGTAGCAGGTACTGGATACTCGAGTTCTGAGGGGGTCTTTGTGCAACATCTGAACATGGGATTGTTGAGTGTGTTAATACCTTGTATCTGTAGGAAATATCAGTTTTAAGGTGTTTTATTATATATATATATATATGCATTAGTGTACTATGTATGTGTGTATATGTGTACTTTAGTGTCTATAGGCAGTGGGGGTGTCGATTTTGGTCTGATGCTGTGAACAACAGTGTAGGCAAGGGGCACGGGTGCCTGGGAGTTAAGGGAGAAGAGGTGTCCAGAAGTGAAGGAAAGAAGAAGGGGGGGTAGTGCCAGGTCTGACCATACCTGGGTAAGACAATAACAACAGTAGCAGCATGTAGGACTACCTGCATAACAGGGAGCTTGTGCAAGTGTGCACATCAGTGCAAAGTTATGCCAGGTTAGGAGGAAAACATGTGAATAAGAGTGGAGTTGCATGTAGGTAAGGGTTAGTATCAAGTGTTATCAATATGAATACATAGGCATCCTAAAGGGTTGTATTAAGTTAGTGTCATAAATGTGAATATCAAGTATTGGTGAATAGATAGTGTACTAGTTTGAGTGCATGGTACCATGGGGTATCATGGAGGGAAGAAAGTCAAGTGTAGAGCACTAGTTTAGAATACTAAGGTATGTTAGAATATTGGAGTAATTGGGGTAGTGCCAATAAAGGCTTATGAGTGCTTGAGGTCAAGTGTAAGGTAATAAGTTGACCTTAAACGATACTTAGTTAGTTAACTATAGTAGGGCACTCTAATATTGACCTAGAAGACCTAGTGTGGCAATGTAGTGACCTAGTTAACCAAGATGGACATAGACATGGCCTAGAACATCATGCTTAGTTAGTTAACTATGTTTATCCTTTAATTCACCAAATAACATTGATATCTTATATATAGGTCTTTGTGACTCAATTTTGGGCATTGATCCTCACACTTTGCTCAGGACCTCAGGTGAGTACATTTTCTGACAGTTTTCTTATTTTGACGATTACTATGATTCTAGTATGTAGTGTTATGCTTGATTCCTGACACAGTGGATACACGGGTTAGTATCATAGATTCCGGTCATGAGGAGTCGTGATTGGATCCATTGTACTAGCCGGGGATGGGGAAGTATTAGTTGATTATATGATCATACCCCACTTACTTATGCATAGCTCACCTTTACTACACGAAGGTGTAGCTTGATCTTATTACTTGTGTATAGCTCCTCGTATATGATTGGCCTGATTTTCTTACATGTACTTGTGCATAGTCAATCATACTTGATTGACCTGATCCCTTACTGTACTTGTGCATAGCCAATCATATATGGTAGAGCCTGATCCGTCCCAAGCCGATCAGATAATAATTAATATTTTAAGGCACTTTGTAGTTGTTCATATCTCTATTCTAGTTTGCACATGCTGATACAGTTATTCCTTATTTATTTACAGTTCATTATTACCTGTGAGATGATTATCTGCATACCCGTTTTCTTATTGTCCTGTATTTCTTCTTTCTTGTATTCTCATTGCTTATTGTTTTATAGTCTTAGTTAAATTAATGGAACTGTTGTGAGTTTATGTGCTTCACTCCAATCTTGACTGGATAATATTTTTCAGAGAATTTTGATGCTTTTTGTCCCACTTATTACAGACCCGGAGTAGACGAGGATTTTACCCAGGAGCTTCAGGATGATCCCATTCCAGTATTGGATCCATTAGTAGAGACTTAGAGTCTAACATTCATTTGTAGTTGGATTATATACTTGAGATACTCAGAGTTGTATATTTTATTTGGATACTTATGTTGTTATTGAGATAGTTATACTTTAGACTTGTTGATTTGTTGATGTATGATGTATTATTTTTAGACTTCTCTTTTCCTTTATATCATTATCGTGTCGTTCCTCTTTCTTATAGAATTATGTGATTGAGTATTGTTATTGTCGACATATTTATTTTCATCTTGTCCTCCTTGTGGAGTTGAGATCATTGACAGGTTATATATTATTGTGAGTTATGATAGATAGTGTTGTGACATAGACAACGTTCTACCGCCGATGTTGCGGCGTAGGCTGGACATTTTCACGACACATGTCCAAATTCTGGGTACGGATCATGACAGTATCAATATATTGTTACTAACTGATTAACTTATTAAGAAATATACAAATTTAAGGAATAAATATGTCATTTACTCTAATTATTCAAATAAGATAAGTTAGGATCCTCTTAGTTAATTATTATTTAGATATTTTTATCTTTCAGTTGCTTAGAGATGGAATTTTTTTACTTACTCAAATTTTAGTTTAAAGATCAACTATAACAAAAAAAAAATCAAATTTGAGTGACTCTTTATAACCGGTGACATAAGAGAAGAATGAATACTCTACAACAAAAGGCATAAAGTGATCATTCATAAATGTTATATTACAATAGTTGCTTAAAAATCAGAAAATTATTGATGGTATTTCATGAATTCAAGCCGACTCATTTGTTTATATCGCATATTTTCTATTAATTTTTCAAGAAATTTCGTATAGAGCATCGAACTTTGAAAAGTTTACGGAGGAAGAAAAAAGTTTGCTAAAATTATATGTAGAGGACAGAAACACCCTTAGCAAGTGCATTTTTGTTTTCTCCGAATTTAAATAATATACAACTAGAAAATGTCTTTACTAAGGACGTTTTCAAATTATTTTTTTCCATTCTACAACTTTAAAAAAAATGCACATTAAAAAAAACAAGCTGAAAACGTCTTTACCAAGGACGTTATGGGCATTTTTATTTTATTTCCAAAATGTCCTTACCAACGGCAGTTTCATTTAAACTTTTTTTTTCAAAACGTCATTGGTAAAGTCATTTTTAATATTTAAATAATTTTTTTCAGAAAAAATCCTGACAAGATGATTGCTGTTGTTGGAAGAGGGGGGGGGGGGGGGGGGGGGGGGAGGGGGGTAATGAAGATTATTTTTTATTTAATTTTATCGTTTTTTTGAAAAAAGTTAAATAAAAAATAAAAAAAATGCCTCTACCAAAAATGCAAGAAAAATAATAAATAAAAATTAAAAACGTCCTTATCAAAGTCATTTTAAATTTTTCAAAATTTTGACAGTTCAACCTATTAGAAAGACTGTTAAAATTTTGACAGTCGTAATAAATTTTTGGACTTAGTCCTGAGTAAATTTTTGAACGAAAACTTTATTACAAAAATTAGGCAAAGTCCTGGGTGTATTTTGTACTGCCTTTTATCAAAGACCTTCTGAAAATGTCCCCACTCTACAGTGTCTCGATTCCTCGTCTACTATCAAATAAAATTCGACGGCAATCTTCTTCATCCCATTTTCTATTTCTTAAAAGAAAAAGAAAAGGTTCCAAATTGAATATGAACACAAACAAAAATGGTTGTTAAGGTGATCATAGTTTCAACAATGAAAGCTTTGGAGTCCACGGAATATTAAAGGTCGGACACTCGGACACGCAAGATACGGAAAACTCTTTTAACCATTGCGAAACCGGCATTTCCTCGGTGGCTCACGATGCCAGCTAGTGACCAATTGTGTGTAACATACAACAGCTGTCTATTTCTGACATATCGCCGCGGCATTAACCCGAAGAAAACATTTTTCAAATGAGCGACGTTATATCGGTTGAAAAGACACGTGTTTGACGTTAGAGATACCGGGGCACTTAAAATTGTTTTTTTTTTTGAAATTAAGGTCTCGTTAAAATCTTTGATAGGGTATCAAAGTTTTGATATTTTCGACGTATAATATGTGGGTCCTTCCTCTAAAAATTTATATTTGTACACTTTACAAAGAGAGGAGAGACCACATGTAATATTAGGGGTATTAAAACTTTGATAAACCATGTCTGTATCAAAAAAATTTCATGGTTCATGTATGGAAAATGAATTCGCTTGTATCTTCTATAAAAATAAAAAAAAAATTTACTATTTCTATCATATTTTTTTTTCTGTATTTAGTAAAACAAGAAAATTATTTAGAAAAAAATCAGATCATTTGATTTATTTTTCAGCATTTGGTTATTGTAGGAAAGAAAAGAAATATTTGTTAATATTCACGTAATGTCCTTGCCTTTTAAAATAGAAATAATATTATGAAAAAAAATGTGTTGGTAAAATAGAAAATAACACATGGCTATCTTTGTCTTAATTTCTTGCAACAAATGGTGGAAAATGAGGAGGAAAAAATCAATTTCATGGGTTCTGAGATGAACAATTTTTCTACCTATTTTTCTTCCTGTCAGAAAAAATACTTCCCAATGTTGTGGATACAAAGAAAAGAAAAGGAACAAGTTTTCTTTTTCGATTCCTTAAATTCGGGAACCAAACGAGTCCTAAGTGAAGTGGTTGTCCGGATACAGGTGTCCTACGGTTGTGGTGCTGGTACAGTGCGAAGCATTCAGACCAATATGTGGACTGAGATGTAACATTCGGACCGAGTTTGTAGTTTTTAGATAAAATTTGTAGACCTTCAGACCAAAATAAAATTTACCTTCTTCAAATATATATATATATATATATATATATATATATATATTTAGGAACCCTTCAACATCCAGACATGAAGGGGCAGTTTGATCTCAACTTAACTTTCTTTCAAATTTAGAAATTTAAATATTTAGATTTATTAGTAACATAATAAAACTAAATAAATATATATATACACATATATATATATATATATATATATATATATATATATATATATATATATATATATATACACTGTCAAAGGACCAACTATTTCGGAACCCTTCAACATCCAGACACAAGTGAAGGGGCAGTTTTGATCTCGACTAAACTTTCTTACAAATTTAGAATTTCATATATTTAGATTTATCAGTATTGACACAATAAAACTATTTTTTTATTTAGAAAAATGCATAATTTGTTACTACTACACCAACAGAATCTTCATTTCAAGACTCGCCATCATCATTGGATTCTTATTGCCCTCCGAATGAGAACCTCATTGAGAACATTTTCTTCGTTTATTTCACATATGAGCATGAGTGCTTAGATGATCAAGCACGGAGATCACGATGACGAGTCATGGAGGGAGGAAGCTTCTTCATTTGTGTTGATTACGTGTCACCAAATCTATGACTATGAGTCCACGAGTGACTCATTCATTCATTGACGGACTTGAGATGCGTCACGTCTCACTTTGCGTGCCATGTCTAACCAAAGCGTACACACGCTTTATGGTGCACCGAACAGATGTGACCAATAACTTCCCAACAATAACTTCCCAAATTACACCCAATTAAGTCCATCTCTCCCTAACAAACAAAATCAACCCTTCTGCAAGTGCATGGGCATGCTAAATCAACGCGTAACTTGATGTGGAATTTTAGAACCCCAATGTGTATGAAATAAGATTTCTTTGGGAATTCCAATACTTATTTATGCATGTTTCTAGAAATCGAAAATGAATTTAAGAGGATACATTTTTGTGGAACCTAAGAATTTTGAATCAAAACAAAAGAGAGTTGATCCACCAAATATAATATTTATACAACAAATTACATATAAAGAAAAAATATTCAGTCTAAAAGAGAAAAATTTAGAAAAAATTGCATATAAAGGGAGCATGCGCCAGTGTAAGTGATGCCAAAAAAAAAGAATAAAAAGAAAAAGAAAAAAGAAGGTTGGCGCCAGTCAGACTGACGCCAGACTCAAAATTGTGAGTTTGGCTCCAGTTCAGCATTTGTCGTGTATTTTATCAGGCCATTCAGCTGTATAGATCCTACAGTGGTCGATTATCTCCTGATGGGGTTTTAGCTTTGAACACTAGAAAATAGTCACACATCTTTATAGGCAATTCCAAGTGTGTATTTGAATATAAGATTTTTCTTTTATTGACTTGTGCGCATGGAGTGTAGTAGTCCATGTGGTTAAGGCGGTGGGGTAGTTTCTTAGAGGTGCTAGGTTCAAATTCTGGAACTATTTATGCCTTTTGTTACTTATTTCTTTGGAATTTCACTTAGGAGCTCAGCACCGAAGGGACTTATCGACTGGAACGAAGAGCGCAAAGTGACGTTTTGATGATGCACTTTGTATCGACACTTTTGTGTAGGATTTTGCGCGAGTATAAGTGCTCCGAGTGGGCTCTGCGTCAGTAATCCTGTTAGCTATGCTTGAGCAAAAGCTCAACTTCCTTTTTTCCTTTAGTCCCATATCGGTTGGACCAACCCCTCCTTGTATGTATATATTAGTTCCTCTTCATTGCTTTATTAAAGATGTTTTGTGGGAACCCCTTGGGCCACACGCGCGCGCCGCCGCCGCCGTCCGGCCCTTCTCGGCTCGGTTCGGCGCGCGTAACGGATGCGGGTGCGTACCCACACCTGCGGGTGCCGAATGCCGATCCAATTTACTCTTCGGGCTGGGATCCAAAAAAAAAAATTCTGCTCTTTAGTTTTTGAACCATTGTAACTCATTCAAATTTTGAACGTTGAGGCTATATGTCCAGTTTCATTGAACCTAATGACAGCTTCTGTAATAGCTCATTTGACAGCTTTCCTCCACGTTTCTTTTCTTTTGTAATTGCTCCTTAATGACCTGTTTATGAGCCATTTACTGTCATGTCCAGTGGCTGTGTGTCTTGGGACTGCCTATATACTGTGCCTGTGTCTTGGGACTGCCTATATACTGTGGTCTCTTCCTTCTTCTTTTTTTTTACAGAAAATCATCCAACGTGAAACCTCTCTCTCTCATTCCTCTCTCAAACCACATTCAGTTCTCTAAATCCTTGCTCTGGGCAGAGCTAAGTTCGGTCTCTCTCTTCGAGTTGTGTGCGACGAAGAAAACCCGGTAGTCAGGGGATTTTACCACTAGGAGCTTCCGAGAAACGTCTGCACATAGACCTCGGATCAACTCTTATGGCAGTGCTTCGTGCACGACTTCCCTGGAGGACGATAACAATTTTTTTGTTTCTTTGTTCTCTTATAAATCTTTGGAAAATAATATATATTTATATTATAAGTATTTTTCAACAATCTAAGAGTTGATCCCGATTTTCAGTTAGGTAAAATAATTGTTAATCGTAGAATAACAAATTTATAGTTGCTTATTCTGGTCGTTTGCAATAAAATTATTTCTATCAATAAAAAATAGATTTTCTACTGTAGCAATAGAATAATAAATTTATAGTTGCTTATTCTGGTTGTTTGCAATAAAATTATTTCTAGAAAAAAAATTATTTCTGCTGTAGCATAGTTGCTTAATCTTGTTGTTTGCAACTATATTGTTCATAGGTGTTTAAAGACACTATAGTAATTTTGTGACTCGCAAATAATTAAATAACTTTAGTAGCTTTTCTTTTGAGTAAGATTCAATAACAACTTGTATCATTTTTTAAATTTTAATTATAATTGAACAATTTCTTACATATCAAGTTGTTTAAATAACTTGCCTTGTGAAAATAGTGTTTGAGCATATTTCTACTGTTTGAGCATATTTCTACTGCATCTTAGAACAATAGAAATTATTTTCTAGAAGTAAATAAATAGTTAAAGTGAAACTGCAAATTCTTTTGAGTTTTAATTCTAAAAGTAGAGATAAATTTGGGAATAAGCCGAAAGTGTCATTCTGTCAACCGGGTGTAAATAGCCCTAAGCGACACGGTATTTAAGTATCTTTGGATCACCTTAGCTGGGAACCGGCCCCTACAGCTAACCCAAGTTAATCAATACTTGTTAGAATAAAGATTTTGTAAGGTTAATTAGACAGATCACTTAAACTATTCTTCTAGAATACTAGACTTTGTTATTAAGTAACACCTTTTTGCGGTTTCAGACTATTCCCATTAACAACCATGACTGGCAAGGATGAGACTTTTACTGCTAAACTGCTAAGTTCAACGGGACCTACTTTAAGAGATGGCAGAGTCAAATAAAGTTTTGCTCACAACTTTAGGGCTGATCTCAGTCATTGATGGTTCCACACCCATCACAAATGATTCTGATGACACCGAGTCTGACGTAGAAGTGTCCAAATCCACCAGCTCCTCTAAACCCAAAATACCTAAGGAAATAGACTACCACTGCTTCCATAGAATTCTAAGCACTTTGTCTGAATTATTATATGACATATTCTTTGAATATAAGAGTGCTAAAGAACTTTGGGAAGCTTTAGAAGATGAATATAGCTGTGATGATGCTGGAATCGAAAGATTCAATTCCTCCTCTTTCAACAGATAATTTATGGTAGATAATAAACCTATGAATGACCAAATACATGAATTCTAAGAATATCTTAGGCATATTCAAGCCAAAGGTACTTTTTTTTCTACTGAGTATAAAATAGCCTGTTTTGTAGACAAGCTTCCTCCTTCTTGGTCTGATGTTAAGAAAGATCTTATTCATACACAAGGTGACCTTACCTTTGCTCAAGCACTAAAAAAAATTAGAACAGAAGAACAAATTAGACTAAGGTCTAACCCTAAGTCTGAGTCTAAAGCTAAGGTACACTACTAGAAAAAGCGGGATTAACGACGTATTTTAGCGACGTCAACGAAAACGTCGCTAATAATATATAAATTAGCGACTCCATGTAAAAACGTCGCTAGACGTCGTTAAATGGCGACATTTAGCGACGTTTAGCGACTTTTATTAAGATTTTAAAAGATTAGTCGCTATAAGTTCAATTAAGGTCGCTAAACATCGCTAATATGTCTAATTTAGCGACGTTTAGCGACGTATATAGCGACATTTATATTAAAAATATTTAGCAACGTGTTTAGCGACGTCTATGACATCGCTAAAATTTAATTTAGCAACGTTTTTATTTGACGTCGCTAAACGTCGCTAAAATTTGGTTAATTAGGGCTCAGTTTCATTTTTCCCCATTTGTCGAAATTATTTCGATTTCAAAAAGAAAAAAAATCCCCCCCCCCCCCCCCGCTCCGGCGACCGGCTCTCCACAGCGGCTACTCCGGCATCCCCCTCCTCCTCCTCGAGCTCTAGGTAAACCCTAACTCTCTCTCTCTCTCTTTCTCTCTCTCAGGATACACATGTGACACTGACACAGACATAACACACACACACACACACACACACACACTGACACTGACACTGGTCAGGACCTAAGGTTAGGGTTAGGGTTAGGGTTAGGGTTAGGTTTTTTGACCTGGGGTTAGGGTTAGGGTTAGGGTTTTTGATCAGGATTGATTCCTAACAACTACCTATCCCCCACGATCACACCCTGACACTACACTCGACACACATGCACACTAAAATGTATGTGCATTAAACGTCGAGAAAGCAACAGGAGCAGTGACTATTGGCACCAAATGCCAGTGCGTATAGTATCTGTATTGTTAGTGTTATTTGTGTGGTTGGTATTGATACTTTTATATTAGTTAGAGTGTGTGTGAGAGTGTTATTGAAGTATGCAGGAAGGGTATATCAAAGTTGAGGGTATCATAGTGGTAACCTATGTTAGCAGCAAATGAGTGAGGAGATGGTGTATACTGATACAAGTGTATCAGTGAGCGTGACTCAAGTTGGGTTTTAGATGTGCAATGGTGAATATGTGAGGGGCTCGGGTTTGAGTGCCCACAAGCACATAGATTGAGGTACACATGTAAGCATAGCAAGTAGAGGTAACAGCAGCAGTGAGCACAGCTTACTAGCAGTGAGCAGGAGGAGACTTGAGGCACATCAGCCCAATGTGCATTGGAGCATGCTGAGGTAAGTCAGTGAGGCAGGAGTGTGGTTGGGGGTAGCTGCAGTTCTGTAGTATGGAACACTATTTGTGTGTTGACTGCACACTTATAGTGCAGTTCATAGTGCTATGGGGGAAGAGGTAGTCAGTTAGTCCACCGTAGGAAGAACTGCAGTAAGCATCAATGTGGGGGGAATCAGGTTGCTGTTTAGGTGTAGTTCAGTGGGTGTTGTGTTCAGATTTGAATACAGTTAAGTCCAGGGCAGGAAGTTGATTGTGGAACTTGAAGTTGATGACTGTTAGTTCAGTGGCACACTGTCTGTAGTTAGATGATTGATGATGGTTAGTATATGGTGAAGGTTAGTGTCAGGTAGTTGTAGGAGTATGATAATTAGATATGACTTTTAGTTTGGTATTTGAATTAGAGGCCATGATATAGTGTCAATTATTAGTAAATGTTAAGTTATATGTTAAAGGATGGTTAGTGTTACATGTTAGTTGGGTATTGTTCTCAGTTTATTGGTAAGTTAATACTTGATGACTGTTAGTTGATAGGTGTACGTGTTAGTTTTAATGGTTAGTTGTTTTGAATATTGCTTATTTTATACTTTGATAAATGAAAGTATGCATTATATCTGTTATGATTTTTATAGTACGGTTAAGTTATGAAGTTAGGTGATAAACCACTGTATGTAATAATTTATATGATACATACTGTCATTTTTGCAGAAGTATCTAAAAATGGATATGAATTACTATCTGCGTCATCGTTCGTAGATGTACAACCGTCATCCTGATAACATGTGCGGTGTGTGGGATGAATTTATTGAGGGTGTACAACAGTTCCTGCAGTTCGCCAAGGCGTTCCATCAGTACATGGACGGTACCAAAATTAAGTCTCCGTGTGTGAGATGTCACAACAGGAAATATCATCCAGAAGTGGAAGTCACATATCATTTGTACTCGAAGGGCTTCACGCCGAATTACTATCAGTGGGCCGCACACGGAGAACTTGTGTCTCTAGCATCGGAGTCGGAGCCTTATGTGGATCCATATATGGATGTCCACGACCACGATGCTTACGACGACGGGTGGGTGGACATGGTTTATGATGCGGCGAGGCCTAGTTTCAATCCGGACAATTATGATACGGTGGGACCTAGTTGCAATTCGGACAATTATGATGCAGCTGAGGAGACACCGAATGCCGATGCTGCAAAGTTTATGGATTTGCTGGAGAATGCAAGGACTCAACTATATCCTGGTTGTGAGGATCATTCATCGTTGGAGGTGGTTACAAGATTATTGATCATCAAGTCCGATTTTAACATATCGCAAGAATGCTATAATCGACTGATCGATTTGATTATAGAGATCTTGCCCGAGGGTGCAAAGTTGCCAAAAGACTTCTATCGATCTAAGAGGATGGTGAGATCGTTCTGGATGGGATACGAGAAAATCAATGCATGTCGCAACGGGTGCATGTTGTACTACAAAGACGACAAGGATGAAGATGCGTGCAGATTCTGTGGTGCTTATCGCTACAAGGCCACTGTTAGAGGAAAGTCTGTCGGTGCAAGAAAGACTACCAATTCGATACACTACTTGCCTTTGACGCCGCGGTTGCAGCTGTTGTTTATGATTAAGGAGACTGTAAAAAACATGAGTTGGCACAGGCGAAAACAGATCGAATGAGTATTGGATCATCCATCCGATGGAGAAGCATGGAAGCACTTTGATCGAGAGTATCCAAATTTTGCTTCGGATCCGCGTAATATCAGATTGGGGCTCTCCTCTGACAATTTTACCCCATTCGAACTTTCGGGCTCCCAGTATTCGTGTTGGCCTGTGATCATCACTCCGTACAATCTACCGCCTTGGATGTGCATGAAGACTCCGTATATGTTCCTAACCGTTATTATCCCGAGTCCGAACAATCCGAAGAGGAACATCGATGTGTATTTACAGCCTTTGATAGATGAGTTGAATCAGTTGTGGAAAGTAGGTGCCAACACATACGATGTTTCTAGAAAGCAAAATTTTCAGATGAGGGCAGCACTTATGTGGACCATCAATGACTTTTCGGCCTATGGAATGTTATCGGGATAGAGCACCTATGGTCGTCTCTCATGTCTCTATTGCATGGACCGTACTAAGGCTTTTCGTTTAAAACATGGAGGCAAACCGTGCTTCTTCGATTGTTATCGACAATTTCTGCCGAAGGATCATCCGTACCGGAGGAACCAGAATACTTTTCGTGCGGGAGTTGTGGAGAAGGCCAATCCACCTCCAAGGTGGCCCGGATACACGATATGGGAAGAGGTAAAAAATTTACCAATTGCCATCGAAGAGCCTGCTAAGGGGTACAAGTGTGACAGATTTGGTCACACCCATAACTGGACGAAGAGGTGTAAATTCTGGGATCTGCCATATTTGAGCACCAATCTGATCAGACATAACCTTGATGTCATGCATATCGAGAAGCATGTGTTTGATAACATAATTAATACTATAAAGGAGGTAAAGGGGAAGACGAAAGATAATCCAAAGGCCAGGTTGGACTTAGAAGAAATATGTAGACGTCCTACATTGCATTTAATAGAGGAGGGGAATAGAAAGTTAAAGCAACCTAAGTCAGTTTTCTCACTGGAGAAATAGGATAAATGGAGACTTTGTAGGTGGATTCAGGGTCTAAAGTTTTCAGACGGGTACGTGTCGAACTTGAGAAGATGCGTCGACCTCAAGGAGAACAAATTGGCGGGTATAAAGAGCCACGATTGTCATGTATTCATGGAGAGGTTAATTCCGATTGCATTTTAAAAATTCTTACCGCAGGTCATTTGGGATCCATTGACAGAGCTCAGCATATTCTTCAGAGATCTTTGTTGTACTAAGTTGCTCGTCGATCATCTAGAAAAGCAAGAGAAGGACATTACGGTAACACTATGTAAGCTCGAGAAGGTGTTTCCTTCTGGATTCTTTGACTCTATGGAGCATTTGTCAATTCATCTTTCCTATGAGGCACGTGTTGGTGGTCCTGTCGGTTATCGGTGGATGTACCCCTTAGAGCGGCATCTGAATCACCTAAAGAGAAAGGTGAAAAATAAGGCACGGGTTGAGGGTCTATTTGTGAAGCTTATGTTCTCGAGAAGATTACAAACTTTTGCTCGACGTATTTTAAACCGCATGTTGCTACTAATAGAACGAAAGCTCCGAGAAACGACGACGCATATCATGAATCTAATGATGCAATACTCAAAGTATTCAATGTGTCCGGAAAGCCTTCAGGAAAAATAAAGTAGAGATATTTGAATGACGACGAGCTAAGGGCTGCTCGGTTGTATATATTACTCAATTACGACGAGGATGAAGTAGAGAAGCTAGAGGGGTAAGTAATTAATACGTCCAAGTTTACATCATCTCAATGTAATAGTATAAGATACTATTATGCTACTAATCAGCAGTTGCTTCATTGTTTTTCAGCACATATAATGATGAGTTGAGGTCCGTTAGACCCTACATAACAGACGAAGAAGTAGAACAAGAATAAGATGCCATTTTCCTTCTTGGTTGAGCGCATATGTAAGATGCTTGGTGATTACTTTTTAATTCTGCACTTGCAAAACAAATAACTTACTATCGCTACTTTGGTATTTAGGTCGATCGTCTAATAACACCCGAGACTGAATCTATTAGAACTCTAGCCAAGGGACCAATTACTGCCGTTAAAATATGGCCAAGTTTCTGTGTGAATGGGTTCAGGTTCAAGTCAACAAATGCTCCTATCATAGAGCTTTCTGGATCTTGATTCCACGAAAAACAGTTATTTGTGTATCAAATCTTCGAACTACAAAGACGTCGATCCAGGCAATGATTTCTTTGGCATCTTACGAGAGATTGTCGAGTTGACATATAATTATGGCACAGAACCTGCTAATATCGTGCTATTCAAGTATGAATGGTTCGATCCGATTCAAGATCAAGGTTGAAAATTTTACAAGCATGGCCTTATGGATATAAACTACAAGCGTAGATATCAAGGCTACGAACCATTTATCCTATCAAGTCAAGCTCAGCTCGTGTACTTCACAACTTATCCTAGACGGGGGACAGCGAGGTCGGATTGGTGGGCAGTATGCAAGACTAAAGCTAGAAATACCTTTGACATTGACGAAATAGGTTATCAGGAGGACGATCTACCTCTTGTAACAAATATTGTAGATATGGACTCAACGAAAGTTACTTATTACACGAGTAATAATGTAGAAGATGTAGAATTATTCGAAGAGGAAGACGAAGACGAAGACGAAGTAGATGAAAGTGAAGACGAGGAGGAGGAAGAGGGAGAGGAGGACGAGGAAGGCGAACAAGATGAATTTTCTGAAGATGATTGAAAATAAAATATTTTGCCTGTAGAATGTAACTATATTTTTACTGTAGAATGTACTATTTTAACGAATATATGTATTATATTTTGACTGTAGAATGCTTTGAGAAATGTATCACATTTTGACTGTAGAATGTACTATATATTTATGTTTTTCTATATTCATCATATGTTGTTATCAGGTATGACAGGACGACGCGGAGGATTCGGCAGGTCCCGAGGTAGACAGAGTGCTCCTCCGGTACTGCCTACTGTTGGTTCCGGATCGTCGTTGCCCAGTACTCCAGTATATCGATCACTCACATCTTCGACTGTTAGGACGAGTAGTTCCAGGCATGATAGTACTCCCTCGTCCAGCGTTCCTCCTGCTGATGGAACCATGGGGACAGATGAGCATGTCGAGGAGGTCGTGCCCACGTTGTCCCAGCATCAGCAAGATCCTCCATGCGCACCTCCGGAGGAGACGAGGATAGAGATTTGGGCCGACGGTACAAAGTAAGTCAATTATATGGTTTAGCATAATATATATCGTGTATTTCTTTATTCATCGTATATTGACTTTTTCGATCAAAATAATTATCTCTGTATAGATATAGTCCATCGTCGGTTCAGAGACGCCTGGGCCAATTTCTGAGGAACAACTACGGTGGCCCTTGGATCAACTACTCTGAGGCTCCGGAGGAGAGGAAGGCATTCTGGTTTGCGCACTTCCAGGTAAAAGTATATTAAATAAATCCTCTAATTTATGCATATTATATAACTTATCCGTGATGCTCACTTACTAAATTATTTATTGTAGCAAACGTATTTCTATCCTCCGCACCGGGCCGAGTTGATCGAGCGACTCTTTCCTACCGTTGCCGCCAAGCTTATCCGAGATGCTCTGGATGACCAGAAGGTTCATAATCGTGTTGGAAAACCGATCAAGGTTGGATCATGCCTGAGCAGTAGACTGCGATGAAGGCTAGATTCGACGATCCGAGCTACAAGGAAAGGTCTGAGAAGGCCAAGGCGGCTAGGCGGAATGCTGCCAAGTGGTATGGTGGCTCGATTCCGATGACAAAATATTTTCGTCGTTTGGTATATTTTTTCTTTTAAAATATATTATTTTAATATAAGTACCATAAAATGGTAGTAGAAAAAAATATTTAAGTTTAGTACTAAATAACATATTTTTAACAGGTATAGAGGGGTGAGGATGCAAACATGGTGACCGTCTTCTTGGCCACCCATTGCAAGGACGAAAATCTCATTGATGAGAGGGCCTCGCAGACCTATGTAAGTATTACTTTACTTTGTGTTAATTTTAATATAACTTAAGCAATTATCGAGTTTTCAAACCTTTCTAGGCCGAGTATCTTAGGCTGCGTGAGCGGACGACTACTAGTGCACATACACCTGGAGAGGCTGGTACTTCCTCGCAGCCCGCTCCAGCTCCGTCGGCGGACGACCTGTGGGTGACCGCAGCTGGTAGTCTCCAGAGGGGTACATACTACGGTACGTGATCCTATGGCGCCCTGGTTGCGACGCAGTCATCTAGGGCCGCCCCGACAGCTGCGCATTCCACACAGCCCTCGCAGTCGTCGACCAGAGTCCAGGAGGCCGTTGACCATCAGATAGCGTCTCTCCGTGACGAGTTGATGCGAAGGATGGAGGAGCAGCCCCGGTCCCAGCCGTGACGCTCATCGCACGATTCGATATGCTCGACCGCATGTCACGACCCGCACCCGGAATTGGGGCACGAGTACGCGAGTACGTCCAGCCTACGCCGCAGCATCGGCGATAGAACGCTGTCAAGGTCTTGATACTATCTAGCCAATCTCACACAAGCATCCAATCTCCATAAGGAGGCACGGATGACACAACTAAAATAAATACATACTCAATCACAGGATTACATCACGATAAGATAGCGAAACAAAATTAAATACAACACAAGTCTAAAGTAATAATCAACCTCAACAATATCCAAGTCTCAATAAAAATGCCGGAGACAAATCCGGTACCAAATAGTCTACTGAAAGAACTAACTAAAATATAGTAATTTTCGGCTAGGCCTCCCGGAATCACAACTAACTATCAAGCCCAAGTGCAGCTACTCACCATATGGTCCATAAAGTGTTGGCTACCGATCCTCTAAGGCATAGTCTGGAAAAATATTTCCAGTCAGGAAGGAGCAAAGTACAAATCTCAAATAACAGTTCCATTAAATTGATAAGGACTATAAAGCAATAAACATGTGATGCTAGTTACTGAGAAGACGGTAAAATAAATGCAATGGCAATTAAAGAGAGACAGGCAATATAAAGAGACAGGCAATAGACAATATGATATAGTCAGTGCATGTATGAAAATAAAAAGAACAAGGAACAGTATCATATACGGGTGATGTAGTATATGATTTAAAATAGGAAACTGTAATCTATTCTAAGTGTTTGAAATAGTAGTTTCAAAATGTGATCGGCTTGAGAACATGTACGATAGCTATAGGACCTGGCTAATCATGGGTGAAGAGCATGATTAATACTTACATTGTTCTACACTACAATAAGAGGTTATGATCACATTTCTTACTAACTACTTTTCCGCCCCCAACTAGTACTGTGGATCCAACCATGACACGTCACGATACACGAGCAAGTCCAATCTATCATGTACGATGTCTAATATACATGTCGTGTACAATGTCAACGATAATCAATGTAACATCTCATGACTGTAGATCCAAGCTATACTAGTCCGTATAACACAGTGTCAAGGATTCAGATGTAATATTTCATGATTATTTAATTTATAGAAATTATCAAGGAATTGGAAATTATCAGAGAATGTACTTGCCTTGGGTCCTTAGCTGGTATTTATGGATGTCCTGTTCCAGAGTATTCCCTGGGTAAAGCAACAGTCCTAAAACACATCACAATAACACTGGTATCAGGTGCTACCCTAACACACAGTCTATAAACACTGGCCTCAGGGCCATGCCAGGCAGGGCACTAGTCAACTAGGGTCATCTGGTAGGGATATCCATAAATATACACATCTTAATTAACATATGTACTTACAATATATATATATCAAATTAAATACATATACAAAATATATATGTATATATTATTAAAAATATGCTAAGGGTTTATACAAAAATATATATACACATACGAGTTAACGAATACATACATAGACTAATTATATATATACTCACATGTACCAATTAAAAATACAATAATATATACTTTTTATTAAATAGATATTATAGAAATAACCCAATGTATATATATATATATATATATATATATATATATATATATATATATATATATATATATATATATATATATATATATATATATATATATATATATATATATATATATATATATACCAATTAAATATATTGAAAATATGCTAAGTATATATATATACATAAAATACATGTATACACATATACCAATAATACCTATAGTAGAACACGTATATATATACCAATCATATATATATATATTGAAAATATATTGAATGTATGTACAAAATATATATATATATATACATTTATACTAATTATACATATTTGAAAATATATTGAGTATATATATATACAAAATATATATATATATATATATACCAAACAATGATTACTAAATATATATATATACATCTATACTCATTTTATATATTAAAAACATTTTAAGTATATACGAAATATATATATATTTATATATACGTATACCAATATTATATATACTAGAATCATATTAAATATATATATACACATACATATACTGTTAAACATTAATTTAAATACATGGTTACATATACATGTTAATATATACATATGCATATACATTAAATACTTACATACATTCATACATACATTATATATATATATATATATATATATATATATATATATATATATATATATATATATATATATATATATATATAAAGAAGGAGGGAAGGAAGAATACTTACAGCGGGGAGGGGCTGGCTGGCCGCCGGAGTACGGCAGGAGGGGGAGCTCGGTCGCCGGAGGGTGGCTGATGGTAGTAGTGGTGGTGATAGGTGGTGGTGGAGATGGACTGATGGCCGCCGGAGGGAAGAAGCGCAGAGGGAGGAGATGGGAGAAGAGCAGCCGGAGTAGAGGGAGATATCGCCGGAGTTGAACGGCAGAGGGAGGGGAAGAACTGCGGGTGGCGGGGAGGAGCAGCCAGCGGGGGTCGGTGCTCGGGGACAGGCCGGGGTGGCTGACAGCGATCGCCGGGCGCGGGCTCAGTCGGCTGGGCTTCGGGGGACTCGGCCGCCGGAGGGAGGCCACCGGGAACAGTAGGTGCGGGGTCGCTGACCGGAATGCAGCAGGGGGTAGCCGCCGGGTCGCCTGGCCGGAGTACACAGAAAGTCGGGATGGCCGCCGCCGGGAACAGTAGACGCGGGGGGGGTGAACAGTGTTCCCCCCTTCTTCCCTTTTGAATTTAAACAAACAAGTAAAAGAAGAAGGAGAAGAAGAAGAAGAAGAAGAAGAAGAAAGGAAAGAGAAGAAGAAAGGAAGAAGGAGAAGAAGAAAGGAAGAAAATTAGAATGAGGGCTACGGTTGGGGGCTTGGGGAGGTGTGCTACCTAGGTTTTCTAGGGATTAGGGTTGATGTGATATAACATTAAATAGGGAGAGAGGGTGTTGATGGAGGGTGGTGATTGACCCCCCTTAAATGTGTGGTCCAGATTGGACATGAAGGAATTTTCATGTGGGAATGAGGGTGATGATTAAAAATATTAAGGATTCCTCATTGGTCTTTAACAAATGGATGTTGACACCAAAAATACCAATTTGCAAATTAGCCCCCTTAAATTTGGGTATTTGCACAGACACATAAAATGACGAAATTTTGGCGGGCGATTCGGTGTCCGGTGTTTTGTAGGGTCAGGGGGCGTTGTAAGTTCGGTATGGGCTCAATTTGCAGGGCACTGGAATTAAATTAGGATTTTCAGAATTGGTTAAAATAGTATCCTCAATTTAATTAGAAATAAATGCAAGTTGTGTTCTAAAATTAATTAGGAGTACATGGGGCCAAAATCAGGTCAGGTCATTAATACCAATAATGAAGAAGACTCAGAACAGAATATTATCCTAATTTGGGCCGCACAAAAAATAGGTCAAGATTGCCTCCAATTTTAATTGGAACGCACAACGATACAAAAATAGAAATTTATTAAATAACGTCCGCGATAATTTTTGTGCGGCTAGAAATAATGCACAGAGAGCATAATCATGAGTTACAAAAATAGCAGAATGGAAGGCGGGCATGTCTAGGGCAAGATTGTGAAATTTGTTGGAAGACAAAAGTCAGGATATCGCTCCAAATATCGAAGAAAAAGGCAATGCGCAAAATATTAAATAAAATACGGTAATTAATTACAAACTCCAAGAATTAAATTCTAACTAAATAATTAAATACAAAAATTCTATAATTCTGACAGGTGTTCATTTACTAGGCTTCTAGGTCAAGTCTACCAGCTCAAACACAAACGAACACTGTATATAATATTATATTTAAATTACACATCACACATTTATTTAAAATCAAATATACTATCATGCAATTATTTAATTGTAACTACAATAATATTAAATATTATAAAAAGTCAAAAATACTCCTGTTTCCGGAACGTGGTAGTGACAAGTCTACCCTCCTTAAAAGAATTTTGTCCTCGAAATTCAAAATCCTCCTCAAAGTAGCGTTTATTCATACTCATTATTATTTTCCTCAAATTTTAAATTCTTCCACCACGAAATCAGGTAATAATCCACAATGTCTTTTCGCAATTTTCAAAAATATTTTAAAATTATTGCATTCCGGAAAATTCTCGAAATAAAATCAAAGTCCATTTTTATTAAAATTTTCCTTGAAAGTTTTACTTAATAATCCAATACTCAGAATTTAATATTCACTCCTCTAATTTGATTTTAATCAATTCACATATAAAATTTAAATCGCATCCCAAATTTGAATTCAAATATTAATCCATCAAAAATTTTATTCCTCGATTTCCTCTTTCCTCAAAATACTTAACAATGCGATACTTAAGGGTTCTCCAATGCGACATCCAACTATAAAATTCTAAAATTCATAACTTGTAACCAAATAAATATAATGATAGTCTCCCAAATTTTCAAATTTAATAACCAATTTAAATATGCCATAATCTTTCTGGAATTAATAAACCACTAATTATGCAATGTTAATTTCTTAACCCTCTATTTAAATCAATGGTTATCCTCGAATTTAATCATCTTGTCTCTCTTGTCAAGTCATAACTCCTTCATGAATCTTCGTCATGGTCAAACCCCAATAATCCTGGTCTAAAAATCTTTCCTATAATCATACAACATGCAACCTAAGGGGAATATGTACGATCATGGTGTCTTTTGTCATGGTATTGCAGTCTCTGTATCAGGGTGTACAACTAACTATATTATAACAAGGAAATCATGCACACAACTATTGTACTAAGGAATCAATCAATCAATCAAATAGAGAGGGACAGAGGAAAGGAAAGAACAGAACCTGCTAACATATTACCTGCAGTATCGGTCTCCTCAACCGTCATCGCAAATGCCCTGCCCTGCTGGGGTGGTTTCCTTCGCGGGTGCTGAGCAATATACGGTTCCACAGGTAGCCTTACTGGATCTCTATAATCTGAAACTGCGCGCTGGCCGGGAAGATAAGGGGCTAGAAGACAATCCTTTACTCGATGTCCCGCAGCGCCGCAGTGCAAACAAAGTCCTAGCCTCGTTCTACAGCTCTCCCAAAGGTGATCTGGCTTCTTACAGAAATGACAAGTCTGTTGTGTCTCTCTTGGAGGCTGTTGCTGATTCTGCTGAACACGGACTGGTGCCTGGTACTATTGTTGATACTGATACGCCCATGGATGTTGCTGGATAGGAACTGGTGCTAGGTACTGCGGTGGATGCTGAAAGGTCCATGGTTGTTGCTGACTATGAAATGGTACTTGGTACTGCTGTTGGTGCTGAATACGGGGGTGCTTGGCTGGTCCTGTGCTACCATTCGTATCTCCAAAAGTATTGTGACTCCCCTTAGGCCTGAGGTCTAGATCCTCTTCTGCAATCTGAGCATCCATCAAGATAGCCTCAAAGGTAGCGGTACGACGACCAGAAGTGCGTGACCGAATCTCTCTCGTCAGTCCCTTTCTGAATTTTCGGGCTCGATCTCCTGGGTCCCGAATCATAGACGATGCAAAATGGCTTAATCTACAGAATTCTGCAGCGTACTCGTCAACCGACATGTTTTCTTGAACCAAGTCATGAAACTGACTTTCCAAGGTTCCCAATGCCACGTTGGGAAAGAACTTCTCCTTGAAGAGTTCCTTGAAGGTCTCCCAAGTAAGTCCTTGTGCAGTAATTCTCGGCTCCGTGCGATACCACGTGAGTGCGATATCGAACATCTGACTGCCAGCGGCTTCTATCTGCAAGTTCTCCGGAATCTGGGTCAATCGCAGGCTCCTCTCTATATCCTCTAGCCAGTCATCAGCGTAGAGTATCCCTTCGGTGCCTTTAAACTCTCGAGACATCATCCTTTTGAAATCCAGTATAGTGCCTGATCTCTGCTGCTGGCCAAGAAACTGCTGGTACTGTGCTACTTTCTCCAAAGCTTGGAGAGTCACCTGATGAGCATTCTCCATGTTTTCTCTCATCAGCTCGGTTTGTGCCTGGTGCGCTTTTGCTTGCACCCTCTGAGCTTCAGCTTGAACTCGCTGAGCGTCTGCCGTCACTCTCTGGGCATCTACCATGCCCTGGATCAAGGTAAACAACTGCGTCCCGTCAATAGGTAAACCTCCGGGAATTGGAGTCGGAGGAGGAGGAAGGTTGGCCGTCACAGCTGCGGCAATCCTCTGAGCAGGTGGGGGAGGAGGATTCCCAAAAAGTGCGGATACTCCTACGTGCATCGGAGATGTAGGAGGAACTACTGCTGTCTGTCCCTCAGGTGGAGAGGTGGCAGACCCCTCTAAAGCTGATGTTCCCGCTCTCATAGCCTGTGTCTGCGGCGACATCCTGAAGACAGATCCTAAAGAATCAATTAAGGCAAAATGCGATATCATCAAGGAAGGACAGTACAGTTCTAAAGAAGCAACATTCAAGATAAAAGATTGGAAATAAATACCTAGTTGTGATTGCACAGGTCAAAGATGCATCCATGGTCTGATACTTCTATCCCTCTAAGTACCACAATTCTATCACAAGCACACTCACTGCTAGCTTCCTTACCTACTGCAATCGCTGATACTAGTTATCCTTGTCACTCAAGTGCATATCAATTGCAACATACCATACTAAGTACTGCTCTCTCTCTAATACAATCCTAGATGAACACCTAAGCTAGTTGGCAGTGAAATATCGATCATGCTCAAGCCAACATATCCTTACATATGCACCTCATCTACTATATACTAATATATCTCTCCCACTATAAAATCTTATCCTCAAATAAAATTCCTCAAAATAGCTCCTCGAATAAATTTTAAGTAAAATTCATATACTTCCCTCAAGATCAATTATCTAAATACTGAAACGAAAATTTTTATCACTTCCAAAAATTCTTACAGTTTTGTCTATGTTCATTGAATCGAATCTGAATTTCTCAAAATAAATTTTAATAACATAATATCTCAACTTCTCAAAATTCAAAAATGCAATTCGTTTTCAATCTTCAAAATATAATTTAAATCCATATCTAGTAGTCCAATAGCTCTAGTGTTAATCTTTCTCACTGTCCTTATCGACGTGTATCATCAAATAATACCATAAATCAGTCTGTAAATTCATTTTGATATAAAATCAAACCCTACAATAAAACCAAAATCCTAATTTAATA
Organism: Iris macrosiphon; assembly: GCA_036927795.1. Taxonomy (NCBI): domain Eukaryota; kingdom Viridiplantae; phylum Streptophyta; class Magnoliopsida; order Asparagales; family Iridaceae; genus Iris; species Iris macrosiphon. The sequence continues at coordinate 52,356,647 of JAYESA010000020.1, read as the reverse complement.
CCTAATTAACAACAATTAAATTCAACATCAATAAGTGAGAATGGACGGAACAAGGGAATGATTTTAAATTGGAATTAAAATAAGATTCTCAAGGGTCATCCCAGGAATCTCTCAAGGATTTGTGATTGAGTATTTGCTCTCGTCCGAGTATCCTATGTCCTAGATCCTATCGCAGGCACGCAATAGTGTAACAAAGATGCCACACTACTACGACATCGCACAACTCGCGAAGTCTGACCTGCATGGGCCACCACTAAAAATGTGTCACGACCCGCACCCGGAATTGGGGCACGAGTACGCGAGTACGTCCAGCCTACGCCGCAGCATCGGCGGTAGAACGCTGTCAAGGTCTTGATACTATCTAGCCAATCTCACACAAGCATCCAATCTCCATAAGGAGGCACGGATGACACAACTAAAATAAACACATACTCAATCACAGGATTACAGCACGATAAGTTTGCGAAACAAAATTAAATACAACACAAGTCTAAAGTAATAATCAAACTCAACAATATCCAAGTCTCAATAAAAATGCCGGAGACAAATCCGGTACCAAATAGTCTACTGAAAGAACTAACTAAAATATAGTAATTTTTGGCTAGGCCTCCCGGAATCACAACTAACTATCAAGCCCAAGTGCAGCTACTCACCATATGATCCATAAAGTGTTGGCTACCGATCCTCTAAGGCATAGTCTGGAAAAATGTTTCCAGTCAGGAAGGAGCAAAGTACAAATCTCAAATAACAGTTCCATTAAATTGATAAGGACTATAAAGCAATAAACATGTGATGCTAGCTACTGAGAAGACGGTGAAATAAATGCAATGGCAATTAAAGAGAGACAGGCAATATAAAGAGACAGGTAATAGACAATATGATATAGTCAGTGCATGTATGAAAATGAAAAGAACAAGGAACAGTATCATATACGGGTGATGTAGTATATGATTTAAAATAGGAAACTGTAATCTATTCTAAGTGTTTGAAATAGTAGTTTTAAAATGTGATTGGCTTGGGAACATGTACGATAGCTATAGGGCCTGGCTAATCATGGGTGAAGAGCATGATTAACACTTACATTATTCTACACTACAATAAGAGGTTATGATCACATTTCTTACTAACTACTTCCCCACCCCCAACTAGTACTGTGGATCCAACCATGACACGTCACGATACACGAGCAAGTCCAATCTATCATGTACGATGTCTAATATACATGTCGTGTACAATGTCAACGATAATCAATGTAACATCTCATGACTGCAGATCCAAGTTATACTAGTCCGTATAACACAGTGTTAAGGATTCAGATGTAATATTTCATGATTATTTAATTTATAGAAATTATCAAGGAATTGGAAATTATCAGAGAATGTACTTGCCTTGGGTCCTTAGCTGGTATTTATGGATGTCCTGTTCCAGAGTATCCCCTGGGTAAAGCAACAGTCCTAAAATACATCACAATAATACTGGTATCAGGTGCTACCCTAACACACAGTCTATAAACACTGGCCTCAGGGCCATGCCAGGCAGGGCACTAGTCAACTAGGGTCATCTGGTAGGGATATCCATAAATATACACATCTTAATTAACATATGTACTTACAATATATATATATCAAATTAAATACATATACAAAATATATATGTATATATTATTAAAAATATGCTAAGGGTTTATACAAAAATATATATACACATACGAGTTAACGAATACATACATAGACTAATTATATATATACTCACATGTACCAATTAAAAATACAATAATATATACTTTTTATTAAATAGATATTATAGAAATAACCCAATGTATATATATATACATATATATATATATATATATATATATATATATATATATATATATATATATATATATATATATATATATATATATATATATATATATATATATATATATATATATATACCAATTAAATATATTGAAAATATGCTAAGTATATATATACATAAAATACATGTATACAGATATACCAATAATACCTATAGTAGAACACGTATTTATATACCAATCATATATATATATATTGAAAATATATTGAATGTATGTACAAAATATATATATATATATATATATATATACATTTATACTAATTATACACATTTGAAAATATATTGAGTATATATATATACAAAATATATATATACATATACCAAACAATGATTACTAAATATATATATATACATGTATACTCATTTTATATATTAAAAACATTTTAAGTATATAGAAATATATATATATTTATATATACGTATACCAATATTATATATACTAGAATCATATTAAATATATATATATACACATACATATACTGTTAAACATTAATTTAAATATATGGTTACATATACATGTTAATATATACATATGCGTATACATTAAATACTTACATACATTCATACATACATTATATATATATATATATATATATATATATATATATATATATATGTATATATATATATATATATATATATATATGTATATAAAGAAGGAGGGAAGGAAGAATACTTACAGCGGGGAGGGGCTGGCTGGCCGTCGGAGTACGGCAGGAGGGGGAGCTCGGTCGCCGGAGGGTGGCTGATGGTAGTAGTGGTGGTGATAGGTGGTGGTGGAGATGGACTGATGGCCGCCGGAGGGAAGAAGCGCAGAGGGAGGAGATGGGAGAAGAGCAGCCGGAGTAGAGGGAGATATCGCCGGAGTTGAACGGCAGAGGGAGGGGAAGAACTGCGGGTGGCGGGGAGGAGCAGCCAGCGGGGGTCGGTGCTCGGGGACAGGCCGGGGTGGCTGACAGCGGTCGCCGGGCGCGGGCTCAGTTGGCCGGGCTGCAGGGGACTCGGCCGCCGGAGGGAGGCCACCGGGAACAGTAGGTGCGGGGTCGCTGACCGGAATGCAGCAGGGGGTAGCCGCCGGGTCGCCTGGCCGGAGTACACAGAAAGTCGGGATGGCCGCCGCCGCCGGGAACAGTAGATGCGGGGGGGGTGAACAGTGTTCCCCCCCCCTTTTCCCTTTTGAATTTAAACAAATAAGTAAAAGAAGAAGGAGAAGAAGAAAGGAAGAAAATTAGAATGAGGGCTACGGTTGGGGGCTTGGGGAGGTGTGCTACCTAGGTTTTCTAGGGATTAGGGTTGATGTGACATAACATTAAATAGGGAGAGAGAGTGTTGATGGAGGGTGGTGATTGACCCCCCTTAAATGTGTGGTCCAGATTGGACATGAAGGAATTTTCATGTGGGAATGAGGGTGATGATTAAAAATATTAAGGATTCCTCATTGGTCTTTAACAAATGGATGTTGACACCAAAAATGCCAATTTGCAAATTAGCTCCCTTAAATTTGGGTATTTGCACAGACACATAAAATGACAAAAATTTGGCGTGCGATTCGGTGTCCGATGTTTTGTAGGGTCAGGGGGCGCTGTAAGTTCGGTATGGGCTCAATTTGCAGGGCACTGGAATTAAATTAGGATTTTCAGAATTGGTTAAAATAGTATCCTCAATTTAATTAGAAATAAATGCAAGTTGTGTTCTAAAATTAATTAGGAGTACATGGGGCCAAAATCAGGTCAGGTCATCAATACCAATAATGAAGAAGACTCAGAACAGAATATTACCCTAATTTGGGCCACACGAAAAATAGGTCAAGATTGCCTCCAATTTCAATTGGTTTATCCGCTATGATTTTTGTGCGGCTAAAAATAATGCACAGAGAGCATAATCATGAGTTGCAAAAATAGCAGAATGGAAGGCGGGCATGTCTAGGGCAAGATTGTAAAATTTGTTGGAAGACAAAAGTCAGGATAGCGCTCCAAATATCGAAGAAAAAGGCAATGCGCAAAATATTAAATAAAATACGGTAATTAATTACAAACTCCAAGAATTAAATTCTAACTAAATAATTAAATACAAAAATTCCATAATTCTGACAGGTGTTCATTTACTAGGCTTCTAGGTCAAGTCTACCAGCTCAAACACAAACGAACACTGTATATAATATTATATTTAAATTACACATCACACATTTATTTAAAATCAAATATACTATCATGCAATTATTTAATTGTAACTACAATAATATTAAATATTATAAAAAGTCAAAAATACCCCTGTTTTCGGAACGTGGTAGTGACACCGCAACATCACGGAGCTCCGGGATTTGACAAATAATCTTAGAGCCTCGACAGACCGCAACATCACGGAGCTGCATGCATCACAGCTATCGATGGGCGAGAGGCTGACGATGATGCAGGATTCAATGGTTCATAGCAGTACGAGGCTGTTATCTACCATGGATTCTTACAACCAGCGACTCGCAGACTTGGAGCGGGTACGGCCTCCTGGTGCGCCTACATCGAAACAGACTCCACCGACGTCACTGCCTTCTCCATCGACATCGGTATCGATTCCACGGGAGCAGTATGAGCTGTTCTTATCCTTTATGTGCGTCGATGGTCAGCCTCCTGCAGATCCGCAGTAGTATAGCTAGTTGCTGGATATTTGTATTTTTTATTTAGGATGAGATTGTATAGATATATATTTGTCATATTCTTTACGATGAGATTTGCTGGATGCTTTCTTTTCTTCAAATTTTATTATATTATTCATATTAAATATATTATTTTACCGGTATTGAGTGTTCAACCTAAGGGGGTTGGCAAACCCAGAAATTCAACGGAGGATTGCTCCGGGTCTATTTGTACAGATTGTGATTTAATAATCTGCAGGAATAATAGTTTGGAAATAATTCAGTATTCCTTTTTTATTTTTTCTGTAAAATTAGGGACGTTTTTAGCGACGTGTATGCACATCGCTAAATACGTCGCTAATTAGCGAAGTTAATACACGTCGCTAATGACGTCGCTAAACATGTCGCTAAAAACGTCCATGTACGTCGCAAATTGCTGACATGGCAGTATTGTCAGGTCATTAAAGACGTCGCTGTAACGTCGCTATATAAGTCGTTAATTAGCGACGTTTAGCAATGTTAATCAACATCGCTAATTAGTGACGCTGCGACGCTAAACGTCGCTAATTTAGCGACACATTTAAGTCGCTAAAAAATGTCGGCATAGCGACGTTTAGCGACATTTTTTTTTCAGCGACGTGCTTTATTCCGACTTCTTTAAAACATCGCTAATTAAGTCGCTAAAAATGATTAGCGACATTTTTTGGTCATTTAGCGACATTTTTTAACATCGCTAATTTGACATTTTATGTTAGTGGTAAACCTAGTAGAATCCCAAGGCAAACCCAAGCCTCATCATCTTCAAAAACCCAAAAGGAACCTCTTTAAGAAGAAGCAGAATCTTCAGCCTCACTACCAAAAATATCATCACCATAAACCTAGAAACTTCGGTCAGACTCAGGATCAGATGAGATTTTGTTTTGTGTGTGGTAAAATAAACCATATAGCCACCAATTTTTTCATAGGAAGAAGGAAGCTGTCCAGACTTCTTACAAAGGGAAACGTCCAGCCAAACCAGAAGCAAATATGCTTCTCATCGGCTCTTCTAGTTCCTTCATGTCTGTAAGCTATCAACCCTTAGTCAACATTTCCTACCATTCTAACGATTGGTGGTTGGATTCTGGAGCTAATATTCATGTTTCCTTTGATCGCTCCTATTTTTTAAACTATCAGGAATCTGGTGGAGGAGGTGTAACTCTAGGAGATGGCTCAGCGGCACAGATTATAGGAAGAGGAAGAATAGATCTAAATATGACATCAGAAAAAACTCTGACTCTTCATGATGTGTTATATGTGCCGTCTATCAGAAAAAATTTAGTTAGTGGGTTTCTTCTTGTAGCTTCAGGGTATAAGATTATTATGGAAGCAGATAAAGTAGTATTTTCTAAGAATGAATCTTTTATTAGAAAATAATTTGTAAGAGATGGTCTTTTTATTTTGAGTACCGTGAATAAAATTTTATATCCTTCCTTTGTTGTTTCAAATGTAGAATCTTCAAATGTGTGGCACAGTAGATTAGGACATGTGAATCTAGGTTCCCTAAGAAGGATGATGAACTTAGATCTTATTCCTAAGACTCCAATAGATGATAAGCACAAGTGTGAGATCTGTGTTCAAGCCAAACATACTAGGCTACCTTTCAAATCTGTAGAAAGGAACTCTGACCTTCTAGAGCTAGTTCATAGTGATGTGTGTGACTCAAATAGGATTTTGACCCGAGGTGGTAGAAAATACTTTGTTACCTTTATAGATGATCATTCAAAGTATTGTTATACATATCTTCTCAAAATCAAAGATGAAGTTCTTGACAGATTTAAGGTCTATAAATCTGAAGCTGAGAACCAGTTAGAGAGAAAGATTAAGATTCTTAGATCAGATCGTGGAGGAGAGTATACATCAAATGATATGACCAATTTCTGTGAATAATACGAAATAATCCATGAGGTAACTGCTCCATATTTACCACAGTCCAACGGAGTTGCTGAAAAAAATAATTGCACCCTGTTAGACATGGTGAATTCCATGCTCCACAGCTCAGGTGCTCCCGATAATTTATGGAAAGAAGCATTATTATCGGCCTGTTACATCCTTAATAGGATTCCTAGTAAGTCTAATGATAAGACTCCCTATGAATTATGAAAAGGTAGAGCTCCTAGGATCCATTATCTCAAAGTTTGGGGATGTCTGACTGTCACCCCCCAGTCCCAAAATGTCGAAGGACTGGAGATGCGCGGCAATGGCCAGCAGCACGCACCGATGTATAACCCAATTTAATGGAGCCATCAGGGCGTACTTAAGCTGTAATGAAGGTCTACTACAACAAATCACACTAATCTTATCCATAAAGAAAAAGAAATAAACTGCATAATAAAATGGAAATAAGTAGCAACAACAAGTTAGTCGGAGAAACAATCTGACTTATGTCTGAATACACTGGCTCAATAGGCCAGGAATAAAAGAGATAAACATAAAGTAAATACTGAGTACGGGATCAGGTACTCAGGAGAAGTCTTCGGCAGTCACCTCGTCTGCAGGGTTCAGTTCTGCTCCAGTATCAAGTCCAGCAATAGCCTCAGCTCCTGTCCCGTATATCTCGGGGTACTGCTCCTCAGCTAAACCTGGGGACATAATCCATTCCAGGTCCTCAGGGGACATAGCAAGGTACAGAAAATACAAGCCAAATAAATGCAGTACAAATAAATAAATGAAACAACAGGGTAAACTATGTAACCATCTATGTGATATGCAAATGAGAGCAACACTAGTACTCAGGCTGAGACCGCTATAAGCTCTGTGTCGGGGAGCCGGTAGCAGTAATAACACGTAAAGGGTCTAGCTCTGCTGGAAAGTCTACAACCTCACAATAATAGTAGATATATATATAGAACAGCCTGTAGCCTGTGTGTCTCTCCCCACCCAATGTAATCACGCAAACCATGACCATAACGTCTCATGTCCATGTCAGCGGGATTATAACTAATGCAACAAGTCAAACTGTCTATAACTAAAATATCTGTCAAGTCCTGCATCCTATACAGAATCACCACGAATATCTCGGGAAGATTCTGTCCATGTATAGTGTCAAGTGTCCTGGGTTGTAGGATACTTGATAGGTCAAGTACAAGAGTAAAGGGTATCGTAAATCCATCTCTAAATGACGAACCCAACATCGCGTACGGTGTTGGCACCCGACTAGGATCGGACACTAGGTACGTCATACGTTTCCTAGGTTAAGCAGTTTAAACAAGTTTATATGAATTTATACAAGACATCCAGCAAAGTATTATTACAGAAAATATGAAGATAAAGACTGCAGGTTTGGCAAGGTGCACTTGCCTGATGTTTGAATTCCACTTAGGTCCTGTTCTCGGAAATTTCCAGAGATGTCTCCGAAAGCTAAAATAAACAGCATTATCATGCTCAGAAGGTATCAAATAGCTAGGAACGCCTGTCCTTGGGTCCAATTTGGAGACAAAGGCAAAAACGGTAATTTCGGGCCAAAACGGGGTCCGCCGGTGGGCCCACTTTGCACCGAAAAATGTGTCAGGGTCAACTATCTCCAAATTCACCAAACTTAGTGTCAACAAATCAGGAACGCTGATACGAACCCAACGGAACTTCCAGAATTGAATTCCGATGAGTCGATCACAAAATCGCCCGTCGAGTGGGGCCTATAGGGCCCACGACACGTGATTTCGTCAACGTTCTCAGAATCGAACCAAACTTGACCCACAGGACCAGCGTATTGCTAAGATTCCGATGGCACAAGTTTTGTCTCGATCCGACGTGTGTGCACGAAGTTAGGGTAAATTACAGAAAAATCGGATACGGGACGATGTCCGCGGATACGCACTGATTCCGGTGTGCACGTACATCCGAATCAGCTTCTGAGAAATCCCACACGTCCGTATCGACGATGCGCACATATCTGTGAAGACCGCACGTGACCAAGTCATCCCGTTTGGCGGGGCGTACTCAGTTCCGGGGTGAAACAGGGTCTGGTTTTTTCCTGTTTTTGGATCGCGGTGTGCGATCACTACAGGACGCGATGCCCCGAGCGGTTTGTCCGGGCACCGAGAGGGTCATACAGGCTTCGCAACGCAATTTACAGAATCGAAATCGGAGATACAGGGTGCAAGATACGAGTACCTGAACTGGTCTCTTCGAAACGGAGTTTTTGGTATCCGACACGCGTTCTGGACACTGTGTCTACTGTGTCCGCATGTCCAGCAGCGTGTCCGGCCTAGGGCTTCTGCTGGCGGACACGACGGAGGCGGCCAGGGGCTACGGGACGGCCGGACTGCTTCACGGAGGCGGGACGTCCTCGGTCGGCTCAGGCGTCTGGCCGGAGCTGCCCCGTCTCGACGTCGTCGGTGCTCGGGTCTCGCCGGTGAGGCTGTGAGGAGGAAGGAGGCGGGGAGAAGAGGGTCAGGGAGGGAGGAGCTCGACGGCGGCTCCTGGGCGCTGGCGGCTGAGGGAGGAGGACGGAGGGTCGCCGGAGATCGGGGTCGCCGAAGTCGGGGTAGATGGGTTAGGGTTCGGCTAAGTGAGGCGGAGGAGAAGGTGAGGGGGATTTTATAGGGGGAGGCGCGGGGGAGAGGGGGCCGAGGTCGGGGGCGACGTGGGCGGGGCTAGCGGAGGGGGAGGCGGTCGTGGCGGCCGAAATTCGCGGCGGGCGGCGAAGAACGCGGGCGAGTGGGGGGGCTGGTCGTGGGGTGCGGGTGAGGAGCCGGGTCGGGTTCGGGTGCGGGTGTGGCCGACCCGCCCGACCCGCTAGGGTGCTGGGCTGGGCTGCTGGGCTCGGCCCACTGGGCCGGGCCGGGCCCAAAACAAATAAATAAATAAAAAATAAAAAATAATAATAATACTAATAATAAATAAAAATAATTAATTAATTAATTAGTTAATTACCTTAAATAGTTTTTAGGCATTTAAAAATAGGTCTGAGGTCCAATAAAATCCAGAAAAATTACCCTAAGTCCGGTTTTCTATTTTACACCATAAAATTATATTTTTATTACATTTTAATATTAGTTATTAGCAATTAAAAAATTATAAAATTACCACAGGACCTATGTAAATTCCTGAAAAATTGCAGAAAATTTCCAAAAATTGATTTTAAAAAATTCAAAAAAATTTAGGGTGATTACACTGACTAAAGTAGGAATTCCTGAACCTAAAAAGAGGAAGATTGGACCTGAGACTGTAGATGATGTATTCATAGGATATGTCCTAGATAGCAATGCCAATAGATTTTTTGTTACTCACTTAGAAGTAAATGAAATCTCTAACAATACTATTATAGAAGCAAGAGATGCAGTTTACTTTGAGAATATATATCCCTTCATAGATAGAATTTCTTTCTCTCCCTCCAACTTCTCTCTTGCTCCGTACACTAGCTCTCATGTTCAAATATCTAGTTCACAACCCGAACAAAATATAGAACCTAGAAGGAGTAAAAGAGAAAAAATTGAAAAGAACTTAGGAGAAGGTTTCTTCACCTTTTTGATAGAGGGTGATCCCTCAACTTTTGAAGAAGAAATATCTTCTCCTGATGCCCCTTTTGGAAAAAAGCCATTAACAATGAGTATAAATCCATTATGGAGAACAATACTTGGTTTCTAGCAGACCTACCTTTAGGTACTAAACCCATATGTTGTAAGTGGATATTCAAAATAAAACTAAGAGCTGATGGTACCATAGAGAAATACAAGACTAGATTAGTAGCCAAAGATTTTACTCAGAAAAAGGGACTAGATTATTTTGATACATACTCTCATGTAGCTAGGATCACCTCTATTAGAAACCTTCTAGCCTTACCATCCATTCATAATATGATAATCCATCAAATGGATGTAAATATATTATTTCTAAATGGGGACCTAGAGGAAAAAATCTACATGGAGCAACCTGAAGGTTTCATTACTAAAGGCCAAGAAAAGAAAGTTTGCAGATTAGTTAAATCTCTTTATGGCCTAAAGCAAGCTCCCAAACAATGGCACAACAAATTTGACATAGTCATCTCAGAATATGGTTTCGTGCCAAATGAGTATGACAAATGTATATACTCCAAAATTTTAGATGAAAGTTGTGTCATCTTATGTTTGTATGTAGATGACATCCTTATTTTTGGATCATCACTAGAATTGATTACTAATACCAAGGACTACTTATCCAGCCAGTTTGATATGAAAGATCTAGGTGAAGCCAACTTGATTCTAGGCATGCAACTGTCCAAATACAAGGAGGGCTATACTCTATCCTTAGCACACTCTATCGAGAAAATGCTAAAAAAATTTGAATATTTTGATAAGAAACCTGCTCTTACTCCTTATGACAGTAGTGTTGTTCTCAAGAAGAATGAGGGTTCTCCCATGGAACAACACAGATATTCTCAGATAATAGGTTCTCTCATGTATATATCAAACAGGACCATACCTGATATTGCATTTGCTATTAGGAGACTAAGTAGATATACTAGTAACCCAAATCAGTTACATTGGACAACATTAGAAAGGGTATTTAGATATCTTAGGGGTACTCTAGATTATATGTTGCACTATACTAGACACCCTGATATCATAGAAGATTATTCAGATGCAAACTGGGTAACTGATTTACATGATGTAAAATCCACTACTGGATATGTTTTCACTCTAGGAGGAGCTGTAATCTCCTGGGGATCATGTAAACAAACTATCATAACTAGAAGTACAATGGACTCCGAAATGATAGCCTTGGACATTATATGTACAGAAGCAGAATGGCTAAGAAACCTTATTATGCATATACCTGTTTCTATTAATCATGTTCCTACAATTTCTATAAACTGTGATAATAAATCTGTTATGGAACTACTAAACCATGATTTTGTGAATGCTAAGATAAATAGGCACCTGCAGCTGCGCTTCAAGTCTATAAAGAGCCTATTGGGCAAATATGTGGCTCTTGACTATATAAAGTTAGAAAAGAACATTGCAGACCACATGACGAAGGGTCTGTCTAGGAATTTGATCCTAGAGTCATCGAGGGGGATGGGGTTAAGCCCATAAGTAAAGTCACCAGCAGTGGCAACCCAACCGAGTCTGACTGGAGATCCCAAGAAGCCGGTTCAATGGGTAGGAACAAGCTGAACTTAGGTGACTTTTATGGAACACTGACCCGAAATTAAAATCTCATTCTATAATGCCCAAGTGGCTGTACATGCGTACAATGATTCCCCATCGCTATGGTTACTGTGTTCTTGAGTGATATGGTTAGGATGAGTTTTAAAACTCTTAATAGGTCCAAGCTGATATGCGGGGTTGAAACCTATCACCAACCCTTAAGGACTTACCTATATGAGAGGTCGTGAAGGCCGCGACTATGGGACAGGGCGATCCCAGACAACTCTCATGAATTTAGAATTAGTGCACATGACCAACCAAAAGTACCACCCGTTAGACGTAGAACCTCTAGCGTACTATGTGTGCTATTTTTCTGAATCTGGTAAAAGAAGTCTGATTCAAGGCATAGTCCATCAAGAACTTCTTCAGACAATAGTCACTAAGTGAGATTCAATGCTGTAGTCCATCTCATCTATGCATAGTATATACCTGCCCAAAAACTCTTCCTTTTAATTTCTTTGTCACTTCTATTTCGGAACTTGACCTTGGGGGGGGGGGGGTTAGCTATGCTTGAGCAAAAGCTCAACTTCCTTTTTTCTTTAGTCCCACATCGGTTGGACCAACCCCTCCTTGTATGTATATATTAGTTCCTCTTCATTGCTTTCTTAAAGATGTTGTGTGGGGAACCCCTTGGGCCACACACGCGCGCCGCCGTCCGGCCCGGCCCGGCTCGGCTCAGTTTTGTTCGGTTCTGTTCGGCGCGCGTAACGGGTGCGGGTACGTGCCCACACCTACGGGCGCCGAATGCCGATCCAATTTACTCTTCGGGTTCGGGCTGGGATCCAAAAAATCTTTTTGCTGCTCTTTAATTTTTAAACTATTTTAACTCATTCAAATTTTGAACGTTGAGGCTATATGTCCAGGTTCATTGAACCTAATGACAACTTATGTACCAACTCATTTGACTGCTTTCCTCCATATTTTTTTCCTTTTGTAATTGCTCCTTAATGACCTGTTTATGAGCCATTTACTGTCCTGTCCAGTGGTTGTGTCGTGGGACTGCCTATATATTGTGGTCTCTTCCTTCTTCTTTTTTTACAGAAAATCATCCAACGTGAAACCTCTCTCTCATTCCTTTCTCAAACCACATTCTGTTCTCTAAATCCTTGCTCTGGGCAGAGCTAAGTTCGGTTTCTCTCTCCGAGTTGTGTGCGATGAAGAGAATATTGCTTATTATATCTTAAGTAGTGAATATATATATATATATATATATATATATATATATATATATATATATATATATATATATATATATATATATATATATATATATTCGATCCTGAATAAGTGAAGGTCCTGTGCGAATTTCAAAATATGGACCTAAATTTATTTGTTTATATTTTTAAAAATATTATTCTATGTCTTTATCAAAATCTCTGGAGATATTCTTGACTGTATATTATGACTGAATCTATAGATAGTTACTAAACAAAATAACCAGAGCTCAAATTATCTATATTCAATCACATTAAATAGTATAATAAAAATATTTTAGATATAATACGTATTGTCCGTTAAATTGTATATAAATAAAAACTAGATCTGCACATCAATGTTTCTTAAATAAAGACTAGGTCTGCACATCAAAATTCCTAAATTATATAAATAAATAAAATCTGATCATTATTGTAGAAAATAATACCCACGTCTGATCTTTATTGTAGAAAATAAATTTAATAATTAAGGGATTTTTAGAAGTAAAATAACAATTGAACCGCTTAGAGATGATAGACAGCACACCGGAGCAAGATCTTTGATAAACTCTAAATTTTTTGTATGATTATAAATATGAATCTTTGAGTCGGTAGAAAATATGAATTAAAGAATTGGAATTTTTGTGCGGATCGTAGAGTTTATGAATTAAGAAAGAAATAGTGCGGCCGTATTTTTTCACGGTCCAGAATCGCACCCCCCCCCCCCCCCCCCCCCCCTCTCTCTCTCTCTCTCTCTCTATATATATATATATATATATATATATATATATATATATATATATATATATATAACTTCCGAATGGTATGCTAAAATTATCAACAATATTCTCTAATCATTGATTGCCTCAGTCTTCTTTTAACTGAAGTCAGAGGTAATTATTGATTAGAAAATATTGTCCTTCCTTAATCCCATAACTTTAGCATGCCATTCAAAAGTTATATATACAGTTGGTTATTATCTTGTTGCATATTTTATTATAATTCCAATAATAGTGGATTTTTCACAATTGTTTTTACAGCTTTTGTGTATAATTTTTCCAAAATTCTTAATTTTCTCAACTCAAGTAGTTTTGTTAAGCACAGCTTAAACTATTATTATGTCAAAAGTTAGACCTGTTAAGCACAACTCAAACTATTATTATGTCGAAATTTTGATTGAATTAAGTAAAAAAATTAGTAAGACAGGTGAATTTGAATTTAATATGTTCAATAAACGGGTGAAAGTTTGGTCAAATTGGTCACTATCTTTGATTTTAACCACCACCCGTTATGCAAAGTATGCCACTAGCAATTAACAAATTTGTTCTATAATAAAGTATTATGTATTATATAATGTAATTAGTTGATATATTTATCAATTCTCCTATATTATATAAGATGGAAGGTTCATTTTGTCCACAAGCATAGGCATGCACGTTTTAAATTAGCCCAAATAATAATAATAATAATAATAATAATAATTTATAGAATTACTCATTATTCTACAAGTTTTCCTGTTATTAATTATAATATACTAATTTTATGTCTATGGAGTATGGGTGAGTATTATATGGTTTTGGATCGAGAAGAGAGTCGAACAGGAGATTCTGTTCGGTTTAAAAAAAAAATCGTCTTAATTTTAGAAATTTAAAAAACAAAATTATTTGGTTTTGATTTTGGTTTAGGTTTTGTTCCAAAATCGAAAATCGATAATGAATAAAAATATATATATTTTGTGTATATTTTGAAATCAACAATTCTATATATGTGTTTTAAAATTCAACTTTGATAATCAACAACATGTTCAACTTTGGGCCAACTTTGAAATATAACAAATATATGTACAAAAAATTATAAAATTTTAGTATCATTTAATCACAATTCTAACTTTATGCTCGATCCATTAAACAATAACATAGTCCAACTGAATATACCAAATTGATTATCTGTTAGGTTCAATTTCAGTTATGACTAATTTCAATTTTAGATTTTTAGAATTTAGATTTATTTAATTTTCACTATTTCGAAATAGTTGAAACAGAATAAACATAATGCTCACTCCTACTATGGCATGAGAGGGGATGAGATGCTACTCGAGTAGGCTATAAGGATTTGTGAGACATAAAGCGGATAAGGTTTATCTTATATTTTTTTGTGCATATTGCAATATAATAGCAATGTGATACATACGAAGATATGTACCAAAGAAGATGAGGATATATTTTTGTTAATAAGCCAAATCTTGTGTGGATCATGCCTATGCCTATCCAATTTTCTCTAACATCCAAAGATCTAATTTTTTTTGTTCATTACACACAAAAGTTTGGTACAACTTGATGTTTGATTAAGACAAAGTTAACTAAGTGACATTATCCGCTTATAGTAGTCGATAGGTTATCTTGGTTTTCTTTGTAGAATTCATTGCTATCCTTATCTAAATCTTGGCCAGGTCCTTTTGGATAAGGATTTAAAGATCCATTCTCCTCCCATGGTACTTAACATTTGTAAATGAAATAATCTCTCAAAGTAGTTGTAAGTAAAGTTGTAGGATTTATAAATTTGTTGTTTGAAATAGTCTACAGTCTGATTTTTCTAAGTTAACATTCTAATAATTAATAATATCTAACATTTAATAAAATTTATGAAACCAACCGCTTCTTATAGGTATAATTTAATACTTCTAGTATCTAATAATTAGTACTAAGTGTATAAATTATTTTAGGAGAATCAAGTTCCAGAACCATCTATCTAGAGTAACTTCTTGATGTTGGTCTTCTCACATTCATACATTTAATTTTTAATTGGAGACATATAATATCCTTGCATTTTTTTTTTTGGAGATGTATAATTTCATTGGTAACTTGCAAATAATTAAATATATAAGATTAAATTTTGGACGATGAAGATTTCTAATGGCATTAGCAAATATACATGAAATATTTTTTAAAAATATAAATGTTCTACAAATTAATAATCTCGGTTAATTAATAAATGATTATGCAAAGTGTGATAATAATTTAGAGAGGTCGGACTATAATTAGGATTCTTGGTTGTAGCTTTTATTATTGTAAACACAAACTTATCTTTTATCTGGTTATTACTTCCAATTTTATGAAAAGTGTAATAAACATTACTATAAGTTGTTGTTGTTTTATATATATATATATATATATATATATATATATATATATATATATATATATATATATATATTTGAAGAAGAAAGATTTCTATTAAGAGGCAGAGTCATTATCAGCCATCACAAGGTTCACCACATCAGCAGGAATGTCATCACTACTACAACCCTCAAGATCCCCACACAACGCTAGCTTAGCTAAATAATGAGCTACACAATTTTCAGTACTGTAATTACCACTTTCCACCACAGAAATATTTTGATAATTTTACATGTTGTTAAATTTTTATTTATTATTTATATTAGTGGTTGCCTAGAATTATATTAGTGTTAGTTAGTGGCTAGCCAATTAGAATTTGTAAATGTTAGTTAGTGCTAATTATTGTCAGTCATGACTTTAGTAAGTAGAATTAATTAAGTTTAGTTGTCATTAAGAGAATATTTTTCTTAGTTGTAGAGATTCCTTCTTTTAGTTAATTAGATTCCATTCATGAATGAAGAGGGCAAACTTGATATTTTGGCATGACCAAACCTTGCTATAAGAGATAAGTTCAATTTAGGGCTCATTCATTCAATTCAATTCATTTCACTCATTAGCCGTATTTGTTCCAAAACTTCTTCTTCCCCAAGCAAACCCAATTCTCTACTAATTTCACTCAATCCACTTCCAATTTCACTCATTCTCACCATCATGAAGGCCTAGAGCATTTGAGAGCACAAAAAAATCCATAGGAGAGGAGCTTGCTAGGAGATCGTGTCCGACTCATCCTTTCCATGTAAAAATTCGGAATTCTCCAAAGAGGATACCAAAACACTAGATATTTCTCTCAATTTCATCAAATTCATGCTTAGGAACACCCCTTGGTCATGTAAGAATCTTTCCATGGTTAGATTTGACTTTTTAATGGTAGATCTAGGTACTAGGAGTTCTCAATTTGGTAGATCTAAGTTTGCGTCATAATTTTGGGGCTCAATTTGGGAAAAACTCTAATTGTGTCCATTGAGTGTGTGTATTGTGTCCTAATGCAAACTATTGATGTTTATTTGATCGGTTGAATGTGTTCTTGTGTCCAAAATTGGACACGTAGAGTCCGTATCATGATACACCATAATACGTATAGGTAGATTTGGTAAATTGAGTATATATGTGTGTTCTTTTGTCCAAAATAACTCAAATTCGTCATAGTATTCAGTCTCATTTTAAGCAGCCATAACAACTTAGAAATACCATAACTTCTAACTCAGAACTCTGATTAGTCTCCCATTTTTTTTAAAGAACCGTATCGAAGTTAGCATTCCAAATATATAAATTAATATGCCAAATTTATTCTAAAACTTTCAGTAAATTTTTTTGAGTGTCAGGTGTCTGAAAGACGAACGTATTTCGGTATTTTTGTGATTTTGGGAGCTTTCAGACATAAAAATGTGATCCGTTTAAAGTTTAGGAAAGCTAATACGAAGGGCTACGACATACTTTAACCTTAGAATTTATTAAATAGTCTAATAAGTGTAGTATTGATTACAAGTAGAGAACTGACTATACGACATAGGCATTTTGTGTATCCTATGAGCCTAGGTAGTATGGATATCAAGTGAGTGTAGGTATCATAGGTTGTCAAGTATATATATATATGTGTTAGGCAATATGTGTCAGTTAGTGTGTGTGTGTTAGTGTTGTTACAAGTGGTTATCAAGTGAGCCAAGTATAGGTAAGTTATGTATCAAGGTATTAGAGTTTGGGGCAAGGTACTAGTGTGATACTTGGGTACCATAAGGATATTGGTATCATGACATTCAAGTATCATGAGTGAGGGTAAGTGAGTATTAGGACTTGAGTAAGGTATCATATTTGGTATCAAGTATTAGTATTAGAGTTAGTTGGGTAAGTATATAGGAAGATAATGTATTGGTCAAGATACTAAGATATTGGGTATTATAACTAGATAATGGGTAATATCAAGATGTCAAGTGCCAAGAGTAGGGTGAGTATCTTGGACGTAAGGTAAGTGTAGGTTATGGTCATGGGTTAGTATCTTGGGGGTTGGTATCATATGATACCTAATGTGGTATCATAGTACCATATACAAACAAGTATGATATGTGTGGGATAAATTAGAGTGTAGTATCCTAGGATGCATCAAGGTATTTAGAATACCAAGATACCAAAATATTAGAACTAGTATGAGGTAATACTAGGATACTAAGGTAAGGTTATGACATTAGGTATTGGATTAAGATACCATGGTAAGGGTAGTGTCTAGCTTGGATAATGGGTTAGGTACCAAGATATGAGTTAATATATTGTGTATTAGTCAAGATAATGGTATTAGCTAAGGTATTAGTCTAGAAACTAGGATACGAGATAATCCTAAGGTAATAGCTAGGTAATGAGATAATACTAAGGTATTGACTAGGTATTAAGTGTTAGACTAAGTAATTGTATATATTAGTATATCTATATAGTATATATGATATTATTATATCATAGCCCACATCTTAGTGACGCACTCCTCACCAAGCTCTTTGTGGGGACATTGTTCGGGGTCACATTCAAATAATTCTGCAGCCTACAAGACAACTGTATCTCATCGTTTAACGACTTCAAGAGTCTTTTCCTCAAAAGATTATGTGACGGAGGAAGCGACATGATGATGTCTTTCCTGATGAATGTCACCCAAGGGGAAAGGGAGCTCGCCCAAAATTATATCGAGCGCTTCTACCAAGCAGCACCGAGGTTGCCTCCAAGAAATTATGAGTCTACACTCATGGACATGTGCCACAGGAACCTACTTCTGACAGTCAGCCTCCGGATGGGCGGCAGTCAATTCAAAGGCTGGACATCGTTTATCATCAACGCAGTCGGCACTAAAAAGAAGGTTAAAGACGCCCAGCTCCTGGGAATATAGATCCATGTCACAGATGATAGAAGGAAATATTCCAACAATAGCAACAACGATAATAGCAGCCACCGGAGAAAAGGGAAGCTGGCCTTGGTGGCCAACTTAACCAAGAAGCCCAAGCAAAAGCCAGCTGAGGTTCCAATGCCCCAGGAGACTTACTCCTTTAAAGATAACGACGTCATGCCCATTTTCGATGTGTTTATGAAGGGTGGCAAGCTTCGGCTTTCCGACGTCAAGCGCCCTATAGAGGCAGCCGAGATGAACAATCCAAAATCCTGCCACTACCATTGCTACATCCACCATGCAACGAAGGACTGCTACACCTTCAAGCGGTACATCCAATGCCTGCTTGACACCAAGGCCCTTACCTTGGAATTCGACGATAAGACAATTACCGCCAATATGGTATCACTTCAGTTCGATAACTTTCTCGTGATTGAAGCCCAGGACGAAGTCATACCGATCCCGAGGGCAATAATGGAGATTGTCAATCTTCCACCAGCTCACGACCAAGCAGCCGGGCTAATACCTCTTACTCCACCTCGGGACGAGATCATGTGGGTCCACCCGGATCTTATTCCAGACTTGATGCAGCAAGCAGCGCCTTCCACCGTCAAGTCTAAAGCACGAAAAATCAAGTCATGCCACATGGTTCTTCCACCGCTGAGAAAGTCTGGGCAGGGGCAACCAGGTTGGGCCTTGCCTACCAGCGAGATTATGAAGCTTCCGACGTCAATGCACCTCTAACTACGGCATGTCACCTTCACTTTTCCAACTAAGGGTAGTTTGGTAATTGGGCATGAGATATTTATTTTAGAATATAATATTAAATATTGTGCATGTTGAATATTATTTATTTATTGTTAGATGTTAGTATTTGATTTTTGGACTTGTGTTAGTGGACCTAATTAGTTTAGATTAGATCCATGAACCAGCATTTAATTCTAGTTAGAATTGAGCCCAATAGTAAGCCCATTTATTAGGAGGATGAATTAATTAGTTAAACCAATTAGACTAGAACCTTCCCTCCTTAATTATTTTTTCATGACAAGCCCCAAGGGGTATTTGGATATTTCATAATAGCTTGGAGGAGGGGTAAGGACCGGCCACCTATTGGAGTGGGGAGAGACTCTCTCTCCTTATTTTTTATTCTAGATCTAGAATTTTTTCTCTTCCAAATTTTTTCATTTTCACACAAATTCGTACTCAAATTTCTTTCCAATTCCTTACTATTTATCATTGGAGGCTATTAGAATAAGGATCTACAAAAAAAAAGTAAGGATCTACAAGGAGGAGCAATGATCTACAAGTTGGAAGCTTTTGACACTCAATTTGAGAATTTTATTGGAAATCCATCTCCCAATAGGTACAATTCAGTTTTTTCTCTCTAATTAGGTTCTAAATATATAATTTAATCATTAGGAACCTTCCCATGTACTAAAGCTACCCATAAAAATTTGAATTATGTTCATAGGATGCCTACGGAGAAAGTTATGTGGTATTTTGTGTCAATTTTAGAAGAATTCTAAGATTGGCACATCTTATATTTGTTAATAGGTCAATTAGACCAAAATAACATATGTTTAGTTATGTGTGACTAGTATCATGTCCATAATTGGATACGTGTATGTCGTATCCTGACAATTTGACGATACGGGTTGATTTGGTAATTTTTTTCCGACACAGGGGTTTGAGCATGGCATATTTTGATACGTAGTTGAGTAGTTAACTCTTTGTATTGCTTCTAATTATGATTTTAGACTTGCTCGTGTTCTTCGGGATACGTTTGGTTGTGTGGTAGAGCCGTATCGCTAGCGTATCATAGAATGAGTGTGATACGGGTGCGGTGCACTCCACGTGTTTATTTTCTTGTATTTTAATTCAATATACTTGGTTATAGCAATTAGAGTGATATAATTATATTTTTTATATGATATATATGTATATGTGTAATTATGTATATGTTCTACATTTTATTTTGATGTATGGATAGCCATGAGAGAATAGGGAGTTCATATACATCACTAGCATAGTTATTGTATGTATATACTTAGTGATATGTATATATATATATATATATATATATATATATATATATATATATATAGAGAGAGAGAGAGAGAGAGAGAGGTATATATATATGGATATAGATATATGCATGTGGTATATATATATATATATATATATATATATATATATATATATATATATATATATATATATCGTGTGTGTGTGTGAGTGTCGAGTGTCAGTGTATCAGTGAGAAGGGTCGGGTTGCTGGTATCAGCATGCACAGAGCATATATATATATATATATATATATATATATATATATATATATATATATATATATATATATATATATATATATATATATAGTGTGTGTGTGTGTGTGTGTCGAGTGTCAGTGTATCAGTGAGAAGGGTTGGGTTGCTGGTATCAGCATGCATAGAGCAGCAGCTGCAGCTGCAGCAGCTAGAGCAGCAAGAACAATAAGAGCAGCAGCTGCAGCAGCTAGAGCGGCAAGAACAGCAAGAGCAGCAGTAGCAGCAACTAGCTGCAGCAGCAAGAACAGCAAGAGCAGTAGCTACAGCAGCTAGAGCAGCAAGAACAATAAGAGAAGCAGCTACAACAGCTAGAGCATGTGCAACAGCAAGAGCAGCAGCTGCAGCAGCAAGTGCATGTACAACAGCAACTTAACTTGTTGTGCACTTGAGAAAGGGGAGGTTAGATTTGAACTTATAGCCCAAGTCAGTGAGTTGTACAGGTAAACTAGTTAGTTATATGTATATATATTGATAAGCTAGCTAGTTGTATATATATATATTGGTTGTTAGTAAGTTTTATATATATATATATATATATATATATATGAGAGATGTATATGTAGATAAGCACTAGTTAGTATTATTTCTAGATACCAAGGTAATGAGATTGAGGTATCTTGGGTACGTGTATTAAGTATAGAGGTATGTTAGTATGTAGTTAGTATAGTATTGTATAAGTTTAAATGCATGCTAGTGTATAGTTAGGTGTATGGGTAGTTAGTTATATGTTAGAATTTGTATTACCTTGTGATACCAAGGTAATGTCAATGTATTGGTTTTTACTCAAGGTATTGAGTTTGTATTTCAAGATGGGTGTGTAGGTGGTGTGATACCGCTTTTGGTTCAAAGCCAAGGTATCCATTTAGCATTAGTTTAACTAGGAGTACTATATATTTTGTCTTGTATATATATATTATAGTATTTTTATATCTAATAACGTGCATATCCTATGATACGATATTTTGTTGGTATCCTAGTGTCCTAACATAGCTAGTATGGCCTAGTTACATAGTGTATGAACCCATTATCCTAGAGTTGGACTCATACAACCTAGAAATAGCTAGTTTGATCAAGTTTGACTACTTTGACCTAGAGTTGACCTAGTTTGACTATTTTGACTTAGAAATGGCTTTATGACCTAGAATTGAACTAGTTTAACTTATTTTTATTCTAAAACCTTGTATTGATGCAATATACCATATATAAGTCTGTGTGACACCAGCTTGGGCATCGAGAGACACACCTTGCTCAGGACCTCTAGCGAGTATACTTCTTTGTTAGTTTTTATTACATAATAGTATATATATCTCATGTTCTAGAACTGTATACTTGATTCCGACACAGTGGTTTCATGGACTGGTACTACATGGATCCTGTCAGGAGATGTTATCCCTTACCGTGTTCAGCGGGTACTCTTTCATATGTATTTTATCGTGTGTATCGGGTATGAATTTATTGTATTTCGTGTTCACACATTGCTCGTGTTCAGTATGCTTATATTCGTGTACACACACTGCTCGTGTTCAGTGTGTCCATATTCGTGTTCGTAACGTGTCGTGATTGGATCCATTGGTATTAGTTGGGGATGGGGGAGTAGTAGTTGATTATGTAATCAAGCCCCAGTATATTCGTGTACATGTCAATTACATACCATACTTATAATCGAGTTACCATATTGTATTCGTGTTCAACCTAAACCGATCACATAATAAACTTTTATTCCATGGCATATTAGCTAGATTTGAGTTATTTCTATTATATTACCGATATTCTATTGTATGTTCATCTTTCCAGTATATTACCTGTTCACTCTAATTTATTTTATTCTGTTGTTTAGTTATCGTGTATTATTTTCTATTATCTGTTTTATATGCTCGATTATGTATTTAAAACTGCTTTCAGAGGTATGTACTTCGCTCTAATCCTGACTGGATATATTTTTTCAGATAATTGGCTCATAGATCAGTGTCCTACATTCTACGGACCGTAGGAGGGCATACCATTAGAGGATACTCTTGTAGACCATGAGGACTTAGTACCCGAGCCTGAGGAGGTTTAGTAGTATTTCTGGTAGACTTGTATTAGACTATTTTTGAGACTTTGTCATGTATATATTATTTCAGTCTCGTGGTTATATTGTGATTCTTTTTCTTCGTTATTCCATTCGTGCTCTATCTTCCTTAGTTGCATTATGATTGAGTATAGTTATATTTATGAGATACCATATTGTTCCTCCGGTTGGAGTTGAGATGATTGACAAGTACCTTATATATATTGTGTGAGATGTTTAGTTATTTAGAGTTTACCTAGACAACGTTTTACCGTCGATGCAGCGGCGTAGGCTGGATGTACCCACGTACTCGTGCTCGAATATCCGGGTGTGGGTTGTGACACATTTTTAGTAGTGGCCCATATAGGTCAGGAGTCACAATTAGAGCGATATCGTAGTAGTGCTCACCTAGATTACTGCTATGAGCCTGCTTTAGGAAATATAATTTAGGCTGAGAGTATACTCAATCACAACTAGATAATACTTCCAATATCAGTTTTGTTATCCTTATCTTTTGAATGTTGCTTTGAATAAATTTTGTCCTTCTTTGATGATATCGTATCATCCTCAATATTGATTACTTTGTTCCATCTATCTTCAGGATGCCGCCGAAAATATGTTTCCAGCGCTCAGGTACAATGTCAACGAGGTCGGTCACTACGTCGCCTATGAGGGCAGCACCATCCGACGTTGTTCCAGCAGCTATATTCTAGAAGTCGCTTCACTGATCCAGGTGGGCATTTCTGCAGCAGCTTTTAGAGGTGCTCCACCTCCGGTGCAGAGGATAGCGCTAACAGTTTCAGGGGATCTTCCACCCCCACCATCCGTAGTCGATCAGACGCAGATGTTTGTGCTCTTTTCGCAGATGATGGTGGCACAGCAGCATCAGTCAGAGGTTATGAGGCAGGGAATTGAGAATGCTCAACAGATTACGCTCGCAACAGTTGAGAGAGTCGCCTTAGTCCAGCCACAGACGATACCACCTCAGTTCATCCCGTAGCAGTCGAGGCCGAGGACTATCATAGATTTCAAGAGAAGGGGCTAAAGGACTTTAAAGGCACTGAAGGGATCATTTATGTTGATGATTGGATAGAAGACATAGAGCGGAACCTGCAACTGACGTAGATTCTAGAGAGGTTGCAGGAGGTCACGGGGAGCATGATGTTCGACATTGCATTGACTTGGTTCAGGACGAACCCCAGAATTTTAGCACCAGGACTTACTTGAGAAGCTTTCAAAGAGCTCTTCAAGGAAAAGTTCTTTCCAGATGTAGCTCTGACATCTTTAGAGAGCCAGTTCCAGTACCTCATTCAGGGAGGTATGACGGTGGATGAGTATGCGACAGAGTATTGCAGATTAGGCCGCTTTGTGGAGGGGCGGAACCCCAGAGAAAGAGTCAGGAAGTTCAGGAAGGGCCTGAACAAGGAGATCAAATCATATACGAATAAAGATCCCACCGCTACTTTCGAGGAGATTTTAAGACAGGCACAGCAGGCAGAGGATGATCTAGAGCTTGGCTCTAAGAGGTCGAGAGACACAGGAGGATCCAGTACCAATACGAGTCCAATAAATCGACCTCATTTTCAGCAGCAGCACCAGAGGCATTTCCAGCAGTCGAGACGCAGTATCATGGACCAGCTAGAGCGCCGGTACAACAGATGCACCAGATCCAGAGGGCAGTTATTCCTTATATATTTTGTAAGAAGCAAGGATATGGATGGGATGCATGCAGCATGAGATTGGACCAGTTCTTATTCTGCGGATCAGGAAACTATTAGTTGAGGGCTTATCCTAAAGTTCCAGCTCGTCCAGCTCAGGGCGGAGCTCAGGCACAGAGAGCACCCACGAGACCACCAACGGGACAGCAGAGAGGACCTCCTCTACCACTACAGTAGCAACAGTTCACTCACCACCAGTAGCAGCAGAGAGGGGAAACAGACTTATCATCTTTAACAAAGTAGATGGCCCTCGATCCTTCCTTCCCGAAGAACTAGATCTAGAGCCCGATACAGGCAAAATATCTACGGTATATCTCTCAAGTCTACCTGCTCCTGCAGGCAAATCCGAGGACTACTTCCATAATACCAAGCATGGCTTAGGGTACGTAATGTCTCCCACAACCCCTAAACCTATCTTCATCAGCAAAAGTCGGACTGGTGAGGATCGGGAATCCCTACTACAACTCGTCAGGTAATACATTAACGTCTTTGCCTGGAGCAATGAAGACATGCCAGGACTGGACCCCCAAATCGTGGTCCACAAGCTTAACATCTTATCGAACACTAAGTGTGTTAAGCAGAAGCAACGATGGTTCTGGTCAAACGTAATAAACACCATCGAAGCTAAAGTCAATAAACTGTTAGCTAGTGGCTTCGTCCGCGAAGAACAGCATCCAGACTGGGTAGCAAACATCGTGCCCGTCGTCAAAAAGAATGGGAAGATCCGGATATGCATTGACTTCTATGTTCTAAACGCGACCTATCCCAAAGACGAATTCCCTCTTCCGATCATAGACATAATGATCGACAACACTTGCGGCTTCAAGCGTATGTCCTTCATGGACGGATTCTCAGGCTACAATCAGATCAAGATGTCCCATGACGATCAAAAGCATACATCATTCTGAACGTCAATAGGAGTGTACTGCTACATAGTAATGCCCTTTGGTCTGAAAAATGTAGGTGCTACAAACCAGCGAGATATGAGCACCATCTTCCATGAGCATCTAAGCAAGATGGTCGAGTGTTATATCGATGACATCGCCGTCAAAAGTCAGTCCAAAGGTGATTACCTCAGAGACTTGAAGATTGTGTTCGACCTCATGCGTACGCACTATCTCAAGATGAACCCTACCAAATCCTTTCTGGAAATCTCCAGCGACAAATTCTTGGGCTTTATCATCACTTCTCAGGGTATTCACATAGACCCCAACAAAACTAAAACAATCCTTGAGATAAACCTGCCGAGGAACCTCCGGGAACTCTGCGGCCTTCAAGGGAGGCTGACATACATCATGAGGTTCATATCAAACCTCTCTGGTCCTTGTTGACCATTCACCCAGCTCATGAAGAAAGATGTCTCCTTTGTCTGGAATAAAGAATGCCAACGTGCGTTCAACGACATCAAGGGATACCTATCAAAGCCCCCAGTGGTGGTAGCCCTGGTCTTGGAGAAGCATTTTCTACTTTATGTACGCACGATGGATCACTCCCTCAGTGATCTATTAGCACAGAATAGTGATGCAGGCCATGAGCAGGCCATATATTATCTCAGTGGGATGATGGTTGGTGCGAATCATAGGTACACCTCCATCGAGAAGGAATTTCTTGCTCTAGTATTTGCTATGCAGAAAACTCGGCATTATATGACAGGACGGACCATTCATGTGATCTCACAAGTCAATCCTCTCAGAGTTCTCATTACCAAACTTGGGGAGCTTGGTTCCCGCCTAGCTACCTGGGTGATACTACTATCTCCATACGACATGGTGTTTGTCCCACAGAAAGCCGTCAAGGGTCAAGCACTGGATGATTTCCTAGCAGCACATCCGACGGCAGAAATCTCAAAACTCTACGACGAGATTCCAGACGAAGTGGCGGACTCAAATGTAACTTCATGCGAGGCTATTTGGCGAATGTTCTTCGACGGTGCTTCAAGAACAGGACCAAAGGGGGATATCATTATGGGGGTCAGGATAGTGCTAATATCCCCATACGGTCTATTCATCAATCGGGCCAAATCTCTCATAAGCTCGTGCTCCAATAATATGGCAGAGTACAACGCCTTGGTCATTGGGATCAAACCCGCCAAACAAGTAAGAGTGGAGTATCTGGAGGCCTACGACGACTACAAATTAATAATCAGTCAGGTACAGGGTGAGTACGAAGTCCGGCACGAAGATCTGATTCCTTACCACCAAGATATGCTTGGCATCATCTAAACTTTCGAGGGATTCTTCATTGAGCACATCCCTCGGCTGCAGAACATTGAGGCTGACGCCCTGGCAGGCCTCGCTGCCTCCTTGGCACTTCCAGACAATACCAACAGGTAATCACAATGATCGGTTAAGAGCTGGTCTATCCAAAGAATAACCTCTGCCTATGTCTGAGCTATGCGACGAAAGTACACACTGATATCTAAGACTGGATGTTTCCTTTTATTGACTACGCTGTCTATACAATTCTCTCCGAGAATCCAAAGAAAGCCCCATCGATCAGAAGACGTTCCCTCCGGTTCTATTATGATACATCTACCAAAATATTGTATCATCAGTCCTACGACGGCCTTCTGTTATGATGCCTATCAAATACAAAAGTGAAGCAGGCCCTCCGTGAAGCTCACAATGGTGTCTGCAGCGCAAACCAACTCAACCCAAAGCTACAGGACAGTCTTCGGAGAATGGGTTATTACTGGCTGAAAATGGTAGCAGAGGCCATTGAGTATGCGAGAAAATGCCAGATATTCCAAATCCACGCAGACTTCATCCACCAGCCCTCAGAATTCCTACACCCAATGGTTGCATCTTGGCCGTTTAAAACGTAGGGGATGGACATTATCGGACCAATCAGTCCACATTCTTCTAAAGGGCATCGGTTTATTCTGGCTATAACTGATTACTTCTCCAAATGGGCAAATTTTTTTCTACTCGCTGAAGTAAAGATATCGAAC
The DNA here is from genome assembly GCA_036927795.1 of Iris macrosiphon. Lineage (NCBI taxonomy): Eukaryota > Viridiplantae > Streptophyta > Magnoliopsida > Asparagales > Iridaceae > Iris > Iris macrosiphon. Next base: position 52,328,715 of record JAYESA010000020.1, on the reverse strand, counting down.
GTGATTAGCTTCGTCAAGCATCACGTCATATACTGCTTAGGCTTTCCATGAAGGATTGTCCATGACAACTTTCTACAGTTCGTAAGTCATGTATTCTTCTAATATTACGATAAAAATCGGATTCAGAATATAGTGTCGACTGCCTACAACCCAGCAGTGAATGGTCTGACAGAAGCCTTTAATAAGACCATCATAAAAATTCTTAAAATGTTTGTGTCTTCCAATAAATATGACTGGAACGAGAAGCTGGCTGAATGCCTCTTGTCCTACCATACAACGGTCCGGACAGCTACTGGTAATACGCCTTTCTCTCTGGTGTATGGAAGCAAAGCGGTCCTCCCGCTCAAAATCTAAATTCCTTCACTCCGAGTGACTTTCTCCAACCAATTAACTATCGACGACAACCACCGCCGACGGCTACATGAGTTAGAAGCACTCGACCAGAAACGTCTTTTTGCTCAATAACGTATTAACCTATACCAAGCATTCTCTCTAGAGCCTTCCATAAATGGGTGAAGAAGAGGACCTACCAAGTGGGTGATCACGTCCTAACCGTAAGAAGGTCGATGGTTATGACCCATAAGACGGCCAATAAATTCTAACCCAAATAGGAAGGCCTGTTCGTCGTAGAATCGGTATTCTCCAATGGCGCCTACCGGCTAGTGAAACATAATGGCGAATTGCTTATGATGCCTATCAACGGCAAGTTCCTAAAAAAGTACTACGTCTAAACTTGACTTATACTCCCCTTATCACTAGTAGGACAACCCAGATGTACATTTCTACACTCTTGGTTCTTCATCCCCAGCAAGTGCCTATGTGCAACTTTTTTCCTTCTTTACAAATTCCTGTAAAAGCCATCATCTGTATCCAGGAGTACTGGATATGCAACGGATGATGGATCCTTAAAATCTTCTTAGCGGAGCAGTCCTCAGGTCCAATCGTACACTCCCACAGTGTCTACTCAAAAACTTATTTCCTTAGACGCTAGCCATGTTCATATTGCCTCTGAGCTATCGTTCCACCAATATCCCTAGCGGAGCAATCCTTGGGTCTATCTTCATTTACGGATAGACTACACTCAGCGAATCACTCCTCAGCGAGTCTTTCGGACATCGATTCATGTCCATATTACCTCTGAACTATCGTCCTAGTATTTTTTTCTTGGTTGAGTTTGCCATATCTATATTACCTCTGAGCAAATCTTCCAGATCTTGGCTATCAATCATCACGTCCAAATTATCTCTGATATCGGTTGCCATCCCCACTTATCACCCGTACCCACCAAGGTACACCAGCGGTGTTTAATTCCACAAAAACTGTCACATCCATATTACCTCTGGCAGAGATTATTCCAAATCTATTACTTGTACTAACGTGCACAAAAAGTAATGGGTCCACAAAAATTGCTACGTCCATATTACCTCTGGCAGGGCTTATTCCAAAATCTATTACTTGCACTAACATGCACAAAAAGTAATAGGTCCATAAAATCTATCACGTCCATATTACCTCAAATAGGGATTGTTTTCGAATTTATTATTTGTACTCAATGTGCGCAATAAATAATAAGTCCACCAAAAGATCCCCCAGTAGAATTTTCTCAAAGTAAACAAACTTGCCACGTCTATATCACCTCTGGCAAGGCCTATTTCGAACTTATTACATGCACCCTAGTACGTAAAAAGTAATAAGTCTACCAAAGATCCCCCAGCGGGATATCCTTAAAAGGCTACGGTATTGTACTACGTCCATATTACCTCTAGTACGATACCCAAAGCTAACGAAAATAAATTGCAAAACAAACAGGATAACTTTTATTTTCCTCCACAAAGAGAGATTGAAAGTAGAACTACATTTTGGGGGATCGTCAAGATCCCAAGCCCGAAGGCAAAATAAAGACACAAAAAGGTAGAAGAAGAGCAACTGGTGTCACGACCCACACCAGGATATTCGGGCACGAGTACGCGGGAACGTCTAGCCTACGTCGCAGCATCGGCAGTAGAACGCTGTCTGGGTTAACTATACTATCTAAACATTCCAAACAATATATATATGGTACATGTCAATCATCTCAACTCCAAACGGAGGAACAATATTGTGTCTGATAAATGTAAACTATACTCAATCATAGTACAAACTAGGGAAGATAAAGCACGAGATGGAATAATGAAAGAAAGAGTCACGATACATCCACAAGGCTGAAATAATATATACATGCCAATAACCTCAATAAAAGTCTAATACAAGTCTAACAATAATCTAAACCTCATCAGGCTCTGGTATTATGTCCTCTGTTCTAATTGAGTATCCTCCAATGGAACACCGTCCTGCGGTCTGTAGTATGTGGGACACTGGTCTACGAGTCAATCATCTGAAAAATATATCCAGTCAGGATTGGCGTGAAGTACATACCTATGAAAGCAGTTTTAAATACATAATCGAGCATATATAATAGATAATATAAAAGAATATAAGATAACTAAACAACAGAATAAAATGAACTAGAGTGAACATGTAATGTACTGGAATGAAGAACATGCAATATAATATCTGCAATATAAGGAAAATAAATAAAATCTAGCTAATGTGCCATGGAATACAAGTTCCTTATATGATCGGTTTGGGTTGAACACGAATACAATATGGTAACTCGATTATAAGTGTGATATGTAATCGACATCTACACGAATACACTGGGCTTGATCACAAAATCAACTTATATTTCCCCATCCCCGACCAATACTAATAGATTCAATCATGACACGTTATGGACACGAATATGGGCACACTGAACATGAGCAGTGTGTGAACATGAAGTACACTAAATTAATACCCGATACACAATATAAAATATATATGAAGGAGTACCCGCTGAACATGGTAAGGGATAATATCTCCTGACAGGATCCATGTAGTACCAGTCCGTGAAACCACTGTGTCAGAATCAAGTATACAGTTCTAGAATATGAGATATATACATTATTATGAAATAAAAACTAACAGAGAAATATACTCGCCTAAGGTCCTGAGCAAGGTGTGTCACGACCCGTACCCGATGTAAGGATACTAGTCGGAAATAACGCCCAGCCTACGCCGCAGAATCGGCGGTAGAACGCTGTCTAGATAGTCTATCTAACAATAAAATGAACCACCAATAATGATAGTATACTCAATCACAGAACTAAGATAGAATGAGCATGAATCAGATGAGAATAGAATAGTCATCATACAACTCATGAGTTTAAAATAATACATCAATGAGTCTGAAGAGTAACAAAATAAGCTGGAGACAAATCCAGTACAAAAGAATACTATCATACTACAAAGCTACACTCCAGGGTCAACTGTCTCAGTTGGGATAAGTCCCTCTTGAGCCAGGGTCTCCGAATCTAAACCCACAACATCCTGGGGTCCATAATAGGTAGGGTACTCCTCAGTGTCATCTGGAAAAATATATCCAGTCAGGAAAGGAGCAGAGTACATCTCTAACAGCAGTTCTAATCCATGATAAAAACTATGTAACAGTAAATAGCTGTGGATAAACAAGATGCACAAAATAGATACAAGAGATATATAGACAATAAGTAAATACTGGAAAGAAATACAATAATGAACAATATGCCAATGAAACAATAATACTAATGACTAAGTGTGTGAGTACTAGCTTAACATGTGATCGGCTTGGGCAAGATACAATGCGGCCTGGCTAATCATACGTGCGGTGCATGATCAACACTATTCGCTTACCAATACTTTATTCAATAGGGATTTGATCACATATCTATACTAATACTCTCCACCCCCAACTGGTATAATAGATCCAACCACGGTATGCTATGGCACTAGATTCCCCAAGAAGAGAGTGACTCCTCCCGAAAATTGGTGTCTGTACATGTACAAGATAATCAATGAAATAATACTTGCACCATATACCAAGGAATAACATCTCATGACGAGATCCGGATATACCAATCCGTGTAACCATAGTGTCAAGAGAAATATGTATATCTACACTAGATACAACGAACATAGAGGATATCATAAATGAGAAACTATCAGAAAATATACTCGCCTGAAGTCTAATGAAAAAGTCTCACAGATGTCTGACTCGGTACCTCGAAGACCTAGATATAGAATACCACATTAAAATAAGGTCCCGGAAAGAGAACAAGTCAAACTAGTCAACTTCTAGGTCAATAAATAAATTCTAAGTCAAAAGTCAACTATGGTCAACTCTAAAATCAACTAAAGTCAAACATGGTCAAACCAAGGTCATCCTCACAAGACATCTATATAAATAATATAGAAAATAAAATACAACAATTTAGGAATCAAAATTAAATCTCAATTGATACCCACACAAAGTATACTAATAATACAATATTATACACTCTAAATAATGTATATACAAACCAATATTTATACAAATAAAATAATATATTATTATTAGTATTATACCTCACAAAAATACCTATATATACATATATATATACAAATATAATATATAATATATAAATTAAATCTGCCAAATCGTCACTGAAAATAGTGAGCTAAAAATACAATTTAAATAAAATAGCTTATAGTGACAGTCTCAACTGTCACAGAAAATCTGTCGCAGAAACTCTATATATAAACCACTGCTGTCACAGTTTGATGACAGTTTCAAACTGTCACAGAAAATCGTCGCTGAAGGATTTGCCGCTCAAAACTGTCCGCAGCATTAATGACAGATCTGTCATTAATGTCGAACCACTGTTACAGCGGCTGTTGTAACCGATCGAAATAATGACAGTTTTTAACTGTCATTAAACCTATTGTCACCAAAAATAAAAATATATATATATATATAATACATATATAAACATATAAATCAATATATATATATATATATATATATATATATATATATATATATATATATATATATATATATATATAACAATTAATAACTATATACTTATATATATACAATTAAATACTATTAGTTACAAAACACAATGCACATATTAATGTACGTATTTTACATGGCTAGAAGCACACATAAAATACATTCATTAAATTAACAATTAAATATATAATAATTATAAATAATATAATTACACATTTAAATACATAAATATATTTTATAAAACATTTATGTATAATTTATGTTATTAACATAAGTACATATATAATTGCATGCAAGAAAGCTACATACATATATTTATACACCACATTAGAACACATAGAAATATCTATAGATCTATGCTACAATAAATACCATAATAAATACACTAAAATAATATATAATATCTATATATATTTACTAATTATAAATGAAGAATTTAAAGCATAAATAATTAGATCTACACATAAACACACCAAATTGGAAAGTTTCACACCGTATCCCACTAGATCTAGGATACGCATGTGACACGAGTCCAACACACAACCAAATATACCCCGAAGGACACAAATAAGTCACAAATAATATTTATGAACAAATCAAAGTGTCAAAAGTAGATCTATGTGTCCGTGTCAAAATACGACATGTTCAAAGCCCCGTGTCGGAGGAAAACCCCCCAAAATGACACGTATCACCAAATAGTTGGGATACGAACCACATGTACCCAAATATGGACACGACACAAGCCCCAAACACATAATCACATGCCCAATTGATCTATAGAATCAATTGACACACACAACAAAATGTAAATTCGGAATTCCAACAAAATTGACACAAAAAGTACCATAACTTTCTCCATGGGTCTCCTATGAACATAAAACAAAGTCATATGGGTAGTACATACATATGAGTTGATTTTACATGATTAAATCTCAGATTTAGAAACTATTTTAATGGGAAAAACTGAATTATACCTATTGGGAGATGGATTCCCAATGAAACCTCCAATTGAGATGAACTTGCTTCCAAATTGTAGATCATTGCTCCTCTTTGTAGATCCTTGCTTTCTCCTTCTAGATCCTTGCTTCTCAACTTTCTAATGATGAATTAGGAAGAATTTGGGATGAATTTGGTGGAGAATTGGAATGGGAATGGAAAGAATTTGGGAGTGGAGAATTCTAGATCTAGATTTAGAATAAGAATGAGAGGAGAGAGAAATTTCCCCCCTCTTTTAATAGGCCGGCCTTGCCCCTCTCCCAAGCAAATATAAAATGTCCAATGTACCCCTTGGGGCCTCTCATGAAGAAATAATTAAGGAAGGAAGCTTCTAGTCTAATCACTTAATTAATTTAATCCATCTCCTTAACTATGGGCTTTCTAAATGGGCCAAATCTAACTATTTAATTCATGTTGGTCCATGGGTCCAAACTAAACTAGTTGGGTCTACTAAAATAAGTCCAAAATAATTAAATAACATCCAACAATAATTAAATAATACAACAAAAATTATTTACCATGCACAATATTTATTTAAATAGGAAATTACTAAAATACCATTTTTCCTAAAATGTGGTAGTGACAAGTCTACCCTCCTTAAAATAATTTCGTCCTCGAAATTTAAAGATGAAAACTACCCCCAGAAAATCACAGAACAGAACTAAAGAATCACAATTAACTAATGAACAGAATATAACAATGAACAGAACATAACTAGAGAATAACATACCTCAAGGTACAAACAAATATGGGTAACGCTCTCGCATGTCATCCTCTCTCTCCCAGGTAGACTCCCCCCGGGAGTGATGCCTCCATGCGACGCGTACCAAAGGAATAGTCTGGTTCCTCAGCACCTTCTCTCTCCGATCCAGAATCTCAACTGGCTGCTCTGGATAGCTAAGAGTAGGGCCCACCTCTATCTCTGAGTGATCCAAAACATGACTAGGATATGCCACGTATCGTCTCAACTGCGACACATGAAACACGTTGTGCACTCCCTCCAATCCAGGTGGCAAGTCTAGTCTATAAGCAACTGCACCGACCCTCTCTAAAATAGTGAAAGGTCCGATGAATCGCGGACTAAGCTTTCCGCCTCCACCGAAGCGAATCGTGCCTCGTGTCGGAGAAATCCTCAGAAACACCAAACCACCCACCTAGAACAAAATACTATCTTAAGAACTTAAACTATAACAAACAAGAACAAGCACAAACAAAATCTAAACTATACCTCGAACTCCAAAGGTCTCCGATGGCTATCGGCCCAATGCCGCTGTCTGTCCTGCGCCACTCGAAGTCTGTCTCTGATCAACTGAACCTTCTCCGTTGCATCCACAACCATCTCTGGCCCAAGCAAAACTCTCTCTCCAATATCGTCCCAAAACAAAGGAGTACGACACCTCCGACCATATAGAGCTTCAAAAGGTGACATCTCTATACTGGCCTGGTAACTGTTGTTGTAAGCAAACTCTACCAAATAGAGATGGTCCTCCCAAGAACCCCCAAAATCTAGTACACAAGTGTGCAACATATCCTCGAGAGTCTGGATAGTCCGCTTAGACTGCCCATCTGTCTGGGGATGATATGCAGTACTGAATTTGAGCTGAGTACCCAAACTCTCCTGCAAACTCCTCCAGAAATGAGAAGTGAAACGACTATCCCGATCTGAGACTATGCTGACAGTAACTCCATGTATCCTAACGATCTGCCTCACATACATCTCTGCCAGCTTCTCCTTAGACAAACCCACCTTGAAAGGCAAAAAGTGGGCCGACTTGGTCAACCTATCAACAATGACCCAAATCGCGTCTTTCTCTCCTGGAGATCGTGGAAGTCCGGACACAAAATCCATAGTAATGTGTTTCCACTTCCACTCTGGAATGGGTAATGGCTGAAGTAACCCTCCTGGCCTCTGCCTCTCGGCTTTCACCTGCTGGCACACTAAGCATCTGGATACAAACTGTGCCACTTCCCTCTTCATGCCATACCACCACACACTCTCTCGCATATCCCGATACATCTTGTTAGCACCTGGATGTATGGAATACTGAGAGCGATGCGCTTCCTGCAACACCTTCTCTCGCAACTCCCCACTAGGCACACACAATCTAACTCCATGCCTCAAAGATCCATCCTCTGCAATATTGAAATCATCCTCCAATCATGCTCTCACTTGAGCTCTGATACTCCTCAAAGATACGTCATCATACTGTGCTGCCTTAATCTTGTCCATCAAATCTGAGTGTATCTGCAATCCCCACATTTGTATAGCACACCCAGGAACAATTACCTTAATGCCCAAGCTCTCCAAGTCCTCCAACAAATATCGATCCTGCGTCAAGAACATAGCTACCGGATACCTGCTCAAAGCATCGGCAACTACATTGGCTTTCCCAGGATGATATTGCAAAGAGATATCAAAATTCTTCATCAGTTCCAACCACCGACGCTGCCTCATGTTCAACTCCTTCTGCGTGAAAACGTACTTCAAGCTTTTGTGGTCTGTGAAGATCTCCACACGCTCTCCGTACAAATAATGTTTCCACAACTTCAGAGCGAAGATGACGGCTGCCAACTCCAAATCATGGGTAGGATAGTTCTTTTCATGAGGACGTAATTGCCTGGATGCATAGGCAATCACTTTCCCATGCTGCTGAAGAACACAACCTAAACCCTTCCCCGATGCATCACTATAAATAGTGAAACCTCCGGACCCTGATGGCAATGTCAAAATAAGAGCAGGCATCAACCTCTTCTTCAACTCTTCAAAAGCAACATGGCAATCCTTCGTCCAAACAAACTCCATATCCTTCCTCGTGAGTCTGGTCATCGGCTCGGCAATCCTCGAAAAATCTTGCACAAACTTCCTGTAGTAGCCTGCCAATCCCAAGAAACTTCTGATCTCTGCTACCGAACTCGGAGTCTTCCAAGATTCCACTGCTGAAATCTTCTTCGGATCCACTGAAATACCATCACCAGTCACAACATGCCCCAAAAATTCCACCTTGTCCAGGAAAAACTCACACTTGGACAACTTCCCATACAACTTCTCCTTCCTCAGCACATCCAACACAATCCTCAAATGCTCCTCATGCTCCTCCGGTGTCCTCGAGTATATGAGTATGTCGTCGATGAACACCACCACGAACTTGTCAAGGTACTGGTGGAACACCTTGTTCATCAAGTTCATAAATACCGTCGGTGCTTTAGTCAAACCAAACGGCATCACCATAAACTCGTACTGACCATACCGAGTTCTAAAAGCAGTCTTCGGTATGTCCTCCAGCTTCACCTTCACCTGATGGTAGCCTGATCTCAAATCTATCTTAGAAAATACCTTCGCACCACTCAACTGATCAAACAGATCATCAATCCGTGGTAAAGGATACTTATTCTTGATAGTGAGATTATTCAAAGCCCTGTAATCAATGCACATGTGCACCGATCCATCCTTCTTTGGTACAAACAATACCGGGGCTCCCCATGGTGAAGAACTCGATCTGATAAACCCCTTATCCTGCAATTCGTCCACCTGCTTCTTTAACTCGACCAGCTCGTTGTTGTTTACTCTATAGACATGTTGCGAAATTAGTTTTGCACCTGGCACCAAGTCTATAGAAAATTCAACATCTCGATCTGGTGGCAATCCTGGCAATTCCTCAGGAAACACATCCAAGAATTCTGCTATCAACGGATGCGGCAACTCCTTGTCTTCCACCATAGCTCCACAAATAATGCCTTCCCCCTGCTCCGCAGCTTCTCTAGCAAACTCGAACTCTGGCTCTCCTGGCGAACCAAACAAAACTCTACCTCTTCTACAGTCTATGCTAGCACGGTGCCTACTCAACCAATCCATCCCAAGTACAATATCGTAGCTCGGAAGTGGCATTACAAGTAGACACGCACTCAACTCCCGGCCTCCCAGAGTAACTCTCCGATCCTTGCAAATATCATTAACCAGGATAATGCCTCCCCCGGTCATGATCTTGCAAGTCCTAAGCAAAGACTCAGCTACCAACCCATGCTTCAGAGCAAAAAAATAGATACAAAACTATGGGAAGCACCACTATCAAACAAAGCTAAAGCTGGAATGGAATCAAGAAGAATAGAACCTGCGATAACATCTCCGGTGGGTTCCTCCTCTTCGACGGTCATAGTAAACGCTCGTCCCTGCCGAGCACCTCCCTGCTGTTGATGCTGGACAAAACGCTGCTGCTGTGTCAGAAGCGGTCCCCTCGGCTATGCTGCAGGTGGTCTCGTCTGTGTCCTCGGAGCTGGAGCTGCTCCCTGAACTGCACGATGAGGACACTCCCTTGATTGATGTCCTTCAGTACCACAATACAAACAAACTCCTAACCTCCTCCTGCAAACTTCCCAGATGTGGCCGGGCTTCTTACAGAAGTTGCATGGAACTTGCTGTATCTGTCTCTGCTGCTGAGGTGCCTGGTGAAAAGGTGCTCTAGCTGGAGTCTGGTTCTGCTGTGGCTGCTGGAAAGGTCTGGACTGGAAATGAGGACGTTTGGCAGATACTGCACTACCGTTGGCCCCCAGAAAAGAATCACGGTCTCTCTTGGTCTTCAAACCCAGATCCCGCTCAACCTTGCGTACCTCCGCAAGTATCTCCGAGTATGTCTCATAAAAAGACGGAATAAGAATCTTCACTTCCCAGTTTAGACCCTCTCGGAAACGAATAGCTCGAACCTCCGGCTCCCTCACTAAGTACTCTGCAAATCGGCTCAACCTACCGAACTCTGCAGCGTATTCCTCCACAGACATGCTCCCCTGAATGAGACTCTCAAATTGTCTCCCCAAGTCAAGCCTGTCTATCCGGGCGAAAAACTTCTTCTTGAAAAGGTCCTTGAATACCTCCCAAGATTGTCCTGCGTCAACTAGAACCGGCTCATTCCTGAACTAAGTGCGAGCGACGTCGAACAGTTGAAGTCCTACCACCTCAACCTTCAGATCTTCAGAAAGACGGGACACCCTCATAAGACGCTCAATGTCCTCGAGCCAATCATCAGCATAGACGATGCCCTCCGTCCCTTTGAAAATCCTAGGCTCCAGTTTCTTGAAGTCCTGAATATTGTCTGGCCGAAGCTGAGCAACTTGAGGAACAACCTGCTGCTGGATCGGAACTCCTCTCTCAACTACAGCACGAGCAAACTGATGAGCACTCTCGATGCCCCATCGTAGGACTTCGGTCTGCCTCTGATGTGCCTCTGACTGAGCCCTCTGTGCCTTGAGCATCTCACGAAACAGTGTAAATATCTGTGACGCCTCTGCTGGCACAGGAGGTGGAGGTGGAAGCCCCTCAGATACAGCTGGCATAGTCCTCTGAGTAGGTGGTGGACCTCCGAAAGCAGCTGACACTCCAATCATCGGAGAAGTGACTGGTACAGGCCCTCGGGATGTCGCAGACCTCTCAGAAGCTGCTCTCTCCTGCTGTGATCTAGTCTTAGGCGGCATCCTGAGATAAAGCGAAAGAAAGAATCAATATGGCACAAGATGTAAGACATCAAGGAAAGGACAGTTTAAGGGATCAAGTATCAATGTCAAAGGAGAATAGTTGAATCAAAAGAATTTTCCTAGATGTGATTGAGTATCTCAGCCTATATCCTATCGCAGGCTCGTAGTAGTACAACTAAGTTGTCGCACTACCACGACATCACATACTTGTGAAGCTAGACCTGCATGGGCCACCACCAAAAACGTGTCACGACCCGTACCCGATGTAAGGATACTAGTCGAAAACAACTCCCAGCCTACGCCGCAGAATCGACGGTAGAACGCTGTCTAGATAGTCTATCTAACAATAAAATGAACCACCAATAATGATAGTATACTCAATCACAGAACTAAGATAGAATGAGCACGAATCAAATGAGAATAGAATAGTCATCATACAACTCATAAGTTTAAAATAATACATCAATGAGTCTGAAGAGTAACAAAATAAGTTGGAGACAAATCCAGTACAAAAGAATACTATCATACTACAAAGCTACACTCCAGGGTCAACTGTCTTAGTTGGGATAAGTCCCTCTTGAGCCATGGTCTCCGAATCTAAACCCACAACATCCTGGGGTCCATAATAGGTAGGGTACTCCTCAGTGTCATCTGGAAAAATATATCCAGTCAGGAAAGGAGCAGAGTACATCTCTAACAGCAGTTCTAATCCATGATAAAAACTATGTAACAGTAAATAGCTGTGGATAAACAAGATGCACAAAATAGATACAAGAGATATATAGACAATAAGTAAATACTGGAAAGAAATACAATAATAAATAATATGCCAATGAAACAATAATACTAATGACTAAGTGTGTGAGTACTAGCTTAACATGTGATCGGCTTGGGCAAGATACAATGCGGCCTGGCTAATCATACGTGCGGTGCATGATCAACACTATTCGCTTACCAATACTTTATTCAATAGGGATTTGATCACATATCTATACTAATACTCCCCACCCCCAACTGGTATAATAGATCCAACCACGGTATGCTATGGCACTAGATTCCCCAAGAAGAGAGCGACTCCTCCCGAAAATCGGTGTCTGTACATGTACAAGATAACCAATGAAACAATACTTGCACCATATACACCATATACCGAGGAATAACATCTCATGACGAAATCCGGATATACCAATCCGTGTAACCATAGTGTCAAGAGAAACATGTATATCTACACTAGATACAACGTTCATAGAGGATATCATAAATGAGAAACTATCAGAGAATGTACTCGCCTGAAGTCCAATAAAAAAGTCTCACAGATGTCTGACTCGGTGCCTCGAAAACCTAGATATGGAATACCATATTAAAACAAGGTCCCGGAAAGAGAACAAGTCAAACTAGTCAACTTCTAGGTCAATAAATAAATTCTAAGTCAAAAGTCAACTATGGTCAACTCTAAAATCAACTAAAGTCAAACATGGTCAAACCAAGGTCATCCTCACAAGACATCTATATAAATAATATAGAAAATAAAATACAACAATTTAGGAATCAAAATTAAATCCCAATTGATATCCACACAAAGTATACTAATAATATAATATTATACACTCTAAATAATGTATATACAAACCAATATTTATACAAATAAAATAATATATTAGTATTAGTATTATACCTCACAAAAACACCTATATATATACATATATATATATACAAATATAATATATAATATATAAATTAAATCTGCCAAATCGTCACTGAAAACAGTGAGCTAAAAATACAATTTAAATAAAACAGCTTATAGTGACAGTCTCAACTGTCACAGAAAATATGTCGCAGAAACTCTATATATAAACCACTGCTGTCACAGTTTGATGACAGTTTCAAACTGTCACAAAAAACCGTCGCTGAAGGATTTGCCGCTCAAAACTGTCCGCAGCATTAATGACAGATCTGTCATTAATGCCGAACCATTGTTACAGCGGCTGCTGTAACCGATCGAAATAATGACGGTTTTCAACTGTCATTAAACCTACTGTCACCAAATATATATATATATATATATATATATATATATATATATATATATATATATATATATATATATATATATATATATATATAATACATATATAAACATATAAATTAATATATATATATATATATATATATATATATATATATATATATATATATATATAAAACAATTAATAACTATATACTTATATATATACAATTAAATACTATTAGTTACAAAACACAATGCACATATTAATGTACGTATTTTACATGGCTAGAAGCACACATAAAAATACATTCATTAAATTAACAATTAAATATATAATAATTATAAATAATATAATTACACATTTAAACACATAAATATATTTTATAAAATATTTATGTATAACTTATGTTATTAACATAAGTACATATATAATTGCATGCAAGAAAGCTATATACATATATTTATACACCACATTAGAACACATAGAAATATCTATAGATCTATGCTACAATAAATACCATAATAAATACACTAAAATAATATATAATATCTATATATATTTACTAATTATAAATGAAGAATTTAAAGCATAAATAATTAGATCTACACATAAACATACCAAATTGGAAAGTTTCACACCGTATCCCACAAGATCTAGGATACGCATGTGACACGAGTCCAACACACAACCAAATGTACCCCGAAGGACACAAATAAGTCACAAATAATATTTATGAACAAATTAAAGTGTCAAAAGTATATCTATGTGTCCGTGTCAAAATACGACATGTTCAAAGCCCCGTGTCGGAGGGAAACCCCCCAAAATGACACGTATCACCAAATAGTTGGGATACGAACCACATGTACGCAAATATGGACACGACACAAGCCCCAAACACATAATCACATGCCCAATTGATCTATAGAATCAATTGACACACACAACAAAATGTAAATTCGGAATTCCAACAAAATTGACACAAAAAGTACCATAACTTTCTCCATGGGTCTCCTATGAACATAAAACAAAGTCCTATGGGTAGTACATATATATGGATTGATTTTACATGATTAAATCTCAGATTTAGAAGCTATTTTAATGGAAAAAACTAAATTATACCTATTGGGAGATAGATTCCCAATGAAACCTCCAATTGAGATAAACTTGCTTCCATATTGTATTTCCTTGCTCCTCTTTGTAGATCCTTGCTTCCTCCTTCTAGATCCTTACTTCTCAACTTTCTAATGGTGAATTGGGAAGAATTTGGGATGAATTTGGTGGAGAATTGGAATGGGAATGGAAAAAATTTGGGAGTGGGAAATTCTAGATCTAAATTTGGAATGAGAATGAGAGGAGAAAGAAATTTCCCCCCTCTTTTAATAGGCCGGCCTTTCCCCTCTCCCAAGCAATTGTAAAATGTCCAATGTACCCCTTGGGCCTCTCATGAAGAAATAATTAAGGAAGGAAGCTTCTAGTCTAATCACATAATTAATTTAATCCATCTCCTTAACTATGGGCTTTCTAAAGGGCCAAATCTAACTATTTAATTCATGTTGGTCCATGGGTCCAAACTAAACTAGTTGGGTCTACTAAAATAAGTCCAAAATAATTAAATAACATCCAACAACAATTAAATAATACAACAAAAATTATTTACCATGCACAATATTTATTGAAATAGGAAATTACTAAAATACCCTTTTTCCTAAAATATGGTAGTGACAAGGTGTGTCTCTCGATGCCCAAGCTGGTGTCAGACAGACCTATATATGGATAAATAAAAGGTTTTGGAATAAAAATAACTTAAACTAGTTTAATTCTAGGTCATAAAGTCATTTTTAAGTCAAAACAATCAAATTAGGTCAAATCTAGGTTAAACTAGTCAAAGTAGCTATTTCTAGGTTGTATGAGTCCATATCTAGGATATTGGATCCATACACTATGTAACTAGGCTATACTAGATATGTTAAGATACTAGGATACCAACACATTACCGTATCATAAGATACGTAAGTTATTAGATATGAAAATATAATATATATATATATATATATATATATATATATATATATATATATATATATATATATATATATATATATAGTACTTCTAGCTAAACTAATGCTAAGTGGATACCTTGTCTTTGAGCCAAAAGCGGTATCACATACACCCCATCTTGATATACAAACTCAATACCTTGAGTTTAAACCAATACCTTGACATTACCTAGGTATCACAAGGTAATCCAATATCTAACATTAACTAACTAACCATACATACCTCACTATACACTAACATGCATTTATACTCATAACTTATAACAATTCTATACCAAACTAACATACTAATATATCCAATTGATATTTAATACCCATACCCTATGATACCTCAACTCTCATTACCTTGGTGTAAATCAAGGTAAACTAGAAATAATATTAACCAATTCTAATACTAACTAGTGCTTATATATATATATATATATATATATATATATATAAAACTAAAAATATTAACTAACTTAGCTTATCTATAACTTAATCGCTAAGCACTTGTGCTACACACAAATGCTATTGCTGCTTATTGCTGCTGCTACTGCTTATCGCTGCTGCTGCTGCTGCTGCTGCTGCGACTGCAGCTTACTGCTTCTGCTGCTGCTGCTGCAGCTTACTTCTTACTGCTGCTACAGCTTACTGCTTATGTTGTTGCTTCTGCTTCTGCTACTGCTTACTTTTGCTTCTTGCTGTTTTTGCTACTGCTTCTTGCTGCTTATCCGGCCTGCTTATTGGCCCCCCTAGCTCACATGCACACATCTATACACACACACACACACACACATATATATATATATATATATATATATATATATATATATATATATATATATATATATGTTAACACATACCCACACTAATGATGCACATGAACTCTCCTACTCTCCAAGGACCACCAACACATCACAATGAAATTAGAACATATATATATATATATATATATATATATATATATATATATATATATATATAATAATTATAATTATAATTATAATTATAATTATAATTATAATACTCTAATAGCTATAACCAAGGTAAATTGAATTGTAATGCAATGAATCAAACACGTGGAGTGCACCATACCCGTATCACACTCAATCTATGATACGCTTGCGATATGGCTCCACCACACCACCAAACGTACCCCGAAGGACACGAGCAAGTCTAAAATCACAATTAGAAGCAATACGAACTATTAGCTATTCGTCTATGTGCCCGTGTCAAAATGTGACATGCTCAAACCTCTGTGTCGGAAGAAAACCCCCAATCAACCCGAATCGCCAAATTATCCGGATACAGCCTCTACGTATCCATTTATGGACACGACACTAGTTGCATACAATTAAAAATATTTCAATTTGGTCTAATTGACCTATTGACAAACACAAGATGTGCAAATCTCGAAATTCTCCCAAAATTGACACAAAATACCACATAAATTTCTCCATATGCCTCCTATGAACCTAATTCCACTTTCTATGGACAGCCTTAGTATATGAAAGGGTTTTTAATGATTAAATTATAGATTTAGAGTCTATTTAGAGAGGAAAAACTAAATTGTACCTATTGAAAGACGGATTCCCAATATAATTCTCCAAATGAGTGTCAAAAACCTTTAACTTGTAGATCCTTGCTTCCTCCTTGTAGATCATTGCTTCCTCCTTATTCTAATAGCCTCTAATGATGAGTAGAGAAGGAATTGAAAAGAAATTTGGGTAGAACTTAGTGTAGGGATGAAGAAATTTGAAAGAGAAAAATTCTAGATCTAGATTTGGAATAAAAAAATAAAGAGAGAGAGTCTCTCTCCTCCCTCTATGGTGGCCGGCCTCTACCCTTCCTCCAAGTTACTATAAAATATCCATAATACTCCTTGGGGCTTGTCATGAAAGAATTAATTAAGGAGGAAATGTTCTAATCCAATTGTTTTAACTAATTAATTCATTCTCCTAACTAGAATAAAATGTGGTCCATGGATCTAATCTAAACTAGTTAGGTCCACTAACACAAGTTTAAAATCAAATGCTAACATCTAACAATAAATAATATACACAATATGCACAATATTTAATATTATATTTCTAAAATAAATATCCATACCAAATTATCAAACTACCCCTAGTTGAAAAAGTGAGGGTGACAATCCTATCCACCTTAGAAAAATTTTGTCCTCGAAATTAAGGAAGAAACTAACTACCAAAAGCAATCAATACAAGCAATAAAGAATTATACCTCACGGCTCAAACAGATAAGGATATCGCTCACGCATCTCATCCTCTCTCTCCCAGGTACTCTCTTCTGGTGAGTGATGCCTCTACGCGACACGCACCAATAAAATTATCTGGTTTCACAACACCTTCTTTCTACGGTCCAAAATGTCCACGGGCTGCTCTGGATAGCTGAGTGTCGGACCAACCTTGATCTTCGAGTGATCTAGTACATGGCTAGGATCTTCCATGTACCGTCTCAACTATGACACATGGAACACGTTGTGCACTCCCTCTAATGCAGGCGACAAGTCTAGTCTGTAGGCCACTACACCGACCCTCTCAAGAACACCAAAAGGTCCGATGTACTGTGGACTAAGCTTTCTGCCTCCACCAAAATGAATCATGCCTCGTGTCGGAGAAATACTCAAGAAAACCAGATCGCCAACCTAGCACAAAATACAACCTTAGCACTCTAACAAAAACAAACAATCATAAGCAATGCAAAACAAAATCTAGACCTCAAACTCCAATGGTCTCGGTGGCTATCGGCCTAATATCGCTGTCTGTCATGCACCACTCGAAGTCTATCCCTGATGAGATTCACCTTCTTAGCTGCATCTATGACCATCTCTGGTCCCAATAAGGCTCTTTCACCAATATTATCCTATGATAACGGAGTGCGGCATCTCCGTCCATACAATGCCTCAAATGGTGATATCTCGATACTGGCCTGGTAGCTGTTATTGTAAGAAAACTCTACCAAGTGAAGATGATCCTCCCAAGAGCCTTCAAATCTAAAACACAGGTGCATAGTATGTCCTCGAGAGTCTGAATAGTCCTCTCCGACTGCCCTTTTGTCTAAGGGTGATATGTGGTACTGAACTTGAGCTGAGTGCCCAAGATAGCCTAAAAACTCCTCCAGAAGTGGAACATGAAGTGACTATCCCGATCCGGGACTATGCTCATAGGAACTTCATGCAATCTGACTATCTGACGCACATATATCTCTGCGAGCTTCTCCGTAGACGTACCCACTTTGAATGACAGAAAGTGGGCTGATTTGGTCAACATGTCTACGATGGCCCAAATCGTATATTTATCTCCTGGAGAACGCGGAAGCCCTGAAACAAAGTCCATCGTCACATTCTCCCACTTCTGCTCTGGAATGGGTAAAGGCTGAAGTAATCCACCTGGCCTCTGTCTCTCTGCCTTTACCTGCTGGCATACCGAGCATCTGGATATGATGTCACGACCCGCACCCGGAAGTTCGGGCACAAGTGCGTAGGTACGTCCAGCCTACGCCGCAGAGTCGGCGGTAGTACGCTGTCTAGGTTAATCCATCTAAACTAGTCTAACTCATTCACAATTAACATAGGCAAGATAATAATAAGAATAAAAACTTAAGATTTGCAACTGAAATAAATGTGACAACAAATTCAAATGTTTAGTACAGGAATTCCAAAATGAAATCGGGGACAAACCCGATTAAATAAGATAAGAAACAGAATAAAAGATAGCTACTACTAGCTACTCTGCAGCAGGGGTCTCCTGGGTGGGTTCTGGCTCCTCATAGGTATCATCTGTACCCTCATAAGGACCATAATAAGTAGGGGCAAGATCCTCATCATCGCCTAAATCAACAGATCCAGTCAGGAAAGGAGCAAAGTACACAGTGCACAACAAGGTTAAACTAAATATTTATGACAATTAGATATTGAATATCATGTTAAGGAAATTGCATAAAAGAACGTCAATATCTCAGAGTCACAACTATAAACAGGAATATGAGAAAACAGAAGTAAATGAGCAGGAAATGAAACTACAACAGTCAGCAAGAAATATAACATGACCAGAAATTATCTGTATGAAACTTGTGTTTGTTTTTAGAATACTTAGTTGGCATGTAGGGATTTATAAGGCTAATCCGGCCGTCATGGACGGCTACTAAACACGAATAATCGAGATCCGGCTGATGGACAGTCGTGTACCAACAGCTATTAAATACGGCAAGGGGAAGGGTAAACTACATGCCTTCTAGGTATTCTCCCACCCGACATGAAAAACAAGGCATGAATTCTAATATTCAAGACATGAAATATAGTATTCTAACCCTACGTATAATCAGCAAGGGTACTAGTAGAGCAGGGAATTTAATTATCATAATATAAAGATTAACTTGAAGTGCAGGTACTTGCCTATTGTTTGGATCTGATTAATATTGGCTCTTGGGGAAATTTCCAAAGATGAGTCCAAAAGCTGAAATAGACATTACCATCACGCTCAGAAGGTGTCAAATAGCTAGAAACGCCTGTCCTTGGGTCCAATTTGGAGACAAGGGCAGAAACGGCAGTTTCGGGCCAAAACGGGGTCCGCCGGTGGGCCCGCTTTGTACCGAAAAACGTGTCCGGGTCAAAGGTCTCCAAATTCACCAAACTTAGTGTCAACAGGTCAGGAACGCTGATACGAACCCAACGGAACTTCCAGATTTGGATTCCGATGAGCCGAACACAAAATCGCCCGTCGAGCGGGGCCTGTGGGGCCCACGACACGCGATTTCGTCAACGTTCTCAGAATCGAACCAAACTTGACCCACAGGACCAGCGTATCGCTACGAGTCCGATGGCATAAGTTTCGTCTCGATCTGACGAGTGTGCACGAAGTTAGGGTGAATTGCAGAAAAGGCAGATACGGGACGATGTCCGCGGATACGCGTTGATTCCGGTGTGCACGCACACCCGAATCAGCTTCCACGAAAACTCACACGTCCGTATCGACGATGCGTACGTATCTGTGAAGACCGCACGCGACCAAGTCGTCCCGTTTGGCGGGGCGGACTCAGTTCTGGGGTGAAACAGGGTCTGGTTTTTCCTGTTTTTGGATCGCGGTGTGCGATCACCACAGGACGCGATGTCCCGAACAGTTTGTTCGGACACCGAGAGGGTCATACAGGCTTCACAACGCAATTTACGGAATTAAAAAAGGAGCTACGAGGCGAAAGTTACGCGTACCTGAAGGGGACCCGAAACAGGGTCGAACCGTGTCCGACTCGTGTCGGACACGTGAATCCGAAATTAGGGCTAGGGTTAGGGTTTCGACGGATTACGGCCGTGGACGGCGGTGGACTGCCGGAGACACGCCGGAGGGGGCCGGGGAAGGTTCGCCGAGGGGCGGGGCGGCGTCCACGGGGGCGGCGGTGGCTCAGGGCGGCCGGAGAGGCGGCTGCGGCTGCTGTTCGTGCTGTTGTCGAGGCGTCGGGGACGGCGGAGCGGCGCCGGAGGAGGAGCGGAGGAGAGGGGAGGAGGTCTGCGACGGTGGGGCGCTGCGGGTCCGGACGTCGGCGGAGGGTCTCGCGGAGCGGGGTGGCTAACGGCGAGGGAGTGGAGGCTGGAAGAGGAAGACGGAGGCGGGGGTTTTATAAGGGGGAGCAGGCGGTTGCAGGGGGCCGGCCAAGGCGGATCGTGGGGCGACGTGGCGCGGAGCGCGGCGAGCGGGGCGCGGAGCGCGGCGAGCGGGGCGCGGAACGCGCGGCGCTGCACGCTGCGGCCGGCGCTGGACGCGGGACGTGGGGGGGCTGTGCACGCGGGCGGGTCGGGCTGCGGCGGGTCGGGTTCGGCTGAACCCGACCCGACCCGATAAGAGCGGGTCTGGGCCGAGACTAACGGGCCGGGCCGCTGCCCAACGGGCCGCGGGCTGCGGTAAAAGAAAATAAAAAAAATATAATAAATAATAAATAATAAATAATAAATAATAAATAATTTAATAAATAGATAATTAATTAATTAATTAATTAAATAGTTTTTAGGTATTTAAAAATAGGTCTGAGGCCCAGAAAAATCCAGAAAAATTACCCTAAGTCCAATTTTCCATTCTACACCCAAAAATGTCATGACATTTTAATATTATTTATTGCCAATTAAAAATCATTTATTAATTAAAAGCCTTGATTTTAATTACAAAAAATTCACAAAAAATTCCAGAAAATTAGAAAAATCCAAGATTTAATAATTTGAAAATTAGGGGGTTTACAACCTACCCAACTTACAAAAATTTTGTCCTCGAAATTTAAGAATAACAATGGCACGAAAAGGAAAGACCGGAAATTAAAATACCTCAGGGTTCAAAAAGATAGGGATATCGCTCTCTAATCTCGTCTTCTCGCTCCCAGGTAGATTCGCCGGGAGAATGATGCTTCCAAGCTACGCGAACCAGGGAGATAACCTGGTTCCGTAGGACTTTCTCCGAGCGATCCAGTATCTCCACGGGTTGCTCTTGGTAAGTCAAACTTGGGCCTACTTCGAGCTCTGAGTGATCCAAAATGTGGCTGGGGTCTGACACATACTTCCTCAGCTGCGACACGTGGAAGACGTTATGGACTCCTTCCAGAGAGGGTGGCAATGCCAGACGGTATGCCACTTCTCCGATTTTCTCCTGTATGCCAAAAGGTCCAATAAATCTTGGGCTGAGTTTTCCACTCCTTCCGAACCTAATGGTGCCACGTGTCGGGGAAATCTTTAAGAACACCAGCTCTCCAACCTTTAATAAAGTCATAATCAAGCCTTAGTTCCATAAGCAAAATATTTAATTTGACTTGAATTTCATAAATTTAATTACCTCAAATTCTAAGGGCCTTCGGTGGCTATTTGCCCAATGTCGTTGCCTGTCTTGAGCCACTCGAAGTCTGTCCCTTATTTGCTTTACCTTCTCAGCTGAATCGATCACCATCTCTGGTCCCAGCAGGGCTCTTTCTCCAACGTCGTCCCATGATAGCGGGGTACGACATCTTCGTCCGTACAGAGCTTCAAATGGCGTCATCTCAATACTTGCTTGGTAACTGTTATTATAAGAGAACTCCACAAGATGTAGATAGTCTTCCCAGGATCCTCCAAAATCCAGAACACATGTACGGAGCATATCTTCAAGTGTCTGGATTGTACGTTCCGATTGTCCATCGGTTTGGGGATGATAAGCTGTGCTGAATTTGAGTTGCGTCCCCAAGCTGGCTTGTAAGCTTTTCCAGAAGTGAGAGGTGAACCGTGAATCTCGGTCGGAGACAATACTTACTGGGACTCCATGCAGCCTGACAATGTGTCTGATATATAAATCTGCCAGCTTTTCTGTAGATAGCCCCACTTTGAAAGGTAAAAAATGTGCAGACTTGGTCAGTCTATCTACTATCACCCAGATTGCATCCTTTCCACTAGGTGTCCTTGGAAGTCCGGAAACAAAATCCATTGTGATATGTTCCCACTTCCACTCCGGAATGGGTAGTGGTTGAAGCAGTCCTCCAGGTCTTTGTCTCTCTGCCTTGACTTGCTGGCACACTAAACAACGGGATACGAACCTGGCTACTTCTTTTTTCATGCCATGCCACCAAACATGCGTCCTCAGGTCCTTGTACATCTTGTTGGCTCCTGGATGTATAGAGTATTGCGATCTGTGCGCCTCTTGCATAATTTCTTCTCTTATGTCTCCTTGAGGTACACATAATCTATCGCCATGCCTCAGTGATTCATCTTCATGAATTCTGAAATCTTCTACTAATCCTGCTTGCACTTGACCTCGAAGGCTTCGCAGGCTTTCGTCTTGAAACTGAGTCTCCTTGATTTTATCTATTAAGGTAGACTGAATCTGCAAGTTCATCATTTGGCCCTCTTTTTCTGGGATAATTACTTCAATACCTAAGCTTTCCAGGTCCTCGAGCAAGTGTCGGTTCAAAGTCAAGTACATCGCCATAGGGTACCTGCTTAGAGCATCAGCAACTATATTGGCCTTCCCAGGATGATATTGAAGGGTGATATCAAAATCTTTCATTAGTTCCAGCCACCTTCTTTGCCTCATGTTCAGCTCTTTCTGGGTGAAGATATATTTTAGACTTTTATGATCTGTAAATATTTCCACCTTTTCTCCATAAAGATAATATTTCCATAGTTTAAGAGCAAAAATGACAGCTGCCAATTCTAAATCATGGGTTGGATAATTCTTTTCATGTGGTCGAAGCTGTCTAGAGTCATATGCTATTACTTTCTTATTCTGCTCCAATACACAACCTAGACCTTTTCCAGAGGCATCACTATAAATAGCGAAACCTCCGGTTCCAGAAGGTAAGGTCAGAATAGGGGCAGTAGTCAGCCTTTTCTTCAATTCCTCAAAAGCATGCTGGCATTCATCAGTCCAGGTGAACTCTTCATCCTTCCTTGTTAACTTTGTCATGGGTTCAGCAATCCTAGCAAAGTCCTTCACAAACTTCCGATAGTAGCCAGCTAGTCCCAGGAAGCTTCTAATCTCTGCTACAGAGTCTTGAGTGGGCCAGGATTCTACTGCCGCTATCTTCTTAGGATCTACTGCTATTCCATCCCCAGTCACAACATGTCCCAAGAATTCTACTTTGTCTAGGAAGAAAGCACATTTGGATAATTTTCCATAAAGTTTTTCCTTCCTCAAAGTCTCCAATGCTAACCTCAAATGTTCTTCATGTTCTTCGGGGGTCTTGGAGTAGATCAAAATATCATCAATGAAGACTACTACAAATTTGTCTAGGTATGGCTGGAAAACTCTGTTCATTAAGTTCATAAAAACTGCTGGAGCATTCGTCAACCCGAACGGCATCACTAAGAATTCGTAATATCCGTTCCGGGTATTGAAAGCAGTTTTAGGGATGTCTTCTTTCCTTACCCTTACTTGGTGATAACCAGACCTCAGATCAATCTTTGAAAATACCCGAGCTCCACTCAACTGATCAAATAAGTCATCTATCCTGGGTAGGGGATACTTATTCTTAATTGTTAAGGCATTCAAGGCCCTATAGTCAATACATATTCGGGATGATCCGTCCTTCTTGGGCACAAATAATATTGGAGCTCCCCAGGGTGAGACACTAGACCTAATGAAGCATTTGTCTTCTAGTTCCTTGATTTGTTCATTTAGTTCTATTATCTCCTTCTTGTTGATTCTGTAGGGATTCTGAGATACTGGTGCTGCTCCTGGTACTAAGTCAATAGAGAATTCAACTTCTCGGTCTGGGGGTAAGCCTGGGAGATCCTCAGGGAAAACATCAAGGTATTCAGAGATGATAGGTGGCAATTCTTCTGTTACTAGGGCTCCACAAATTATGTTATTACCCATTTCTCTAGAACCTCTAGCAAATTCAAATTCTGGCTTGCCAGGGGGCCTGAAGATTACACTGCCTCTGTGACAGTCTATTGTGGCATGATGTTGACTCAACCAATCCATACCCAGTATAATATCAAAACTGGGCACTGGCATTACAAGTAGCCTAGCATACAGTTCTCTTCCACATAATGTAATAGGATAATTATTACAGGCATCACTAACCGGAATGATTCCTCCACCGGTAATGATCTTATAACAATTCCTAAGGGGTTTAGTGATTAAGTTATGCTTCATAAGGAAATCTACTGACATGAATGAATGAGAAGCTCCAGAGTCGAATAAAGTAATAGCTGGTATTGAATTTATAAGCACAGAACCTGTGATCACGTCTGCTGTGGCTTCTGCTTCTTCCAGAGTCATTGCATAAGCACGGCCTTGCTGCGGTGCACCCCTCTGTTGCTGCTGTTGGTGCTGAGCAAAGCGTTGTTGTTGAGTTGGAAGCGGGGGTCCCCTCTGTTGTGCTGCTGGGGGCCTGGCCTGGACTGGAGCCTTTGGTGCAGCGGGGCGTCCTTGAGCAGCAGGACAGTCCCTCAATTGATGTGCTGGGGAGCCACAATAGAGACAGGCACCTAGCCTCTTTCTACAGTCTTGCCAAGTGTGGCCTGGTTTTTGGCAATAGTTGCAAGGGGGAGCTCGCTGGTTCTGTCCCTGAGCCTGGTGTTAGGGTGCTGGAGCTCGAGGGAGAGGACGCTGAGTTTGCTGCGGGGCCCTCTGTTGTTGTTGTTGTTGCTGTTGTTGAAAAGGGCGTTTATTGGGTCCCGCATTTCCGGTATCTCTTTCTCGCTTCAGTTTGTGCCCCATATCTCTCTCTACGCCTTGTGCCACGCTCAGGATTTCCTCATAGGTACGAGCTCGGCTGGTGGTTACAGCAAGGCGAATATCCGGAGACAGCCCCTTCTTGAATCTACGGGCTCTGTCCTCCGGGGTACGAACCATGTACTCCGCAAAGTGGCTTAACCTGCTAAACTCAGCAGTATATTCATCAACAGACATGTTACCTTGTTCCAGTCTCTCGAATTGGCTTTCGAGAGCTTCCCGAGCCACTTCGGGATAGAATTTCTCCTTGAATAGCCTCTTGAAGTCCTCCCAGGTAAGGTCAGGAGCAGATAGTTGGGGTTCATCTCTGAACCAGGTTCGAGCAATGTCGAACAGTTGCAGGCTTGCGGACTCCACTTTGAGATCATCTGGAACCCGAGCAGTCTTCAGGAGTCTCTCAACATTCTCTATCCACTCATCGGCATAGAGAATGCCCTCAGTTCCGTAGAATTCCAGGGGTCTAAGATTCTTGAAGTCTTTGGCACTTCCTGGCCTCTTGAGTGGCGACTCCTGGGACTTAATAGCTTCTGAGAGGCTGGTCCGCAGAAGTGCAGTCTGTTCTTTCTGGGATTCCACCAATCCCTGGAACACTCCAAGTAGCTGTGCCCCATCCAGGGTAACTGCCGGAACAGATGGAGGCGGCGGGAGTGCAAGAGTCTCGGGCACATTCTGCTCAGCTGGTTCTGATGTGCCTCCTACTGTGTTCCTGGTCTGAACCATTCTGAAAGATTAAGGGATAGGAAGATCAGAATAGAATACTTGGAAATCAAAGGCGATAGGACAATTGAGCAAAAATGATATCAATAATTGAAATAAGGATGCTATACTGTGAATGAGCTTTTCCTAGAATCCTCAATCTTATTCCATACCCTGTCCTAGGGTATTACCCTATTTTAGGATAGGACCTGCATGGGCCACCATAAAAACGTGTCACGACCCGCACCCGGAAGTTCGGGCACAAGTGCGTGGGTACGTCCAGCCTACGCCGCAGAGTCGACGGTAGTACGCTGTCTAGGTTAATCCATCTAAACTAGTCTAACTCATTCACAATTAACATAGGCAAGATAATAATGAGAATAGAAACTTAAGATTTGCAACTGAAATAAATGTGACAACAAATTCAAATGTTTAGTACAGGAATTCCAAAATGAAATCGGGGACAAACCCGATTAAATAAGATAAGAAACAGAATAAAAGATAGCTACTACTAGCTACTCTGCAGCAGGGGTCTCTTGGGTGGGTTCTGGCTCCTCATAGGTATCATCTGTACCCTCATAAGGACCATAATAAGTAGGGGCAAGATCCTCATCATCGCCTAAATCAACAGATCCAGTCAGGAAAGGAGCAAAGTACACAGTGCACAACAAGGTTAAACTAAATATTTATGACAATTAGATATTGAATATCATGTTAAGGAAATTGCATAAAAGAACGTCAATATCTCAGAGTCACAACTATAAACAGGAATATGAGAAAATAGAAGTAAATGAGCAGGAAATGAAACTACAACAGTCAGCAAGAAATATAACATGACCAAAAATTATCTGTATGAAACTTGTGTTTGTTTTTAGAATACTTAGTTGGCATGTAGGGGTTTATAAGGCTAATTCGGCCGTCATGGACGGCTACTAAACACGAATAATCGAGATCCGGCTGATGGACAGTCGTGTACCAACAGCTATTAAATACGGCAAGGGGAAGGGTAAACTACATGCCTTCTAGGTATTCTCCCACCCGACATGAAAAACAAGGCATGAATTCCAATATTCAAGACATGAAATATAGTATTCTAACCCTACGTGTAATCAGCAAGGGTACTAGTAGAGCAGGGAATTTAATTATCATAATATAAAGATTAACTTGAAGTGCAGGTACTTGCCTGTTGTTTGGATCTGATTAATATTGGCTCTTGGGAAAATTTCCAGAGATGAGTCCAAAAGCTGAAATAGATATTACCATCACGCTCAGAAGGTGTCAAATAGCTAGAAACGCCTGTCCTTGGGTCCAATTTGGAGACAAGGACAGAAACGGCAGTTTCGGGCCAAAACGGGGTCCGCCGGTGGGCCCGCTTTGTACCGAAAAACGTGTCCGGGTCAAAGGTCTCCAAATTCACCAAACTTAGTGTCAACAGGTCAGGAACGCTGATACGAACCCAACGGAACTTCCAGATTTGGATTCCGATGAGCCGAACACAAAATCGCCCGTCGAGCGGGTCCTATGGGGCCCACGACACGCGATTTCGTCAACGTTCTCAGAATCGAACCAAACTTGACCCACAGGACCAGCGTATCGCTACGAGTCTGATGGCGCAAGTTTTGTCTCGATCTGACGAGTGTGCACGAAGTTAGGGTGAATTGCAGAAAAGGCAGATACGGGGCGATGTCCGCGGATACGCGTTGATTCCGGTGTGCACGCACACCCGAATCAGCTTCCACGAAAACTCACACGTCCGTATCGACGATGCGTACGTATCTGTGAAGACCGCACGCGACCAAGTCGTCCCGTTTGGCGGGGCGGACTCAGTTCTGGGGTGAAACAGGGTCTGGTTTTTCTTGTTTTTGGATCGCGGTGTGCGATCACCACAGGACGCGATGTCCCGAACAGTTTGTCCGGACACCGAGAGGGTCATACAGGCTTCACAACGCAATTTACGGAATTGAAAAAGGAGCTACGAGGCGAAAGTTACGCGTACCTAAAGGGGACCCGAAACAGGGTCGAACCGTGTCCGACTCGTGTCGGACACGCGAATCCGAAATTAGGGCTAGGGTTAGGGTTTCGACGGATTACGGCCGTGGACGGCGGTGGACTGCCGGAGACACGCCGAAGGGGGCCGGGGAAGGTTCGCCGAGGGGCGGCGCGGCGTCCACGGGGGCGGCGGTGGCTCAGGGCGGCCGGAGAGGCGGCTGCGGCTGCTGTTCGTGCTGTTGTCGAGGCGTCGGGGACGGCGGAGCGGCGCCGGAGGAGGAGTGGAGGAGAGGGGAGGAGGTCTGCGACGGTGGGGCGCTGCGGGTCCGGGCGTCGGCGGAGGGTCTCGCGGAGCGGGGTGGCTAACGGCGAGGGAGTGGAGGCTGGAAGAGGAAGACGGAGGCGGGAGTTTTATAAGGGGAGCAGGCGGTTGCAGGGGGCCGGCCAAGGCGGATCGTGGGGCGACGTGGCGCGGAGCGCGGCGAGCGGGGCGCGGAACGCGCGGCGCTGCGCACGGCGGCCGGCGCTGGACGCGGGACGTGGGGGGGCTGTGCACGCGGGCGGGTCGGGCTGCGGCGGGTCGGGTTCGGCTGAACCCGACCCGACCCGATAAGAGCGGGTCTGGGCCGAGACTAACGGGCCGGGCCGCGGCCCAACGGGCCGCGGGCTGCCGAAAAAGAAAATAAAAAATATATATAATAAATAATAAATAATAAATAATAAATAATTTAATAAATAGATAATTAATTAATTAATTAAATAAATAGTTTTTAGGCATTTAAAAATAGGTCTGAGGCCCAGAAAAATCCAGAAAAATTATCCTAAGTCCAATTTTCCATTCTACACCAAAAATGTTATTTTTATGATATTTTAATATTATTTATTGCCAATTAAAAATCATTTATTAATTAAAAGCCTTGATTTTAATTACAGAAAATTTACAGAAAATTCCAAAAAATTGGAAAAATTCAAGATTTAATAATTTGAAAATTAGGGGGTTTACATATGAAGCTAGCCACTTCCCGCTTCATACCATACCACTAAACATTCTCT
Source organism: Iris macrosiphon (assembly GCA_036927795.1). NCBI lineage: Eukaryota > Viridiplantae > Streptophyta > Magnoliopsida > Asparagales > Iridaceae > Iris > Iris macrosiphon. Next base: position 52,299,374 of record JAYESA010000020.1, on the reverse strand, counting down.
CTCATATCCCTATACATCTTGTTGGCACCTGGATGCAAAGAGTACTAAGATTGATGCGCCTCCTGAAGAATCTCCTCGCACAATGCTCCACTCAGTCATACACAATCTGGTACCATGCCGCAATGATCCATCATCTACAATATTGAAGTCCTTTGCTAATCCTATCCGGACCTATGCTCTGATGCTCCTCAAAGACTCATCCTCGAACTGTATGGCTCTGATCCGGTCCATCAACTCTGACTATACCTGAAGTCCCCATATCTGTGCTGCAACTCCAGGAACTAATATCTTAATACCCAAGCTATCAAGATTGGCCAACAAATATCTATCCCTCGTCAAGTACATAGCCACTGGATACCTACTCAAGGCATCCGCGATTACGTTGGACTTTCCTGGATGATACTGCAAAGCAATGTCAAAGTCCTTTATCAACTCCAACCACCATCGTTGTCTCATATTGAGCTCTTTTTATGTAAACACATATTTCATACTCTTGTGATCTATAAAGATCTTTACTCGCTCTCCATACAAGTAGTGCTTCCACAGTTTAAGAGCAAAAATAACTACTGCCAACTCCAAGTCATGGGTAGGGTAATTCTTCTCAAGCGGGCTTAATTGTCTGGAAGCATAGGCAATCACCTTCCTGTTCTGTTGCAACATAAAACCCAAACCCTTACCCGATGCATTACTATATATAGAAAATCCTCATGTCCCTGATGGCAATGATAATATTGGAGCTGTAGTTAACATCTTCTTTAGCTCCTCAAAAGAAGACTGACAATCCTCAGCCCAGACGAACTCCACATCCTTCCTGGTTAGTATAGTCATTGGCTCCGCAATCCTGGAAAAATCCTAAACAAACCTCCGATAATAGCCTGCCAGTCCAAGAAAACTCCTGATCTCTGCTACTGAACTCAGGGTAGACCATGACTCAACTACTGAAATCTTCTTCGGGTCTACTGAGATCCCGTCTCATGTAATCACATGCCCGAGGAATTCAACCTTATCAAGGAAGAACTCACACTTTGAAAGCTTGCCAGAGAGCTTCTCCTTCATGAGGGTCTCCAGAACTATCCTCAGGTGCTTCTCATGCTCCTCCGAGGTCTTCGAATAAATCAATATATCATCAATGAATACTACTACAAAATAATCCAAGTACTGATGAAATACCTTATTCATTAGGTTCATGAATACCGCCGGGGCATTGGTCAACCCAAACGGCATCACCAAGAACTTAAACTGCCCATACCGAGTCCTGAAAGCTGTCTTCAGAATGTCTTCCTTCTTCACTTTCAGCTGGTGGTACCTGACCTCAAGTTTATCTTTGAGAATACCTTCGGTCCGCCCAACTGATCAAATAAATTGTCAATCAATGGCAACGGGTATTTGTTCTTGATAGTGAGATTGTTGAGTGTCCTGTAGTCGAAATATACGCGTACCGACCCATCCTTCTTTGGTATAAATAATACCAGAGCACCCCACGGTAATAAACTGGAGTGGATGAAGCCCTTGTCCTGTAACTCATCTACCTACTTCTTTAACTCTGCCAGTTCGTTGTTGTTTACCCTATAAACGTGTTGTGATATTGGCTCTATGCCTGGCACCAAGTCTATAGAGAACTCAACATCTCTGTTTGGTGGTAACCCCGATAACTCCTCCAGAAAGACGTCCATATACTCAGCAATCAATGGATATGGCGGCTCCTGCTCTTCTACTAAAGCTCCACAGAAGTCTCCTTCGCTCTGTTCTGTTGCTCCTCTGATGAAAAACTCTGGTTCTTCTGGTATTTAGAGCAAAACTCTGCCTCCTCGACAATCGATATTAGCATGGTGCCTACTCAACCAATCTATCTCAAGCACTATATCATAGCTCGGAAGTGGCATTACGAGTAGACATACGCTCAACTCTCGGCCTCTCAAGGAAACTCTTCGGTCCTTGCAAACATCACTGACCAGGATAATGCCACCCCCGGTCTTGATTTTGCAAGTCCATGCCAATGGTTCAGTCTCAAGGTAATATTTTAGAGCAAAAGATACAGATACAAAACTATGTGAAATACTGGAATCAAATAAAGCATAATCTTAAAAAGAATCAAGATAGACTGAACCTGAGATAACATTACCGACTGGCTCCTCCTTCTCGACGGTCAAGGCGAAAGCTCGCTCCTGTCGTTGCGCACCTCTCTGCTGCTGCTGGTGCTGAGTGAACTGCTACTATTGTGGTGGTAGAGGAGGTCCTCTCTGCAGTCCCGCTGGTGGTCTCGCGGGTGCTCTTTGTGCCTGAGGTCTGCCCTGAGCTGGACGAGCTAAAACTTTAGTATAAGCCCTCAACTGATGGTCTCCTGATCTGCAGAATAAGCACTGGCCCAATCTCATCCTGCATGCATCTCATCCATGTCCCTACTTCTTACAGAAGGTGCAAGGAATAGCTGGCCTCTGGATCTGGTGCATCTGCTGTGCCGGCGCTCTAGCTGGTCATGATAGTACTGCCTCGACTGCTGGAAGTGCCTCTGCTGCTGCTGCTGAAAATGAGGCCGCTTCATTGGACCCTTGTTGGTACTGGATTCTCCTATGTCTCTCAGCCTTTTAGATCCAAGCTCTAGATCATCCTCTATCCGCTGTGCTTGTCTCAGAATCTCCTCGAAAGTAATGGTGGGATCTCCATTCGTATGTAATTTGATCTCCTTGTTCCGGCCCTTCCTGAACTTCCTGGCTCTTCCTCTGGGGTTTTGTCCCTCCACAAAGCGTCCTAATCTATAATACTCTGTAGCATACTCATCCACCGTTATACCTCCCTGAATGAGGTACTGGAACTGGCTCTCTAGAGATGTTAGAGCCACATCTGGAAAGAACTATTTCTTGAAGAGCTCTTTGAAAGCTTCCCAAGTAAGTCCTGGTGCTGAGATCCTGGGGTTCGTCCTGAACCAAGTCAACTCAATATCGAACATCATGCTCCCTGCGGCCTCTATCTGCCACCTCTCTAGAATCTGCGCCAGCCACAGGTTCCGCTCAATATCTTCTATCCAATTATCAGCATAAATGATACCTTCAATGCCTTTAAAGTCCTTCAGCCCCATCCTCTTAAAATCTATGATAGTCCCCGACCTCGGCTGCTGTGGGGTGAACTGAGGTGGTGCCATCTGTGGCTGGGCTAAAGCGACTCTCTCGACTGCTGCAAGCGCAATCTGATGAGCATTCTCAATGCCCTGCCTTATAACCTCTGACTGACGCTGCTGCACCTCCATCATCTGCTGAAAGAGCACAAACATCTGTGTCTGATCGACTACGGATGGTGGGGGTGAAAGATCTCCTGAAACTATCGGAGCTGCCCTCTGTACCAGAGGTGTAGCACCTCAGAAAGCTGCTACGAAAACGCCCACCTAGATCGATAAAACGGACCTCTAGAATATAGCTACTGGAACAGCATCTGCTGGTGCTGCCCTTAGAGGCGACGAAGTGACCGACCTTGCTGACATTACTCTTGAGCGTTGGGAACGCGTCTTCATCGGTATCATGAAGATAGATTGAACAAAGGAACCATTATTGAGTAAGATACGATATCATCAATGAAGGACATATTTTATTGAAAGTAAAAAAATATTCAATAGATAAGGATAGCAAACAGATATTTGGGAGTGTTTCCTAGTTGTGATTGAGTATACTCTCAGCCTAAATCCTATATCAGGCTCGTAGCAGTACTCTAGGTGAGCACTATTACGATATTGCTCTAATTGTGACTCTGGAAAGAAGGAAGGACCTGCATGGGATACCACTAAAAATGTGTCATGACCCGCACCCGGATATTCGGGCATGAGTACGTGGGTACGTCCAGCCTATGCCGCAGCATCGACGGTAGAACGATGTTTGGGTCAACTCTACTATCTAAATATCCCAAACAATATATATATATGATACATGTCAATCATCTCAACTCCAATCGGAGGAACAATATGGTATCTGATCAATGTAAACTATACTCAATCATAATACAAACTAGGAAATATAAAGCACAAGTTGGAATAACGAAAGAAAGAGTCACGATACATCCACAAGGCTGAAATAATATATACATGCCAATAACCTCAATAAAAGTCTAATACAAGTCTAACAATAATCTAAATCTCCTTAGGCTCTGGTACTAAGTCCTCCTGCTCTAAATGAGTATCCTCTAATAGAACATTGTTCTGCGGTCCATAGTATGTGGGATACTGGTCTACGATCCAATCATCTAAAAGTCAGGATTAGAGCGAAGTATATACCTCTGAAAGCAGTTTCAAATACATAATCTAGCATATATAACAGATAATAAAAAAGAATATAAGATAACTAAACAACAGAATAAAATAAACTAGAGTGAACAGGTAATGTACTGGAATGAAGAACATGCAATAGAATATCTACAATATAAGGAAAATAAATAAAATTTAGCTAATGTGCCATGGAATACAAGTTTATTATGTGATCGGTTTGGGTTAAACATGAATACAATATGGTAACTCGATTACAAGTGTGATATGTAATCGACATGTACACGAATATATTAGGGCTTGATCACATAATCAATTTTTATTACCTATCCCCGACCAATACTAATGGATCCAATCATGACACGTTATAAACACAAATATGGGCATACTGAACACAAGAAGTATGTGAACACGAAGTTCACTAAATCAATACCCGATATACACGATAAAATATATGTGAAAGAGTAACTGCTGAATACGATAAGGGATAACATCTCCTGACAGGATCCATGTAGTACCAGTCCATGAAACCACTATGTCGGAATCAAGTATACAGTTCTAGAACATGAGATATATACACTATTATAAAATGAAAACTAACTGAGAAATAAAATCGCTTAGGGTCATGAGCAAGGTGTGTCTCTCGATGTCCAAGCTGGTGTCATACAAACCTATATATGAAATATTGCATCAATACAAGGTTTTGGAATGAAAGTAACTTAAACTGGTTCAATTCTAGGTCATAAAGCCATTTCTAAGTCAAAATAGTCAAACTAGGTCAACTCTAAATCAAACTTGGTCAAACTAGCTATTTCTAAGTCATAAAGTCATTTCTAACTGAGAAATAGCTATTGGGTCCATCCCTAGGATATTGGGTCCATACACTATGTAACTAGGCTATACTAGCTATGTTAGGATACTAGGATACCAACACATTATCGTATCATAAGATACATAAGTTATTAGATATGAAAATACAATATATATATATATATATATATATATATATATATATATATATATATATATATATATATATATATATATATATATATACAAGATTAAAAAATATATAGTACTCCTAGCTAAACTAATGCTAAGTAGATACCTTGGCTTTGAGCCAAAAGCGGTATCACACCACCTATACCCCATCTTGATATACAAACTCAATACCTTGAGTATAAACCAATACCTTGACATTACCTTGGTAGCACAAGGTAATCCAATATCTAACATTAACTAACTAACCATACATACCTCAATATACACTAACATGCATTTATACTCATAACTTATAACAATTCTATACCAAACTAACATACTAACATACCCAATTGATATTCAATACCCATACCCTATGATACCTCAACTCTCATTACCTTGATGTAACTCAAGGTAAACTAGAAATAATATTAACCAATGCTAATGCTAACTAGTGCTTATATATATATATATATATATATATATATATATATATATATATATATATATAACCTCATATATGTATATACTAACTAACATATAATCATAACTAACTAACAATATTAACTATCTTTGCTCATCTACAACTTAATCTCTAAGCACTTGTGCTACACACTAATGCTACTGCTGCTTATTGCTGCTGCTTCTGCTTTTCTCTACTGCAGCATCCTGCTTCTGCTGTCGCAGCAGCTTACTGCTTCTTCTGCTGCTGCATCTTACTGCTTGCTGCTGCTGTAACAGCTTACTGCTTTAGCTGCCGCTTCTTCTTGTTGCTTCTTGTTGTTTATCCTGCTGCTTCTTGTTGCTTATTCGGCCTGCTTATTGGCCTCCTAGCTTACACACACACACACACACACACACACACACACATATATATATATATATATATATGTATGTATGTATGTATGTATGTTCTAATTTTATTGTGATGTGTTGGTGGTCCTTGGAGAGTAGGAGAGTCTCCAAGGACCACCATCACAATAAAATTAGAACATACATACATATATATATATATATGTATGTATGTTCTAATTTTATTGTGATGGTGGTCCTTGGATATATATGTATGTATGTTCTAATTTTATTGTGATGGTGGTCCTTGGAGACTCTCCTACTCTCCAAGGACCACCAACACATCACAATAAAATTAGAACATATATACATACATACATATATATATATATATATATATATATATATATATATATCATTATAATTATAATTATAATACTTTAATAGCTATAACCAAGGTAAATTAAATTGTAATACAAAGAATCAAACACATGGAGTGCACCGCACCCGTATCACACTCAATCTATGATATGCTTGCGATACAGCTCCACCACACCACCAAACGTACCACAAAGGACACGAGCAAGTCTAAAATTATAATTAGAAGCAACACGAAGTGTTAGCTATTCGTTTACGTGTCCGTGTAAAAATATGACATGCTCAAACCCACGTGTCAGAAGAAAACCCCTAATCAACCCGTATCATCAAATTATCGGGATACGGCCTACACGTATCCAATTGTGGATACGATACTAGTCACACATAATCAAATACATATCAATTTGTTCTAATTGACCTATTGACAAACATAATATATGCCAATCTTGGAATTGCCCTAAAATTGATACAAAATATCACGTAACTTTCTCCATAGGCCTCATATGAACCTTATTCTACTTTCAATAGGTAGCCTTAGTATATAGGAGGGTTCCTAATGATTAAATTACAGATTTAGAGTCTAATTAGAGAGACAAAACTGAATTGTACCTATTGGGAGATGGATTCCCAATACAATTCTCTAAATGAGTGTCAAGAGCCTTCAACTTGTAGATCCTTGCTTCCTCCTTGTAGATCCTTGCTTCCTCCTTGTTCTAATAGTCTCCAATGATAAGTAGAGAAGGAATTGGGATGAAATTTGGGTAAGAATTGGTATAGGAATGAAGGAATTTGGAAGAGGGAAATTCTAGATCTAGATTTGGAATAAAAAATAAAGAGAGAGAGACTCTCTCCTCCCTCTATGGTGGCCGGCCTCCACCCCTCCTGCAAGCTACTATAAAATATCCACAATACTCCTTGGGACTTGTCATGTAGGAATTAATTAAGGAAGGAAGGTTCTAATCTAATTGGTTTAACTAATTAATTCATTCTCCTAATGAATGAGCTTACTATTGGGCTCAAATCTAACTAGAATAAAATGTGGTCCATGGATCTAATCTAAACTAGTAAGGTCTACTAACACAAGTCCAAAATCAAATAATAACATCTAAAAATAAATAAATAATATTTATAACATGCACAATATTTAATATTATATTTCTAAAATAATTACCCATGCCAAATTACCAAACTACCCATAGTTGGAAAAGTGATGGTGACAACTGGTACGATGAGTTGGAGCACAACTCTGCTATTCGCTCATGAATGTGGGCTATATGGCCATCCAGGCGCATCTAGGCCCGACGCTTAACCTCTTTGGCCATGATTTTGGAATCTTCGAAGAGAGCAAAGGACTCATAGCCGTCCTCGAGTTTCTGCACCGCAACCTCTACATCTGACATAGCCTTGGCCACTTGGCTTGCCTCAGCCCGGATTGCTTTATCTTCCTTTTAGGTCTCACGTAGCCTATTCTCCAGCACGGTAAGCTCAACCTGTAGCTTCCTAATGGCCTCAGTTAGGTCCTCCCACTGAGAGAGACACCCTTCCCTAAGATTGTACAGCCGGTCACGCTTCTCCCGTAAATCCAGGAGGTTGCGCTACAAAGTCTCCATAGAGGAAGCAAAGGAGGCCTTCTCCATATTCACCTGCTTCAAGAACTCGATATACTCATTGGATATTAACATCCCCATATCTGCCTGTCGATGTTGTGGCAGCTCCATTAGGCATTGTTCCGTCTCCACCAACCTTTGGCCCATAAGGTCAGCCATTGGTTCGAAATCGGGGAGACTCCTCACAGAGTGGACCTGGCCCTCGGCAGAGTGCTTGGCCCAGGCGAAGGACTTTTTGCGCTCCAGCAGGCCCTCGACCCCTTATTTCAGGAATATATAGAAGCTCCAAACTGAGAGCCCAACGTTCTCGTCAAGCTCTTCCAGGGTGGCCGGAGTCAAAGGCAGCTGGAAGGAGCAAGAGGCCACTGGCTCGACAGCTCATGCGGGGATGCTCGAAGATCCTTAGGGGCGAAGCAACAACCGAGGAATGATCGACGGTCCTGCTTCTAACCTTCATAGATGTGTGGGATACCGGAATATCCAATAAATGAGCGACAGATGGCAGAATGGCACCGTGACTCTGGATAGGAGAACTGGGGTGCCATGTTGTGTCAGCTCCCGCCTGAAGGCCAACCCCAGACTGCTCGGCGACAGCCTCAGAAGATGACCCAGTAACTGCGGTACTGGGAATATCTGGGGTAACCCCCTCACAATGGTTTGCCACCCCAATATTTGGAGAGGCCTAAGCCGGTGAACCCTCGGTAGCAATAATCAGGAGAACAACCACCATATCAGAATGGCCCACAACTGCGGGAACCTCATCCACTGCAGCCTCCGTAGAGGGTACTGTAGGACGCCCGTCACCAGAACTAGGAAGAGACATTGATGCCTTCCTAACAAGTTCACTACCCCCTCTTTCAAAACTTCTTCCTCAACGGCCACGTCCACGATCCTCAAGGGAGAGGCAGGGCCTACAGAACCAGAAAAACCAGTAATTAACTTCACTAGAAGAATTGAAAGATAAAGATAGAAATTTTTTGATCTTGTGAAGTTGAAAAATAACCTACCGGAGGGGGAAAGCACGTGTTGCAGCTCATCCAGTATTGTCATAGCCTCCCCCAAAGCTTCCATGTCTTCCACGGATATGTGCTCCAAAGGGGTGTAGGGCTGCTTCGAGAAAGCCACACCCAAGCGCTAGGCCCCATAGGTCTCAGGTACCGGCTCTGAAGCACCCACGTCGGACTCCGGGGAGGATCCCTCTTCCGGTTCAGCGTAAGGAACCACCAAAATAGTTGTCCACCGAGGATAACCCCCTCTCTCATGTGGCTGCAAATCGCTAAACATACCAGAATATAAATGACCAGACATAATCAGATTAAGAGAAGGAACGATTACCGTCATAGTATCTAATGATGGCTCTGCTTCTGAAGTCGCTAGCATAGATTGTCCTACCTCTTTGCTCCTAGTCCCTCTCGCAGGGGACTTTAGTTTCACTGCTGGTTCCGGCCCTGGGTCTACAGCCATCTTCGCCCTCTTAGAATAGCGGGCGTGATGCATCCCCTTCTTCAGTTTGCGCTTAACAGGAAGGGGATCGTCAGACTAAGACGTTGAATCTTCCCTCGTAGATGGTTCAAGCTCTACAATCAGGGGTCCGGCCACTCCCTTGCCCTTCTTAGATGTCATACGCACTTTGGCATCCAGAGGCATCAGCATGGTACCTTTGATTTAACTTATCTTCGGATCAAAGTTAGTCGGCAGAGCGTTCACCGTACAAAAATATTTTTGCATTGTACAATATTCGGGGCACGACTCTGGCTGGTGGCAATTAGAACTGAACCGGAAGACAACAACAATATAGTGACTCCATGCTCGGGCCCCGTCAAGCAAACTGCCACTATACCCGAGAGAAGCACTCTGATGACCCAGTAAAAGCTTAGTGTAGTCAAACTGATGAGCAAACCGACTGGGTAGATAAGGTTCCACGAAGGCGGTAGCCTTATTCTGATATACTAGGTGGGAGGGATGGATGGCTTGGTGCCAGCGAAAGAGTCTCTCAGATAAGCCTCGAGACGCTACTCCGTCATCATAATGAAGGACGTTCCTTTCATCGGTGGTGAACCCTGGCTCGGACGTGAAAAAGGTCCAGCCAGTCATGAAGGAGAGCTCCCTCCTGCCAGCAAGGACAGTATTGTACAGCCACTTTATCATCTGATACCTGTGGATCAGGGCATCAGTGACCGTAATATCCTCGTCAGTCCCTGGGCTCATCAAGGACCCATAATGCAGGAGAAGCCAACCCATCAAATCATGGTAAGAAAGCTCAACCCTAAGTGATAGCATACATCAATTGCTTAAGAGTCTCCAGAGTAATAGGACCTGACTCAGAAGGAACAGTAACGGTTAAAATGCCCCTTACCAGGATGGTCGTCCACCTTCTCAGCAAAGTTGTGGAGGCCACGGTGGATGCAACACACCATGGCCGGTAGAAGGGCCAGCCTGTAGTCGAATGCCAACTTCACGGCAGGTAGGATCAAGGTGCGACTAATCCTTTTTATTATCTCGGACCCGCCCAGGACTACGCAGTTATGCAACCAAAGCATCAAGTACCCCGCAAGTACGGCCAAAGGGGACAACTGGTGCATATCCATATAAAAATAGCTGAGCTCCTCTTCAAGGCCACTCAGCTCATCAAGGGGTTCACCCTCTTCCCCCGAGGAACCCTCAACTTCCTTACCCTCGATGGCCAAGTCCTTCAGTGCGTGGATAGAGTAAGCCACTTCCTGTCTGGACCATAACACCCGAACATGAACTCTATTAGACTCATTCTTCTCCGGAAAGAGGTGGCGAGTCCAAGTCATAATGCGAGAAGATGATCCCTCAGTAGACTTCTTCTTCTTTGAAGACTTCTGGAATATGCCGTGATGGCACAACAACTCTTGGTAAACCGCCAATTTCTCCGGATCCTCTGCTTCTAATTCTTTGAGCTTCTCATTGCTCGGGATACACTCTTCGTAGGGTTCATCACCCAAAGGGAGTTTTGAGATGGTATGAATCTCATGTAAAGCCGGTTCCATCTCGTCGATGAGCGTAAAGAAAGTCCCCGTACGAAGGTTGTACAGCTCCATCAGGGCCACAAACAGAGGACGGTTTACCTTCAAACCATAACAAGTACCCCTCACGACAAAGAAAAAATCGGCGGCTCTGAGTTCCCGCTCGTATTTTTTTAAGATCCACTGGGTTAGGCGGCACCAGGAGGCATTGTAATGCCCCCAGTTGAGAGCCCGCAACTGTCCGGTGGAGTAGGTCCCCTTCTTAGCAACTTGATAGAGGAAGATGCCAGCCGCATATACGCTGAGGTTTGGCCCCAGATCACTGCCGATGAGGCCAGGCTTCAGTCCTAGCAAAGAGTACGAAGGTGACTCCTTCGCACAATAAAAATCCTTGTTTTTTTCGATCCTATATCAGACATTCCTAATGAGGGCCCCCTGAGGCTCAGGGGTTAAGTTCTAGTCCATCCGTCGTGGGCCTATCATCACCTTTAAGTCTGACAGAGGCAGGTGGCGTTCGAAAGAAGGAATAGTCATCTCCGTCTCGCGGAAGGTAAAAGACCATTTCTCCCTGGTCGTCCCCATCTCGGACTGGGAAGGCTCTAGCGCATCACCGAACAAGAAGTATAGCTTCTTGAAGAAACTCTTCCCGTCTTTTGCAGGTATCTCCCTCGAGTTGACTTAGCTCAACAAAAAAGAGGGAGTCTGATCGACGATCTTTTGTTGTCGCTCGGGCGGGAGATCTTTGTTAACTTGTCTTTGGATGGCTGCAGCAAGTTCCCCGAGATTTATGTTCAAGGGTAGCGGGCGGTGCCCAAGGACCAGTTCGCCAGAAGGAGTGGTGGGCAAAGGCACTACAAAAACTACAAAGGTGTTAGATCAGAGTAATGTTCTAAAGTGATGTGCTCATGCGGCCACGCCAAACATGTCGCAGAGTCAGCCATGCAGCCACTCCAAATATGTGACCGAGTCAGCCATGCAGCCATGCCACACATGCGGTCGTGTCAACTATGCGACCCAGGTACGTTCCAAAAATTTGAGTGTCTTCTCCAGAAGACCTATCCTGGATCGGTCGTTGAACAGTAGTGGGGAATGGGGGGAGGTCCACTGCGGCGGCAAGACTCTTCCCCTTGATCATGGTCTTCCTTTTGCCCTTTAGAGCCTTCTTAGCGGCGACGGCAGAGGAGGAAGCAACCTTGAGAGCCATGGCAAGAAAGAGGAAAGAGATAAGAGAGTTTAGAGAAAAAGACCTCTCTCTCTCTCTCTCTCTCTCTCTCTCTCTCTCTCTCTCTCTCTCTTCCCCTTATATATAGGGTACTATGCGGCAACGGATGATGATGATGGCTGTTTGAATCCCGATCCATGATCCGTCTTAATCTAAGTAACGACAACGGTTGGCGGTGACTCCTCGTTATTTGAGCCACGGACGATGGCAGAATCCCAAGAGATTCGTGCAAAGATCCAAGCAAATCTCCTTATTTAATGATCGGACAACCTATCAGAGATAACTATGCGGCAACACGACTATGCGACATGCCCCTCATATGCGGCCAATAGCACTCGTCCATACTTTTTTTAAAGTATTACAAACTTGTCATTTTAGAAACTTTGAAGGGGGTCTTATAGAAGCATAAAAAATCATGCAGGCCGCATAAAGGTCATGCCCCCTCAATAGGCCGCAGAAAAGCCACATGCAGCCCAATCAAGCCACAGAGAAACCACATACAGCCTGAACAGTCAAGTCACAGAGAAGCCATATGCGGCATGTACAACCAAGCCGCAGAAAAGCCACATGCGGCATGTTCAACCAAGTCGCAGAGAAGCCGCAGAGTATACTATATGCGGCCTGAATGACCACAGAGAAAAAAGGCCACATAAGGATCCCCTGACACAGATTCTGATGTCTGTCAGAAGCTCTGACACATCACTCATCACTCTGAGATGCTTTGAGACTCGTGAAGACGATGGCTCAGAAAAAGATAACAAGTCACATCAGTGCATTAATTACTTCGACAAACGTGTCATGACACGTGTTCTCTCGTATGCGGCTACAATTTATACGGCCTCGCCAACATGCGGCTAGAGTATCCATTAGACCAAGGACCAAATTAGAGCATGTATGCGGCTATAAAATCCATGCGTCCATGATGCTATGCGGCCATAATGTTATGCGGCTCTTGACCACATGGCATCATGTCCGTAGCATGCGACTACGATTACAATCACATTCGGTTGAAGGAGTCCTATGCGGCCACCAAACAAAGCCCTATGTGGCCACCAAACAGAGCCATATGCGGCACCCATAGTCCATCAACATGATGACTATAAATAGGAGAAACTGGAACGTTCTAAGGGCTGGCTTTTTTTTTTTTCAGAGAAAGAGTATACCACCCCCGGCCAATATAGAGAAAGAGAGCATATCGAGATGAGCGAAGAGAGAATGTAAGCTTCCTCACCCTACATCGGATCATCCACGGAGTAAAGGAGATGCCATGAGCACTCCTTGTCCATCGCCATACCCCAGATCAAAAAATATTGTACTTAGATTGTCCACCCAGGACCTCTTTGTACTTTCTTTCGTTTGTTAGTTAAATCAAGCTCTTTTTAGAACTTTCAAATTTAATGGCGAACAAGCATCACTTTTGAGCATGACCCTCTTCAGCTAAAGTTTTGTAGCCATAACAACTCCTTCTAACAAAGCCAGAGCTTCTACAACAACTTGAGGCCTCCCTGATGACATACGCTTAGCTCTCCACTTAATAACATTATAATTTGAGTCTCGAATCATCACACCCATACCTGTCTCTTGAGATTCATCCTTACTTGCATCATCCAAATTGATTTAAAGTATCCATCATGGGGTTTGGTCTTGTCACGCCCCGGCCCCGAGGGCCTTCCGACAACCGTTCCCCCGCCGGACCAGACGCGAATCACCGTACCTCGGCGCTCCCGCAGGATACGTATGGCCGTTTGATACCGGAACGTGATGTCGTGCGAGCCTGGGGTTACGCCCGCACAAGGCAACATCGTTAAAGTTTGACTATCATTGCATCGAATCGAGTAAGCAGCGAAGGAACATTATTACAATGCAATACATTTAGCCAACTGAGTATTCGGGGCAAATCGAGGGACTGGGTTCTCTGTTTACAAAAGCATCATTCCATACATTATTCTCCTCTATATGAAAGCATGCTCGAGGCAATCGAAACCAGATTTCCGGGTCTTGGGTATGAGGTACGCCTATCGCTTTCTCGAACGATCCAGCACCTGCAAGCAAGTAAACTGTTGGTGGGTCAGCACTTTTATAAGTACTGGTGAGTATAAACAACTGAACAGAAGCAAACATTAATTCACTAAAACCAACACTAAATAATCATGTTATAAAATATTATATTACTAGTTATCTTTCTAGTTTTACCTATGTTCGTTACATGCAGCAGAAGAACGGAATCATATTATATTATTTTGGAAACATCTTTAAAAATAGAGTTTCATATTCGATATAAGCAAGTAAGCAAGACAAGCCGATTGTTCTATTTCAGGGTGTGCACAGCGTGTCTCGTGAGCTATACTCAAAGACTCTAGGGACAAATGCATATTTAGACACAAATACACATCTAGGGGCAGTCCTCTACCAAGCCAACACAATGAACTATCTTATATGCAGTACGGTCCCCGAGTAACTCAGGATCAGCATCGGTTGATCCAACTAACCAATGACTCATTTATCTGATGATATTGGCAGCTGTGACACATTGTTGCTTTCTACTATCTCTTTAGCAGCCGTGACACATGGTTCAGCTCTCCACCAATAGCCATTGTCCGACCGATGCGAATGGATGAAACAATATCAAATAAACTCTAGGATGCAGATGAGATAAACCATCAGACCATATATCTTTGTTGCAGGACAAGCCGTCTTATTTTTGAACACATTCAAGCATACGATATCGTTCTCTCGGAGCATAGGCGATAGTGGAACATGTTCATGCAAACACTTACTCTTAGACAAGCGTTTCAGGATTCTTAGTTAAGCAGACAAAGTTTGCTTCAAAGACAAGCTAGGTAAGTTCACTTATTAGCATGCAAGGCAGGTTCTATCATTCTCTTATGAAAACAAGCATTCAAAACTCAGATTCATTATTAAGGCGTGCAAGAATCAGAGAACGAAGTTCTACCAACTTACCTTGATACATAGTGCCGACGCGGAGCGGGAAATTACATACTTACCCACCAACAAAAAGTTTCGTTCTCGAAACTTCAAGGATAAACTTCTCGATATCCCTAGCAGCGATAGTCCTCATCCCTCGCCGTACTCAATCGAAACAAATCAAGTCCAAAAAACATTTGCACAACTTTGAGAATATCTATGGACTTGTTGTATGGAACACTCTATTATAATACAATATCAAGCAAATCTCATAGTCATAGCAACGGATTGGCCAAAGAATCGAATCCTCTCTGATACCATTATGTCACGCCCCGGCCCCGAGGGCCTCCCGACCACCGTTCCTCCGTCGGACCGAAGTCGAATCACCGTGCCTCAGCGCTCCCACGGGGCATGTATGGCCGTTTAATACTGGAACATGATATCGTACGAGCCTGGGGTTGCGCCCGCACAAGGCAATATCGTTAAATTTTGGCTATCATCGCATCGAATCGAGTAAGCAGCGGAGGGACATTGTTGCAATACAATGCATTTAGCCAACTGAGTATTCGGAGCAAATCAAGGGACTGGGTTCTCTGTTTATAAAGGCATCGTTTCATACATTATGTCCCTATATACAAAAGCATGCTCGAGGCAATCGAAACCACATTTTCGGGTCTTGGGGATGAGGCACACCTATCGCTTCCTTGGACGATCCAGCACCTGCAAGCAAGTAAACTATTGGTGGGTCAGTACTTTTATAAGTACTGGTGAGTATAAACAACTGAACATAAGCAAACATTCACTAAAACCAACACTAAGTAATCATGTTATAAAATATTACATTACTAGTGATCTTTTTAGTTTTACCTATGTTCGTAACATGCAGCAGAAGAACAGAGTCATATTACATTATTTTGGAAACATCTTTAAAAATAGAGTTTTATATTCGATATAAGCAAGCAAGCAAGACAAGCCGGTTATTCTGTTTCAGGGTGTGCGCAACATGTCTCGTGAGCTATACTCAAAGACTCTGGAGAAAAATGCACATCTAGACACAAATGTACTTCTAGGGGCAGTCCTCTACCAAGCCAATACAATAAACTATCTTATATGCAGTGCGGTCCCCGAGTAACTCATGATCGGTAGCGGTTGATCCAGTTAACCAGTGACTCATTTATCTGATGCTATTGGCATCTGTGACACATGGTTGATTTTCACTATCTCTATAGCAGCCATAACACATGGTTCATCTCTCCACCAATAGCCATTGTCCGATCGATGCGAATGCATGAAACACTATCAAATAAACTCTAGGATGCAGACGAGACGAACCATCAGACCATATATCTTTGTTGCGGGACAAGCCGCCTTATCTTTGAACACATTCAAGCATACGATATGGTTCTCTCAGAGCATAGGCGATAGTAGAACATGTTCATGCAAACACTCACTCTTAGACAAGGGTTTCAGGATTCTTAGTTAAGCAGACAAAGTTTGTTTCAAAGACAAGCTAGATGAGTTCACTTATTAGCATGCAAGGCAGGTTCTATCATTCTCTTTTGAAAATAAGCATTCAAAAACTCAGATTCATTATTAAGGCATGCAAGAATCAGAGAACGAAGTTCTGCCCACTCACCTTGATACATAGTGCCGACGCGGAGCAGGGCATTACAGGTCTAATAACCAATATAATTGTGAGCAGGAATAGGAGAAGGGGCCCTTTCAAGTGTACTAGACCAAAGGAAAGGAGACATTAAGAGTTATTTTGTCCAGTTCGCTATTCTATATTCAAACGTCTATTAAGCGGATTTTTTGTAATCTAAAATAAACAAAAAAGCTCTATTTATAGCAACTATTAGGTCCTTTGTTTTATCTTCAAATATATTATCATTACGAACGTTCTATCTTGCCCATAGAAGAGTGACAAAATGCTTAAATCTATCACCATCTGCCATGCTTATAACCTCTTCAAGCCACTCCACAATATGAGAATAAGCCCTTAGATTTGTTCGGAAGCCAAAGGGGGACGCCAACCAAAATCGATGACTGATCTCATAATCCTTTAAGGCATGTAAAATCGTTTCATTCACCATGTTACAACAAAAATATATCAGATCACACTCCATACCCTTCTTTCGCAATTCCTGAGCACAAGGAAGCAGGTTCTGTTGAAGACGCCACACAAAAAACTTTATATGGTAGGAATATTGAGACTCGAACACTTACAAATAAGAGGATGAGGAATTTGATCGGGATGGTGTTGATAAATTAATGAATTCGTCTCTTGCCATGTGATATATATTTTTGATAGTAAACAAACCATTCGTTGATCGCAACCTATATTGATGATCCTCTGTCGAGCTCATTCCCAGCCTGGTATTAAGGATTGCACTGGCCTCTTCAGGGGGGAAACAAGTCACAATAAGATCCCTGTGCCATCTTCTCGAGTCGAGATCAACAAGTTCACAAACCTGACCGCTTCCTAGAGCCGTTGGATTATTACAGCTAGCAGGATGGCCTAGAATTAGCTCCAGCACCCAAGTATCAGACATTATCTTAATCTTGTTTCCCGTACAAACCTGCTATCGAAGCCCTCTTTCTAGGGTACATCTCGCCTGCGCATAACACTACTCCAGAAATAGGACTGATTATAATACTTTGTGATCTTCATGAAGTCGTCGTTTGGGAAATACCTTGCTTTCAAAACTCAGGACATAAGAGCTATAGGTAATTGAATAATCTTCTACCCTTGTTTAGCTAGAAAAGCATGGCTGAAGGCGAGCATTTGACGAATGCCAAGACCCATGTCTTCTTTTGACAAACAAAGCTTTTTCTAATGGATCCAATGTATTCCTTTTCCCTTCTGACCAGCTGCCTAAAGGAAACTAGTAGTCATGGACTGAATTTCATGGCATAGAGAACTGGGTAAGAGAAAATAGCTCATGACATAATTGGGAATTTCCTGCGCTACGGCCTTAATGAGAATCACCTTTCCAGCTCTAGGGAGAATTTTTTTCCTTCCACCCCTTAAGCTTTTTCCACACCCTCTTCTTCACATTGTTAAACATCTCACGCTTGGATCTGCCTATGCAAATTGGGAGACCAAGATACTTACCTCCACTGATGGCTGCCTTTACATCCAACACATTCACCACCAAGTCCCTTGTAGATTGGTCAATATTGATACTGAAGGCTACCTCCGATTTCTCCAAATTCATTGGTTATCTGGTAGCTGTCTCATAAGCTTGAAGAAATTCCTTCAATTTATGGCATTTATGGTCATTAGCTTGGCAAAATAACATGCTGTCATCCGCAAAAAAATGTGTGATATTTTTGGTGCCCTTCTGGCTATTGAGATACCACGAATAGAACCGCCAGTCACCGCTTTACAAAGCATGGACGAAAGCCCTTCTGCACACAAGAAAAAAAGATATGGCGACATGAGATCTCCTTGACGAAGTCCCCTTATAGGCTTAACAAAGCCTTTAAGATGCACACTAATTAAGAACGAATAGGACGCATAAGAAATACAAGCCATTATAAGGGGACAAAAGTGAAAAGGAAATTGTAATTTCATCATAATCGCATCAAGAAATTTCCATTCTACCCTATAATAAGCTTTACTCAAGTCTAGTTTCAAAGTAAGCCATCCTTTTCTCCTATTTTTTTAAGGAAATGGAACACTTCTAAGGCTATGACCTTAACTACAGCCAAGTGTCGTAGGACAAGATATACATATGGCTTGACCATATGAAGGTATATTTAAATTTTTATATTATTTTATTTATTAATTATTTGTTTATCTATTCATATTAATTTTTATTTGAATTTGTATGTTAGAAAACCTACTGGTGGCCCGAGCATCGCAATACGGCGATCAGGAAGACATATCGAGGCGCCTGTAGCAAGAAGATACGGGATGCAAATGATAATTTGCAAATAATGGTGGCTGCTTAAAGGGCAAGAAATCTTGGATTCGGGATAATTTTTGGGAGCAGGTGCAAAAGTAGCTCAAGACTCCTTAGTTCCATAAAAAGTCTGAACAAGTGAAAAATGCACGATCTCATACGGGTCTGTATACTGGTGGATCAATCCCCATCGCTATGGATCGATCCCCATCGCTATGCACCATCAACACTTGGTAAGATAATTCGAAGTATTTAAATACTTTTATTATATAGTTTAATAACATCAATCATCAAACTAATACGTTTTGTTAATGTTTTGTACACAGGCGGAGAAGTTAGCAAAGGAGGGGGTGATCCCTCTAGTGTCGGCTTCGTCGATGTTTTTGAGTACTCACACAAGAGGAGGAAAGACGAAATCTATTTGGACGAGAAGGCCATCATGACTATTGTAAGTATTAGAATGTATACTATAAGTTTAAATAATATTAAATATTATTATTTATATTATAAGTTAGAATAACACTAAGTATTATAATTTATATTATAAATTAGAATATTTGAAACAACGTAGATTAGTTTTAACACATTAGAATATTAAGCACGTGTCATTGTATAGGCTGTGTTTCAGTCTCTACAGACTGAGACAGCCACTCCGGCTACTCAGGATAGGGTGGTCGAGATCATCTCTGAGTCTTCCCCAGTGAACACGTTCTCTCCTACGTTCGCTTCCACAAACGACCTTATTATAAAGGCCGCTGGTGGGAGAGGGAAGGGTGGACGCATCTACGGCACCGGCTCCTTGGCGTCGTAAATGTTGGGCATCTTGAGACCTCCACTGTTAGCGCCTTCTTCTTTTTCTCTTTCTCTAGACGTCGCCGAGAAGATACATCATCTTGTTACGGCGACAACCACATTACAAGCCAATATGACGATGATGTAGGAATCTGTTATCACCATGCAGGCCATCATTGGGTCTCGATGACTGTTGGCCTTTATGGTGCCTATGTTCCTCCCGTTGCTGCCTAGATACCCATGGCGCCATAACATCTGCTTCTTCTGGTGCCTATGCTCCTCCCGTTGCTACTGTATCCCTATCCTATCTCCTGCTGCATTGGAGAGGATCCTGAGTTTACTTCCTCCGGAGGTGTTCAGATCACTATCATCAGATATAGCGAACTCACTTCCTTCGGGCGTCTGTGGGACCAGGGACCACTGCCAGATCGGTAATTTTTTTTAATTTAAGACTTATGTTGTTATTGTGATGTATTATGTACTCACAGTGTACTTAATATGGATGATGGATGTATGCAAACATGTATTCTATTATTGTTGTGTATATTTGGATGTAAATTTAATATTTGTATTATTGTGTTTTTTATATTTTTCTTCTGTGTGGTTCCAGCATGCAGTTTGTGCCGTTGAAGGTCCAATCGAACGAAAAGTCCAAGACAAGTTGTGTTGGGTGATTGATGTACCATGATTGACAGGTTATAGATTGCATATAGTGCATATGTGCTGTGATTACTATAATTCAAATTATTATTATTTTAGTTATGTGCAGCTTACGCGTCATCCTGGCAACGACCAGGGACACCTTGGCGACGTAATAAGCTATCACTATATGAGAATTCTTAGCTGAGAGACGAATTAGCAACGTATATCGACGGATACGTGACTCACTAGCGACATTTTGGCTAGTCGCTAAGTCGTCACTGAGTGAGAATCAAAACCTAGTTTCAGTATCAAAAACCTTTGTCCATTGCATATCCATTATCATGTTGACGCATGAGCGATTGATACGCGACAAAATAAGTCATCGCTAAGCCGTTTCTAAGTGAGTATCAGAAATTAGTTTCAGTATCTGAAACAAAATATCCATCACCACGAAGATGCCATATTTGTCGCTTATCCGTCACTTATCAGTCGTTCAATACAGTGGATGAGTAGTCGCTACTCCATCGCCAATCCGACGTCATTGTTTTCCATCACTGGTTTGACAAAAAATCCTCGCTAAACTGTCCGTCGCCAGGTAATCATAAAGTCGTCGAAGCATCGACTACATGGTGACGGAACGTTTTAGCGACAGGTTATTTACCGATGCCCATAAATTGTCCTACTTCAACTGCCAAGTCGTCGCTATTTTTGAATAGCGACAGTTTGGCGATGGATCCAGCCGTCAGTAAACCCCCTGTAATTTTGTAGTGGTAGTATTAGGCTTAGGATATAATTTTAAACGATATTATAAGTGTGATTGGTGTTAACCTGTGTTTTCTACTAACATTTATCTGTATCCTTAACATACATATATTAAGTAATTTTTTTAGCACTTATATTTATGTTTAAGACTCATAGATGAGATTCTAATATAGATCTTCGTATGTATAGGTCATGGAGCATTTCGTCCCTTGCATGTATTGGGACTGCAGCATGAGGAGCCTATACGGATACTACTATTTCATGAGGGACTTGTAGCATCTTGCTCCCAAAGACACTAAAGTTGTTTGGGGTGTTTTATCCATAGTAATGCATTTGATCGTATTGGATGTGGAGGTCGGCACAGAAGTAGACTTCGAAAAGGAGACTTATTATAAAGTTACTAGGGTTCAGATAACCACAGACTTAAACCCATGATTGGGAGGATATGATGGAACGAGGACCGGCTCCAATATTTTATAGGCCCAGGACAAGGCCATAAATGAGGTCCTTATTTCTTTATATTTTTATTATAAATCTAAAATTCAGCAAATCACATAAATTCAAAATACAATAAAATTAGTCGAATGATTCATTATAATGACTTGAATTTTTTTGTTCGGAATGATGGATAGTGACGAGGGCTTATTCCCAAGAGACTATGCAATGGTGGATTACTCTAAGAACTAACCATGAAATTCAAGAAAAGTGATATGAAGAAGACACAGTTTGAAGTAGAATCTATGATTTTATTTCTGGATACTCAGAGAACTGGGGAAGAAGAAGAAATTATAGGAAAGCAAATTCTAAATGAAACTAAAAACAGAAATAGGGATGGCATTTCAAAAAAAATTCCAAGGCATCCATGGGCTTTCCCTGACCCATAGTTTCTTTTTTTTGTTCTAGACCAATCTAAGTTGTTGCTACAAAAAAATAAATTTAATATAGGTCCCCTTGGGGGAGGAGGGCCTAGGCGGCTGCTTAGCCTGCCTCCTCTTGGAGCCGGCCATGGATGGAACATTACCTGAATGGAGGACTCTGCACTAGTAAGTAAAGATCCTCGTGACCGGCATGATAATGATCTAGGATAGTGGATTCTCGGGGTGGGGGATATTTTGATGTACATATTTGACTAGAATGTATGTGATGTAGATATAAATATTTTTGTCTAGTGGAGATACACACATGTACTCTCAACTGTATCACTACAAAAATACTGTTAAATAGCGACGGATCTCAGCGACGGAAACTACTCCGCCGCTGAGTCAGCGACAGAAATTCGACGAAATAACGACTAAGTTATTTATGTAAATAAAATATATTATATTTTGTCAACAAACCGTCACTAATCCGTCGATGTTATTACAGCGACGGATTAGCGATGAAATTACCCGTCGTTGCGAAAACTTAAAATTGCCAGCCGCATTTTATTTTCCCCCCCTCTCTCTCTCTCTCTCTCTCTCTCTATCTCTCTCTCTCTCTCCGGTGACCCCCCCTCGCCCCGACCCCTCCCCTCTCTGGCGACCTCCCCCTCTCCTGCAGCCCCTCCCCCTCACTCGTCCTCTCGAGACCCGACATCTCACTCGCCCTCTCCTTCTCCTCCTCCTCTTCCTCCTCTTCCTCCTTTTCCTCCTCCTCCTCCGACGTCCGACCCCCAAGCCCTCCTCCTCCACCCCTGGACCCTTCCGCCTCCGTCAGATCGCCTTCTCCTCCGGCTAAGGTAACCCCAACCTTCATTTCGATTTGGTTAATTCTTGCATTTGGATTGTGAAAATCTTGACACATGTAGAAACACGATATGTTATACACAGGCATAACAAAATTTTTTGGTATTTTTGATACGTTGGAAACGATATGCTAGACACTGACACGTACAGACACGATATACTTGACACAGACGTCGGATTTGAATTTTGTTAGTTATAATTAGAAAAAATTTATACTAGAAAAGAATCAAGATTAAAAATATATGAGATAATACATTCTGATATATGGAAATACAATATCTCTATAGCATATTCTGACACGGACACAGACATGACACCCGACATATACAAATTATAGTCCTAGTTATATAAAAAGTATTAGATTTAAGGATTTAGAGTGTGTCAATAAATTATTGTACACTTGAATACAAGAATAGGTTTCCGATATGTTGCCCTAAATATATGACCAATAAAATAAAATAAGCAAATATGGACTTGCAAAAAATAGAAAGAAGATTTTTAGCAATTATGAGGTGACATATATATAATGTGATATATATGACATGACATGCTTTGGGGTGTTTGAATTTCTTTATATTAAAGTCATAGTATTATGTTACACATAAACCTCACTAATCATAGATCAGTATCGGACCATTACTATGAGTATCGGGATCGACGATATCAGTAATATCGGTAGTATCGGACAGGAGTATCGGATTATTTGGTATCGGAAACAAATAATTGTTAGTAACTTATTAACATTTTAGAAAAAATAGATATTTATACTTTAGGCATAATTTAAGTATTTTTAGTGTTATTTCTTAGTATTTTTGAAATTGAATAAATAGTAGTCACCCTTGTTGATTGATTTATATAAGCGATAGATAAGTTTTACTCATTCATATGCTTTTAAACTATACCATGCTTTTACACCCTTGCTACTTGGTATCTTTCATTCAAATTAGCGACCAATTTGGTATTTTACATAGGTAAGTTTTCTTATATAGTAGATTATACATAGGTACCTATATATATAATCTTACTATGCTTTTACAACCTTACTATAGATAAATTTTCTTCTATAGTGTTATGTTACATAGGTACCCATATTATACACAAGTCTAAGGTTCAAAGTATCGGTATCGGACCATTACTATGAGTCACCCTTGTCGATTGATTTATATGCAATACTTGGTAACAGTTTAGAATATATATATATATATATATATATATATATATATATATATATATATATATATATATATATATATATATTACTTTATGCATAATTTTAATTATTTTTAGTGTTGTTTTATATGCTATAGATAAGTCTTTCTCTTGCATTTGCTTTTAGCAAGTATCCTAACTAGGTACTCATAGTTCTTTATGTTTTTATTTTTGACATGGTACGTGCATAATCATTCACTTCTATAAGAAAGCAATAAGTCAATACTTAGTTGACCGATCGTGGATGTATAATCGACGACATGAGAGTAGCATTGATTTGACAGATAATTTCAGGGCGGACGTTGAGGAATTTCTCAAATACACCAGTAATCAACCTTATTTCAAGGATGGAAGGCTCATCAAATGCCCTTGTGTCAAATGTCATAATATACCATTCAAAGAGGTGGATCTCATGAGGGAGCATCTCTAAAAGAAGGATTTCGTACCTAACTACAATGAGTGGATGGCTCAAGGAGAACCTTTATTTTCATAATATCATTCCTCCTTTAATATAGAGGTAGAAGAGTCCACTCCCAGAGATAACTTTGAATATCGATCGAGAAATCTGGCGCGTGAGTTGGTATTTGATGCGGACGATCCAAGTTTTGATCCGGAGGATCCGAATTCTGATGCAAAAAAATTTTATGATATGTTCAAGAATGCCGATACTCCGTTATACCCGGGTTGTGATTCTCATTCTGTCATGTCAGTGGTGATACAGCTGTTAAACCTCAAGTCTGATTTTAACTTGTCGCAGAAATGCTAGGACTTAATAATTCAGTTTGTTAGAGAGTTATTGTCAAAAGGATCAAAGGAGTTGCCTGAAAACTTCTACAAGTCATAAATGATGATACGAAAACTCATATTAGGGTACAAAAAGATACTTTGTTGTCAAAATGGCTGCATATTGTACTACAAGGAGAACAATGATAAAGATAGATGTATTTTCTGTCACGAGAACTGGTACAAGCCAATTCGGGGCAAAGAAAAGTCAATTGTCCGAGCAAGGTTGCGTCCCTACAAGTACATACAATTTTTGTCGATCACAAAGAGGCTGCAGAGGATCTATATGTCCGCAAATGCAGTAGAATACATGACACGGCATAGTAAGAAACGAAAGATGGATGGTGGAGAATTATCTCATCCTTCCGATGGAGAGGCATAGAAGTATTTTGATCGATGTCATCCTGAATTTATTGCGGAGCCCAGGAATGTCTGGTTGGGTTTATGTTCTGATGGGGTTCACTCCTTTTGGAAAGTCGAGATCTCAGTACTCTTATTGGCCGATGATTTTGACTCCTTACAATCTACCACCGTAGATTTGCATGAAGACTCCTTACATATTCTTGACACTTATCATATCTTGTCCAAAATATTAAAGAAAAATATAGATATCTACTTGCAGTCGTTGGTGGATGAGTTGAAATAATTATGGCAGTTCGGCGTTCAGACATATGATATATCGAAGGAGCAGAACTTTCAGATGAGAGCGTCACTCATGTGGACCATCAATAATTTTCCAGCATATGGGATGTTATCAGGGTGGAGTACTCTTGGTACTTTGTCTTGTCCGATATGTATGGAAAAGAGTAAGGCATTTCGTCTCCAGAATGGCAGGAAAGCATGATTTTTTTATTGTTACCGTCAGTTTCTTCCTGTGTCAAATCCGTAGAGAAGGAACATATATGTCTTTAGAGTAGATAAACAGGAACTATATCCTCCCCTGTTGAGACTAACAGAAGACAAAGTTTAGAAAGAGGTAGATAGATTGTCGACTGTGATGGAAGATCCGATATCGGCCCTTCACTTTGAAGGGTTCGAACATAAACATAATTGGACGAAGCAGAGTATCTTTTGGGACTTACTTTATTGGAAGGATAATCTCATAAGACACAATCTTGATGTCATGCATATCGAAAAGAATGTATTCAACAACATCTTCAATACGGTGATGGATATCAAGAAAAAATAAAAGATAATTTTAAAGCAAGAAAGGACTTAGAAATTATTTGCAGGCTGTCACGCCCCAGTCCCAAAATACCGAGGGACCAGACACGTGGCAATGGCCAGCAGTACGCACCGATGGACAAACCCAATTTAATGGATCCATCAGGGGCATACTTAAGCTGTAAAACAAAGTCTACGACAATCATGGCACAACTAATCTCATCCACACAAGATATAAAATATGATCCACAGAATATAAGAAATGTAAATCATCAACCAGTCTCAACAAAGTACTTCGGGGAACAACCCGATAAACATCTTTTACAATGGTTCAACAGACCAGAATATAAATGACTGAAATAAATAAAATAATGAGCATGAAACATGGATGCTCAGAAAAAGTCTTCAGCTAACACCTCGTCCTCGGGTGTCGGTATAGCTCCTGGATCAGCTCCTGTTGCGGTCCCGTATACCTCGGGATAGATCTCGTCCTCAAATCCTGGGGACATAATCCATATCCAGGTCCTCAGGGGACATAGCAAGGTACAGAAAATATACAAGCCAAAATATAAGCAGTGCAGCAAATAATGAGAATAATAGGGTAAGTATGTAATCATCTGTGTGAAATGCAAGAGAGAGAGAGCATCAATAGTACTCAGGTTGAAACAACTACAAGCTCTGTGTAGGGGAGCCGGTAGCAGTGATATCATGAGGTGGTCTAGCTCAGCGGGAGACTGAGTAGCCGGCATAATATAGTCAACCTGTAGCATGTGGGTCTCTCCAGCAATAGATGGAACAATAAGGGAACACTAAATAACCAGCTAAGTGATATGCAAGATGAGAGCAGCACTAGAACTCAGGCTGAAGCCACTACAAGCTCTGTGTTGGGGAGCCGGTAGCAGCAGTAATAATGAGTAATGGGGCAAGCTCGGGCTTCAGAGTCTTGTGCCTCACAATAATAGGGGTTTATATATATGATCAGCCTGTAGCCTGTGTGTCTCTCCCCACCCAATATAACCACGCATATCATGACCATAACGTCTCATGTCCATGTCAAGCCGGATCATAACTAATGCAACAAGTCATAAAGTATCTATGAATATAGTATCTCTGTCAAGTCTTGTATCCTATACAGAATCACCATGAATATCTCAGAAAGATCATGTCTCATGAATAGTGTCAAGTGTCATGGGTCAAAGTGTACTTGATAAGACAAGTACGAGAAGATAAAGTGTCACGAATGTCCAGCTCTAGATGACAATACACAACACCGCGTACGGTGTTGGCACCCGACTATTAATCAGACGCTAAGTGCGTCACACGGTCCTAGGTTAAGCATGCACAGCAATATAATGAAGCAAGAAAAGTATGTAACAATACTGCAGAGTTTGGCAAGGTACACTTGCCTGGTGTCCGAATACCAACAGTCGTTCCTGTATCAGTGGATCATGTGGGTACTCCTCCAAAAGCTGTAATAAATATCACCAACAGTCTCAAAAGATATCAAATAGCTAAAAACGCCTGTCCTTAAGTCTAATTTGGACACAAGGGCAAAAATGACATTTTTGGCCCAAAGCGGGGTCCACATGTGGCCCACTTTGCACCGAAAAGCGTGTCAGGGTCAAAGGTCTCCAAATTCCTCAAACTCAGTGTCAACAAGTCAGGAACGATGATACAAACCAAACGGAACTTCTAGAATTGGATTCCGATGAGCCGATCACAAAATCGTCCGTCAAGTGGAGCATGTGGGGCCCACGATACACGATTTTGTCAACATTCTCAGAATCGAACCAAACTTGGGTCACAGGACCAGCGTATTGCTACGAGTCCGATGGCATAAGTTTTATCTCGATCCGACGTGTGTACACAAAGTTACAGCGTGTTCCAGAATGGACGGATACGGGGCGTTGTCGGCGGATACGCATTAATTTCGGTGTGCACGCACATCCGAATCGACTTCTGCGAAATCCCACACGTCCGTATCAACGTCGCGCACATTTTGGTAAAGACCGCGTGCGACCAAGTCGTCCCGTTTGGCGGAGCGCACTCAGTTCCGGGGTAAAACAGGGCATTATTTTTTCTGTTTTTGGATCGCGGTTTGCGATCACCACAGGACGCGATACACCGAGCGGGTTGCACGGGCACCGAGAGGGTTACACAGTCTACGCGTTGCAACTGACGGAATCAAAAATGGGTTTACAAGGAGAGAGAAAATAATACCTGAACAGGGCTCCGAGAAGTCTGAATTCCAGTGTTCGGTGACTGTTTCGACACAGTACCTGTCTGAACTGCTGCTGTGTCCGTGTCCGGGGTTCTAGGGATCTGGATTGATGAACAGGCCGGAGGGGATGGCTGCACCGTGGCCGGCCGGAGGGGATCGCACAGCCGGTCGGGGTCGGGGACTCCGCGGTGGTCGAAAACGCACAGCCGATCGGGTCGGAGAACGCTGCAGAGGGGGGATCGGTCGGTCCGGCGACAGCGGCGAGGTGGAAGAAGTCGATCAGCGGGGATCGAGCGGCGGGGGTCGAGCGGAGTGCTCGGGTCATTGCGGCCTGGCGACAACGGCGAGGTGGGGAGATGAAGTCGTCGAGGTCGCGGGGTCTGGCGAAGATGGGGGAGCCGGGTGGAGGAGTTAGGGCTGAGGAGTTGGGGTTCGACGAGGGGTCTGGTGGCCGTGCTCGAGGCGTGGAAAGAGGAGGGCTGATCGGAGAAGATGACGGCAGGGGGGGTGAGCTAGGGTTTCTGAGGGCTGGCACGGAAATCGAGAAGATTTTATAGGCGGTCTACAGTAAATCCGGCGGGACTAGGGTTTTCAGTTGGGTTTCGGGTCCGGGTCGGGTTTGGCTCGGATCTTCTCCGACCCGACCCAATATGCGGTTTTGGTTCAACCAGATTGGGTTCGGTTCAGTCAGGTTTGGTTTGGTTTGGATTTATAGGTCCAATAGCTTTTAGGGCGTAAAACGCGTTTTCGGAGTCCAATAAATTCACCGAAAATTACCCTATGTCCGGTTTTCCATTTTGTACCATAAAATATTATCTTTATAATATTTTAACATTAATTAACTGGATAAAAAAATCCTTTAATCATAATTACCTTGGTTCTTTATCCAGAAAAATACCAAAAATTGAGGAAAAATTATATTAAAATTATTCTGAAAAATCAGGGTGTTTACACAGGCGTTCAGATTTGCACCTAAAACAAAGTGCAAACGGTAATTGTGTGTTGCCCCGTTCCCCCTATTCGGGGAGCGCAGCTAAGAAATACAAGACGGTATCGTTCGATCGGGATAGATTGAAACAAGATCTTATCCTCGTTATGGATTTGCTTCTTCGGAATCGATTCCCATATTCAGTGGACCGTGCCCCCAGGATCGACTTAGCGGCAGAGTCAGGAGGGACCTCTCCGCTGCAAGTTTTCCTTGCCTTAGTTTTTGATGTCGCTTTGTTGCTTTCGTGCTTTGAGTTGGTTTTCGGATTTGCTTGAGTTTTTTTGAACGGTTTTGATAGATTTTATTATTTTTGTTCATTGAACTGCACTTCAATTCCGAGATTTGGAAAGAGTGGAAGAGGTATTGATCAACTGTTCGTGGCAATGCAGGTGAACGAGCAGTAGACGATACGCGAGCGGAGTCCTGAAGCACCTCTTTCCTTCTCCCTTCCAACCAACGAAGTGAGTGGCTTATATTCGATTCAGTTGGCCCTTCTTCCAAGTCTTCACACCTAAAAATCTTGCATTCTTGTTTGCCCGATCAAACGATACCAAGTAATAACTAAAAGATGTCAAGATAAAAATAAATAGACTTAGATTATTATGCTTGTTATTCAACTTGGGAATGATTACTTATACTGCATGCTTGTTCGTTTAGAAATGCTTATCATATGCATAAATACAAGTTAGAATGTATACTTCTTGTTCAAAATATGCTATGTATAGAACTCATCCTGCCATGCAACAAACTATTCAGGAAGACTATGCAAATGAATCATGCAAAATACTACTTGTCTTGTACTCGTGTTGCCTCAACTGCATGAATGTTTAACTTATATGAACATCGTTTGATCATGGACAACTTGTGCACAAGGTCAATGATTCCTGCGAACGGTCGCTGGGGCACTGGCACCGATCCGATCCGGACAAAACTTCACGATAGTCTCATATGCTGGACAGGATGGCGTGTAGCACCTCGCATACTTTCGTTGCATAACATCCTTGTTCAAGACTATAACTCGTCCCTTATGGCTTCTGGCCATTGATCTCCATGTATATTTAAACATGTGCAAGCTAACTTGTGTCTTCGTGGCAGGAAAGGACATGGTAAGTATTGTGCAGGTGGTTCAGACGGGTAGGTAAATGCTATCGAACGGTGGCAAGTTTATTACAGTAGTTTCATTATATATTGCTTGATGTAAAATGAACTAAGGAAAGATAGAAAGACCACAAATAATATGCATGCTTCATATAAACAACGTATTGATTGGTATAGTTGGGTTAGCTTGCCTTCACCAGTATATTTTGATGTACTGACCCTCGTTGAAACAGGTTCCCCGCACTAAGGAGAGCCGAGCGAGGAGCAGAAGTCAATCCCCGATCCAGTCCAGCTGTAGGCGCATCCTGAGTGTGCCATCTTTTGAAGCAATTTTTGAAGCAAGAAGCTAGCTACTCAAGAACATAATACAGCTCCGTGGAAATGCCATCATTCCACCAGGAGGTCTTTATATTTTGAAGTTTTAGTAAAGGGATGTAATGTACAGGACAACTATCTCATTTTTTGTCAACATTTTGTAAGCCCGTGCGGTAATCCTTATGACTCAGTTCAAGAGTTTGTAATAGATGTTCATATCAATAAAGAGAACTTTTTCATATTTCAAATATGTGTTTCAATTTATCTGCGTACTCTGAATATGTGCTCGTTATGCAAAAATACCTTAGCCTTGTGCGGTGTGCAACCTAGGCCCGCAAGGCGTCAAGCCCGGGGGACGACTATCGATTCCACAGAATCGGGGTGTGACATGTTGGTATCAGAGCACAGCTTCAAGTTCCTTTGACCCTCGTGTTGGAAAAGTTCCTTTAACGATCAAATCCATGTGCGAACTCTTGAACTCGTTAGGCCAAAATGAGATACGTTTATGCAATAAGTCCATAATACATTATGATCCTGATATAATTTACCTTCTTTTGAAGGAATGGCACCAGCGCAATCCTCAGCGCTAGCACCGGGCGAGACACAAGCCCAAGAAAGTAGTTCAGGCACTTCGGGAAGTTCAAGGAGCCAGCGAGCCATGTCTCACATCGATCCCATCCAGCAAATGATGCGGATGTTGGAAGCAAACCAACAAAGGGACGAGGCTCGCTATGAACGGGCCGAGAAGCCAGCGGAGGAGAGGCAACTCAAGTTTTAAGACAATATAGAAGCCCGATTCTCAGTCCAACAAAAGCAGGTGGATACCTTGCAGCAAATTGTTCAGACTTTGGCCTCCAACCACTCAGCAGCAACAGCGCCTACACCGGTAGAGAAACCCGTGCTTGAAGTCGAGACACCTCAAACTCCAAGGAAGAGGGATGTGACGGCCTTCTACTTTGGCAATTTCAAGAAAGTCTGCAACACGTCATTCAAAGGGACTGGGGACCCAATCGTGGCTCTAGATTGGTTGGCCAAACTTGAAGACCATTTCTCCCTGCTGGTGGTCCCCGAAGAGAAGTGCGTCGCATGCGCTCAACTGCAACTCCATCTTAACGCGCACGATTGGTGGGACGTGCATCGACGATCACTTCAAGTTGACCATGGAGAGGAGGCGATCACTGGGCTACTTTTTGTGGCGCGTTAGAAGAGGATTTTATACCCCCTTCCGTGCGTCGTTAGAAGGAGAACGAGTTCGTACAACTACGGCAAGGCAGCATGACAATTAAGCAATACTCCGCCGAGTTCAACAGGCTCGCTAAGTTTGCCAGGTCCTATTTACCTGATGCAGCGAGTCATGCCAGGAGATTCGAAGGAGGTCCGTGCCCTGCCATCCATGCGCACGTAGTCGTTCATCGGTACGAGACTATGCGGGGAGTCATGAATCATGCCCTCTCTCTTGAACCACAGTATCCTCACGTTTCTACCGGCGCTGTGTATACCTCCAATCACAAATACCATAGCAACGAAAGAGGAAACAACGCTGCAAAGTTCCCTAACAACGATGGTGCACAAAGAGGAAACCCAAGGAAATCATGTATTTTCTGCAAGAAACCAGGGCACACGGCTGAGAAGTGTCGCAAGAAGCTCGGACAATGTGTCAGTTGCGGTAATTCAACCCATATAATTCGTGATTGCCCAAGCTACTCAGTTCATCATCCTCAACATAATGTTTTCTAGCGGTAGGTTCTATTCTTAAGTTTCGATATGAAACTTCTAATTAGTTGGGTAGGATATGGTGCCCCGTTCCCCCTATTCGGGGAGCGCGGCTAAGAAATACAAGACGGTATCGTTCGATCGGGATAGATTGAAACAAGATCTTATCCTCGTTATGGATTTGCTTCTTCAGAATTAATTTCCATATTCAGTGGACCGTGCCCCCATGATCGACTTAGCGGCAGAGTCATGAGGGACCTCTCTGCTGTAAGTTTTTCTTGCCTCAGTTTTCGCTGTCGCTTTGTTGCTTTCGTGCTTTGAGTTGGTTTTCGAATTTGTTTGAGTTTTCTTGAACGATTTCGATAGATTTCATTATTTTTGTTCATTAAACTGCACTTCAATTCTGAGATTTGGAAAGAGTGGAAGAGGTATTGATCAACTGTTCGTGGCAATGCAGGTGAACGAGCAATAGACGACGCGTGAGCGGAGTCCTGAAGCACCTATTCCCTTCTCCCTTCCAACCAACTAAGTGAGTGGCTTATATTCGATTCAGTTGGCCCTTCTTCCAAGTCTTCACACCTAAAAATCTTGCATTCTTGTTTGTCCGATCAAACGATACCAAGTAATAACTAAAAGATGTCAAGATAAAAAGGAATATACTTGGATTATTAGCTTGTTATTCAACTTGGGAACGATTACTTATACTGCATGTTTGTTCGTTTGGAAATGTTTATCATATGCATAAATACAAGTTAGAATGTATACTTCTTATTTAAAATATGTTATATATAGAACTCATCCTGCCATGCAACGAACTGTTCAGGAAGACTATGCAAATGAATCATACAAAATACTACTTGTCTTGTACTCGTGTTGCCTCAACTGCATGAATGTTTTAACTTAATATGAACGTCGTTTGATCACGGATAACTTGTGCACAAGGTCAATGGTTCCTGCGGACGGTCGCTGGGGCACTGGCACCGATCCGATCTGGGCGGAACTTCACGATAGTCTTACGTGCTGGACAGGATGGCATGTAGTACCTCACGTGCTTTTGTTGCATACCATCCTTGTTCAAGACTATAACTCGTCCCTTATGGCTTCTGGACAGTGATCGCCACATATATTTAAACTTATGCAAGCTAACTTCTGTCTTCGTGGCAAGGAAGGACATGGTAAGTATTGTGCAGGTGGTTCAGACGGGCAGGTAAATGCTACCGAACGGTGGCAAGTTCACTACAGTAGTTTTATTATATATTGCTTGCTGTAAAATGAACTAAGGCAAGATAGAAAGACCATAAATAATATGCATTCTTCATATAAACAACGTGTCGATTGGTATATTTGGGTTAGCTTGCCTTCACCAGTACGTTTTGATGTACTGACCCTCGTTGAAACAGGTTTTCCGCACTAAGGAGAGCCGAGCGAGGAGCAGAAGTCAATCCCCGATCCAGTCCAACTGTAGGCGCGTCCTGAGTGTGCCATCTTTTGAAGCAATTTTTGAAGCAAGGAGCTAGCTACTCAAGAACATAATGCAGCTCCGTGGAAAGGCCATCATTCCACCAAGAGGTCTTTACATTTTGAAGTTTTAGTAAAGGGATATAATGTACAGGACAACTATCTCATTTTGTGTCAACATTTTGTAAGCCTGTGCGGCAATCCTTATAACTCAGTTCAAGAGTTTGTAATAGATGTTCATATCAATAAAGAAAACTTTTCCATGTTTTAAATCTGTATTTTAATTTATCTGCGTACTCTGAATATGTGCTCGTTATGCAAAAATATCTTAGCCTTGTGCGGTGCGCAACCTAGGCCCGTACGACGTCATGTCCGGGGGACGACTATCGATTCCACAGAATTGGGGCATGACAAATTGGGTCAATCCTCCAGCGCCATTTACATTGAGTAGGGAGAAAAATTGATAATATGTGACTAGATTTCAAAATTAAGATTTCCTGACGGCTACGTTTCAAATATGGCAAGATGTGTCGATCTCAATGAATGCAAGCTGACATGAATGAAGAGTCATGATTGCCATGTATTTATTGAGAGGTTACTACCTATTGCTCTGAGAGAGATGTTGCCTCATCAAGTATGGACTCCGCTGGCCGAATTATCTATATTTTTTAGAGATTTGTGTTCAAGCAAGTTGATGGTGCAACTTTTAATAGAACTTAAGGAGAAGAGTGTATCGACATTGTGCAAGTTAGAAAGGGTGCTGCCCCCCTGGGTTTTTTTATAGTATGGAGAATTTGTCGATTCATCTTGCATATGAAGCACGTGTCGGTGCTCCCGTCCATTATCGATAGATGTATCCATTTAAGAGATATAAATTGGTTAGTTTGTACTATTAATTTCTTTACTCAAATAATTCTAATATTTAATATATTATCTATAGGTATCTACATCACCTAAAGAATAAAGTGGGCAATAAGGCTCATATAGAAGCTTCGATATGTGAAGCATATATCATTAAGGAGGTTTCAAACTTCTGCTCTATCTACTTTGATAATCATGTCAGAACAAATCGTAATAGAGCCCCAAGGAATGATGACGGTGGGGTTGATGCACCGAATAGTGTAAACTGCACTATCTTCAATGTGGGAGGCAAGCCTACAAGTCCTACTAAAGTATGGTGGTTGGAAGACGATGAGTTTGAAGCCACTCATCGGTATATATTATTAAATAGTAGTCTTGAGGAGATGCTAGATATTGAGAAGTAAGCGACACATCTTTGCTACATATTTTAATTTTGTATATACTTTGAAAAAAAGTACTCTAACTATTCTCTTTATTATCATAGTACTTTTTGAGCTGAGGTAAAAATAGAGAGAGCGAATATTAATGATGATGATCTTGCTAGAGAGGTTAATAGAAAAAAATTATCATTGTTCCATAATTATGTACGGATCCTTAACATTAAGTATTCTAAATTTAGTATTCCGACCAATCTTTGTCTAATATTTATATGATACGTGATGTTTCAGGTTTTTCGTCCTGGTACAGTATAACCATCACTTTTTAAGTTAGGAATATTTTAATCATTTTGGTATTATTATTATTGATATATTTTATTACAAAAAAAATTATGTGGTTGTATATATATATATATATATATATATATATAGATGATTGTGTGTTAGCCCTTAGTTAGACTAGTTGCTAATGAACCCAACTAGACTTGAACCCAACTAGACTTGTCATGACCATTAGTGCACCAATTAGTTTAGTCATGGTTGATTAATTTAATTAGGGAGAATGATCAATAACCCCTTGTAATTAAATTAGAAACCCTCTTAGTTAAACCCCCATTTATTAAATAATTCTTTATGACAACATAGAGGAGCATTTTGGATATTGTGCCTTAGCCAATCCTAACCCTAGTGGCCGAACCTATAAAGAGG
Source organism: Iris macrosiphon (assembly GCA_036927795.1). Classification (NCBI taxonomy): domain Eukaryota; kingdom Viridiplantae; phylum Streptophyta; class Magnoliopsida; order Asparagales; family Iridaceae; genus Iris; species Iris macrosiphon. The sequence continues at coordinate 52,263,510 of JAYESA010000020.1, read as the reverse complement.
GGGGGGGAAGCCTCCATCTTCTTCATTATTGTCTATGAAGAAACCCTAAGTTTAGTTCTTCCCTCTAAGCATTCATTCCCTCCACCAAATTCTTTTAAAACTAAGCCCCATCCCTCTCATTTTCATCCCCATGGAGAGCTAGAATCTTGAGGATTATAAGAGGCTAGAAGAAGAGGAACATTGGTAGGAGTTGGAGTCCATTTCTCATCCTTGTGCTCATTGGAAGGAACCACATTAGAAATCCATCTCCTAATAAGTAAAATCTTATTTCCCTTGTCATTTTCATACTAGAATGGTGTAATAGACCCATAGGAACCCTTCCTTGGCTTAGGGCTACCCATAGGAAGAAGAACTAGGTCCATAGGAGGCCATTGGAGAGAGTTACATGGAGTTTTGTGGACATTTAGAAAAAACTCTGAGATGACACACCAAGTGTTTGATGGAATGCCTAGTGTGTCATTTCTTATTATTTTATATGTATTTGATGTTAGATGTATATGTATATTAGTATAAATATTGGTGGATATGCATTGTGTCTTGGTGGTGATGTAGTAACTATTGGGGATGTGTGTAAGGAGGAGATTTGCTACCAGTGCACAGTGCACTGATATGTTATGGTGTATCACAGTTCAGTAAATAGTATGGGGGAATCAGGTATTAGGCTTAGTTGTGTGAGAAAGAGAGGAGTGCATGTGAAGAGATGAGAGGATAGTGTCATTTGTGTATTAAGTATAGTGAGGACTGTGCTCACAGTATTGGTATTTATTAGTGTGTGTGTGTGTGTGTGTGTGTGTGTGTGTGTGTGTGTGTGTGTGCCTAGTTATCTAATTACCTATCAATCTATCTAACTAGCTACCTATCCAGATATTATGGTTGTTGCATCTAGTGTGTTATTGGTTAGAGCATGATGCGCAATCGGGTATTAGAGGGTATTGATTTCAGTGGTTGTAGATATTGTTATTGGTAGGGGAAAGAATGGTACGCAGTTGTTGTTAAAGCAGTTGCTAAGGAGTCGGGTAAATGGGCAGTTGTTGCAGTAGCAACTGCTGTTCTTGAGTTGCTGGTATGGCAACAATCGGGTTTCATAGTGTATCAAATTCTTGTATACATCAGACCTGTGTGCAAGAGGTTTATGTGAGTGAGTGTGGGTGTTCCTAACTAGGTACTATGATTAGATACCTGTGTGATTGATTGGTTGTGCAAGCAACTGCAACTGAGTTAGTATCAATCACTGTACACTAGTGTATGGGTGATTCATGTGTGATGGTTGGAGGATGCTGGGCTCGAGTGATGGTAGGAATGTAGTGGCATCAGTCAGTTAGTTGTTGTGTTCAACAACAACATAATTTCAGGTATGTAGGGGTGTAAGCATGGCAGGAATGCATATTATGAGTGTGTGTTTTTAGTTTTGGATATGTGGGAGCTCAAAGGTGCACATCAAGTTGCAAGTAGGGTGAGGTGAAAGTGAATGCAAGTGCCAGCTTAGTGGAGTGATTATTAGTATCAAGTGTTTAGATAGGGAGTTCGGGATTGAGTTGTAGGTTTGGAGTACTAAATTACAGTGCTTTGTGATGCATTTAACAACCAAGTGCATAGCATTCGAGTATGGAAGCATTTAGCAGCAACTTTAAGCTGCAAGTAGCAGCAGTAGGGTGAGAGGCAAGGTGTCGGGTTCTTATGTGAGGATTTGTGCATTGGTGTAGGATGTTCATGACTGATACATTGGTGTATCATTGCGTATCAGTCAATAGATGAGGTGGGGTCCTGACCTGTGTATCAGTGATACACAGGTGTGGGCAAGTGGTGCTCGGGTATTAGACTTAGAGTGTAGGTATTGTGTACTAGTGACTGAACCTTAATGTGCCAAATATAGGAGAAACCAATGTAACAGTGGAACCAACAATGAGCTTAGGTAGCTGTTCAAGAGTAGGGAGTGTGGGTCTCGTATCAGTAATGTGTATGGAGTCTAGGTGCAGGTACCTAGATACACCTACATGTGTATATATATAGGTGTTGTGACATATTGTGATATGAGGGATAAAGTTGAGTGTAGCAGTTGGTTTAGAGTGTGTTCTAGCATGATGTGTATCATGGGATTGACACAAGTGTCAGGGTAAAGTACCTGGGAGTGAGTGTGTTGGCACTTGAAGACTGTGCAGTAGTGTAAGGGTTGCCCTGTTGTGAAACCTGCAAGCAGTGCACTGTGTCAAGATACTCAGGTTTCAGGAGTGCAAGTGCACTGATGGAGTAGTAAGTCTCAGTCCAAGTGGTGCAGATGGGAGGTTTGATGAGCATTTTGTGTTTGCAAGGGGAAGATCTGCACAGAACAATGCACAGGTAAGTGTGCATTGCAGTGAGGGACAGTAAGGAAAACTAGAAGGGGCCATGTGTATATATTAAGGTATTGTGTGTTATGGTAGCTAGATATTGATAGCAAGGTATTGAGTACTAGGTATGGGTTAGATAATAACTAAGATATGGGGTAAGTATCTAGGTATTTGGAATTATATTAAGGTATATGAGGGTAAGATATTGGTACTAGGTATATAGTTAAGATGCTATATAGTGTTAGTGTATATAAGTTAGATAATTATATATACATCTAGCATGATATCTAGCATATCATAGATATTAGTATTAGTTGACTAGTTAGACCTAGAGTTGACTAATTTGACTAAAGTCAACCTTTGACCTAGTTTGACCCCGTTTGACCAGAATGACCTAGTTTGGCCTAGAAATCACTAATTTCATGTATTTAAACTCATTTATCTTTCATTACACCTAGTAACCTATAAATTCTTATATAGGTTTCTTTGACACCAGTTCGGACACCGTTCTACCTTATTTTCTCAGGACCTCAGGCGAGTACATTCTCTGTTAGTTTTCAGTACTTAATAGTGTATATATCGCATGTTCTAGATCTGTTTTACTTGATTCTGATACCATGATTACACGGAAAGGTATTATATGGATCGAGTCAGGAGATGTTATTTATTTAACGTGTGCATTGGATACTTCTTACACATATACTTTATCGTGTGCTTCGGGTATTCTTTGTGCTCGTACATATCGTGTTCTCGGTGTGCTTATATTATATTTGTATGCGTAACGTGTCATGATTTGATCCATGAATATTGGTCGGGACGAGGGAGTAGGAGTTGATTATGTGATCAAACCCTTAGTGTACTCGTGTGCATGTCAATTACACCCTACACGTGTAATTGAGTTACCATAGAATATTCGTGTGCAACCTAAACCGATCACATAATAAACTTGTACTCTAAGGCACTAGTTAGTATCATTAGTTCTCTTATTTGCAGTTCTCTTATTGCAAGTTCATACCATGTTGCTTATATTTACTCTTCCAGTTATACTTTTACTTCCTAGTTATCTGTGCATCTTGTATTCATTTATATTGTTGTTATATATTCTCTACCATGTATATGAAACTGCTTTTAGAGTTTGTACTTCGCTCCTTTCCTGATTGGATATATTTTTTTAAACGAATGTTTAGAGGACTGGTGTCCTACCTACTACGGCCCGCAGGACGGAGAGCAGCTGAGGTAGATCCTTTAGTCCAGGATGATCTAATTCCAGCTGTCGAGGAGACTCACCTAGCTATAGAAGACCAGTAGCTAGTACCTTTTATTTGTACTGGGTATGTTTTCATCTTAGACCTTGGCATATTATTTATTTTGAGACCCTTCGTGTTATTTGCTAAACTCTAGACTTGGATATTGTAATGACTTGTTATTTTCCTTCTTTATGATATCATGCCATGATCTATCTCTAGTTTGTTTGATTGAGTATTGATATTATATATATTCATCTTGTCCCACCTTTGGAGTGAGTTACCATTGACAGGATATACATATATCATTGCGTGAGTTGTTAGAAGGTATTGTGGACCCTTACAGTATTCTATGTCGATGCTGCGGCGTAGGCTAGACGTACCCACGACTCATGCCCAATTTTCGGGTATGGGTTGTGACATACAAAGTTACAGAACGAACGAGTTCGAGCATTAGCTATCGGACCAAGCAAGAGGGCAAAGTGTTGGGATGGATACACCATCAATGGCTTCAAATTTAGAACCACTGATAAGCCTATTAATTAATCATTTGTCAATGAGGAGGCTAATTATACAAAGAATTCTTGAGTAAGTGTGAGGGGTTCTATCTACGATGAGGATCCAGAATTTGACTATTACGGTGTACTAAGAGATGTCGTGGAGACGGAATACTCTTATGAGACAAAAATTGTGTTATTTAAATATGATTGGTTCGACACAACACCCAAGCAAGGATAAAAAAATTGACAACCAGTTTGGGTTTGTTGATATAAATTATGGAAAAAGATATGTAGATTTTGAACCATTTGTGTTGGCTAGTCAAATGGTTTAAGTATATTATACGAGCTAACCTAGTCGACGACGCAATAATAATGATTGGTGGGTTGTATGCAAAACTAAAGCTAGAAACAAATATAATGTTGGGGATCTAGCATACCAGGAGGATAAGATAGCCATGCCTTAACCTACATATATGAGTTTGGCCGGCGTTGATGGTATGGAGGTTGATATTACCGTAGAGGATGATAGAGTTAATGAAAATTAACATAGAAGATTTACCTCATATAGAGGAGGACTCTGATATGGAGGTATCAAACGAGGAATAAGAATTGGAAGTTGAAGGTGATAGTGAAAGTGAAAATGAAATTGAAGAAGTAGAAGATGAAGATGAAGACGGTTCAAAAAATGATTCGGAAGATGAAAAAGATTAGTACGTACACACATATGCATTAGCTTCGATTATTTATTTATTTAATGACACGGTTATTATTTATTTCATAATCACACTAGTATTTATTTATTTTACCACACCATCCATTACTTTATGATGTCTTGATGTCCCTATTTTTATTTATTTTATAACATCATCCATTATTTACTGTCAAATTTACCTATGGCCGGACGAGGACGAGGACGTATACGACGATAGGTTCCTAAAGGATCTTCTTCCCAGCATCCTCCAGCTACTCCGGATGCAGGTCGCATACGACCATCTGAGGACACGTTCGTAGATGCCGAGGATGGTTTATCCCTGCCATATACCCATTCATCGGTAGGGGGAGCTACTCCATCTCCCGGGCTTCCCTCAGCTTCTACCCCTGTCGGTACTCCTGTGACTACTGCGACTGCTAGTACACCGGCTACTCCACTAGTTGCTCCTACTGAAGCAAATCCATATCCAGGCCTCCTGGTGGAGCACACAGTATATGTCCGTCATCCAGGATTTGTAGATCCTCCTACTCTACTAGAGCGACCAGCTAATATCGATCGTCCAGAGTTGTGGGCCGATGGATCGACGTAAGTACTTATTGTCAATTCACACATTTATTTATTTATTTATTTTTTTCTTATTGTATATTGTTTACTTATTTCAGGTTATTGTTTACTTATTTCAGGTTCTTTCCGACCAAAGATGACACTGATCTAGGGGACGTCATGTGGGAGAACTTTCATGGCCCTTATATCAACTTCAGTAACGTCCCGCTTGATCGACGATTCATTTGGCTGTATATGTTGCGGGTATGTATAAGATTTTTATTTAGAATAATATATAATTTTTTGATTAAAATGCTAACAATTATTTTTTTAATTTGTAGAAAAGTACTGGTGGCCGGATCATAGAGAGTCTGCGATCTGAAAGTGCTACAAGACCATCGCCAGCAAAAGGTTCGGGGATATGATCAATGATCATAAGGTGTTGGCGTCACATTCAGGGGATCTTCGTAAGGAGTGGCTCAAGGAGGAGTTCTGGGAGAAGATGAAGGAGAAGATGGAGGCCCCGGCCTATAAGGCCAAGTGCGAGAAGGCGAGAGTGTCCCGTGCTAAGAACGGTCTCCACACTGGTGGATCCATTCCGACCGTCAAGCATTTTTTACGGATGGTCAGTATTATAATTTTTTGCTAGATCAATTTTTGATAATTCTTATTTTTTTATTAATTAATTACTTAAATTTTATAGTGCCAGGCGGCCATCAGAGCCAGGGAGACCCGAAGACCATTGACTTTTCCGCAATCTTTCAGCGGACACACAAAAGGAAGAAGAATTGGAAGCTCGTAGATGAGCGGGTAGCAAAAGCATACGTAAGTTGTGTTTATAAATTTTTGCATACGTAATTTAATTATATTTGTTTACCCTAAAAATCTAACCTTAACTTTAATATTGTTACCTATGATATCTAAAAACTTTAACTCTAAATCTAACCTACGATATCTAAATTTAACTCTAAACCTAACCTTAGTTGCAGTCAATAAAAAGATTAATCCTAACCTACGATATCTAAACATATTTACATAAATAAATATAGGAGACGTATGAGACGTTGGAGGGTGGGGCTAAGAGCAGTACACCGACTAAGAGAAAAGGTCGGTGGGTACAAGCTGTCGGGAGAGGGAAAGGCAGAATCGTGTACGGGATTGGATCGTTGGCATCCCAGCCGTCGGTTCTTTCCAGAGTTCCTCCGATGGCTCCTCCAGCTCCATCAGAACCTGGCCCTGACGTTCCTTCTAGTGCTATGAGTTTAGAGCAGATCATAACGACTCTGTTAGAGGTACAGAGGCAAGTTAGACAACTGACAGAGCCTTGTGATCCTGCAGCTCCTGCTCCTTCGACGGCTCCAACGATGGCTACTCCAGCTCCTCCGACGGCTCCTCCGGCTCTATCTCCAAAAAATTTCTGCTGCTCCGCCTGTTATTCCTGAGGATCTACAGTAAATCGTCGCTGCGGTTATGGCGCAGTACATAGCAAGCCGACAGCCACCACCGCCTCCGCCTCCACCGTCGACTTGATTTTTTTTGCTTTTTTGATAATTTGACAGTTTGTTGAATGTACTATTTATATAACTTTATATGTTTGGATTATGGTAGTGTATGATAATTTATGGATATGCACTTGTATTTAAGTTCTATTGTATTTGATGTGTTTGAATATATTCTATTGTATTTGAATCTCTGATTGATTTTGTATAATGTAACAGGAGCAGGAAGTAAGTGATTCTATTCTGTAAAAAAATATTTATGTTTAGCGATGGACTAGCGACGTATTAGCGATGAAAAACTGAAAAATTCCAGGTCCACGACGGATCTGCTACACTTTAGCGACGGAATAGCGACGAAAAATGTCGTTGCTAAATATGTCTGGTACAAAAAATATGACAAATTTGTATCAGAAATAGTCGCTAAATCCGTCGCTATGTCCGTCATCGTTAGCGACGGATTAGCGACGAAAATTTTGTCGGTGAGCTTCTGAAAAATTTGGTAAAAATAGGCTCACATTTTCTGTCGCTAATCTGTCACCAAACACAGCGACGTAAATAATACAACGATAATCCGTTGCTGAGTTATCGTCGCTACGCTCGTCACTAATCCGTCGACATGGCAACGAATTAGTGACAAAAATGTGACAGCGACACTTAAATTAGTGACGTCATATTTTCGTCACTATATTAAAATAGCGACAGAAATAGACATTTTAGCGACGAAAAATTCTGTCGCTATAACTCTGTATTTTTGTTGTGCATTTTTATATCACCTTTTGATATAGTGGATAAAATATGCATTTTTTTTCTATTTCTTGTGCTTATTAGTAAATTTTGTATTCTATGTGATCATTAATTATTTATTTTCCTAAATTTCTATTGCTTGTGAATACTTCATTTGAAGTTAATAAATTGTACCACGTTTGTATTGACATTGAAATCTGATCATATTCTTGAAATTTTACATCTCCTAATTTTTCAGGAAATGTATAGCCCTGATCAATCATCTCCTTCCACCACCCGATCAGAGGCATGCACAACGGATATGAACCGCCAGAGCAACGACTGTAGCAGTACTAGTACAATGGAGCATGGTCAAACCATAAAAATAGAACAATAACTCATTTTACAAAGAATAATGATATTTATACTTCCAAATTGTTCCTCCAATATATTTCTTTTTATATGACAGCTGACGTAACTATCAATGTAGAACATAGCAAATTTTAAAATTAAAACTATATTAACATTAATGTTAACATTAATATTAATGTTAATTTAACATTAATATTAAAATTACAATTACAATTAACATTAATATTAACATTAAAAAAATTAGAAATTAATTTTTGGATTTAAAACTTGACATGTGAGCTGTAATGATGCCACATAATATTATTTAACACGTCATGTCGGCTACTAAAAATAATTTGGAGGTACAAATAACATTACTTTTTTATAAATTAAAAATCTATCAAAAATCCAGACCAATCCTCCAATGGGAGGCCGTTACGTGGCGCGGACCAATGACGGTCATGTCCATTCTGCGGCCAAATAAGCAGCTAGTCCGCTTAGACGATATCCTAGTCATGTTCATCCATTCTACTTTATATAGTTATGACTTCAAAGATAGTACTATCTTATGATTTTCTTTTTTTTTTGTTTCATACACATCAGGGATCATGTTAATGTAAGTTTATACATACCCCCTGCTGTCTCAAATTTTATGAAATTTTCAATTAGGCTTTAATTTAACTTTGAGATAGATAAAGAAATTAGCTAAGTAAGTTAAGTCAAGGAACTATTCAAATGTAATAACTTTTGGCTATTTAAATTTATTAATTAATAAGTAATATGAATTAATAAAAAAAATGTATACATATATTTCATCTAGATAATTAAACTAGCTACCTACTTGTATATTAGATTACTTGCACAAACCTGTACATAGATATACATATAGAGATTATAGAATCCTAAATGCTAGCTTTCAAATTAGAACTTATCGTATGAAAATATTAACAAACATCCAAAAGAAAAACTAAATTTGAAATCTAAACTATATGTATATTTAATTTATATAATAAATAAACATAATTATGGATAATAATAATATAAATGGATAATAATAATATAATCATAAATAAATAGATAAAAATATACTTATAGATTTAACCCGATAGATGAAAACGTGTAACTAAAATCTCAATCCTCCAACAAGAAAAATCAAAAGAGAAATAACTCTCATTATCAATCAAAATTATAACAAATTTAACCTAATCAAACTAGAAAAATTACAAAGTAGATAAAAAAAAAAGACTAAAAATTTTGATCAAAAGATTCTCTAAAATTTGTCCAAAATTACTCGTGCCCAAAAGCGCCGGACACTTTTCCAATGACAAGTGGGTTTACCCGTATTTGAGAACTGATATATGATGATGTCCACGGAAAATTAGATGTGAAGATTATGACAAGAGAACTCAGAATACACAGTTGCACATGTAGTGAAGAGCATATGTTACGAGAGATTACATTTATAATGTTAAAGCGAGTCATTAGAGGCTAGACAAGGGTAACTCAGTCAAGGTTTTTTAATACAGGAGTCAACTGAGAAATTGTCTCCGGACTGAAAGTTGTGTTCACTGACATCCAAGAGCGATGTAGGAGATGCAAAACTGAGAAAGAAATTGTCTTGATTCTAAGCTTCATGTTCACAGACTTTGTTAGCAAGATCCCAAGAATGTTCTGTGACTGGAACTTATTGGAGATAATGTTAGTTATTATTATTGAAGATATTGTTATTGTTACGATAGTTAGTGAGTATATCTTTTCTATTGTTACTCTTTCTTATCGTTAGTTTTTTGTCATTCTGTATAAAGCTCAACCATTTGAGACAGAAAAAATACAAGAATAATTACAATATTTATCTCATTATTTCATAATATCAGAATCAGGTTTCCAAACCCTAAATGTTCTGACTGGAACTCATCTTATTTGACTGAAAATTCATCAGTTACAAAAAAAAAAAAAATCTTGAGTTAGGCTTCCAAGTTGGGGGCCAGGACACTATAGTAGAGAAATGTGTCCATTTTATTTTTGCAACCACAATATTATCATTCAAATATTGAAGAAAGTTAAGGGATAGCTTACAGTTAATACCTTGTATAACTACAAATTTTTGTTTTTATGTTGAGAAAATCGAATTGTCCTTAAAGAAACTGGCACAAATCAAGTAAGCCTTCACAGGGGTTGGGGACCAGGAACCTCCCATTACTCTAATAGGGCTTCAACCATTTTAGTTGCCTAACCTTTTGCAACTCGTGAAATTTTGCAACTTCATACACAGCCCAATATTTTGAAACTCAACTAAAAGTAAGTTTCATACGGAGTTGCAAACTAGACAATGCACCATATAATTTCTCCAAACATAACATGAGAAGTTGGCATAATGCAGACTATCCTTTAACCAGACCATATACTTCATATACTTTTTTCATATAGTATTCATAGCCAAGTAATGGTTTATTACCCAAAATCCAGGGGCAATATGAATATATACTACTTTTTCCATAGCATGCCCGTAAATTATAAGACCATAATTTTAAACAAATTGTAACTGTCTGCTCTCATCGAAAAAACATCATTCCCACTACACTTTATACAAATTAATACATGCATTGTTTCCCTTTTTCCCTTATGAAACAAGTGATCATCCACCACTGGTTAGTATTGCTGAACAACTTCACTTGAGCCTTTCCTTTCTGAGCCTCTCCAATTCCTTGATAAATTGCCAGCGCTCCAAGGATAGGCTATTTTCACCAAAGCTTGCAGAAACCAACTGGGCCATTGTTAACCACCTGGAGAAAGCACTTGAATTATAAGACTTCGCAAATTTGATAACATATACATAATACATCCTACAAGTTAAGCTTATAGCAGATGAACAACAAACCTGTTGAGATCTGTACTACCCACAGTTTGATCTTCTTCCATAGCCACAACCATTTCATCCTGCACCGTCTGGTAAAAATATCCAGCAGAATTTATTCAGATTTTGCAGAGTTATAATATTTGAATTATCTATATAGCATTCGGCTCACTGAACTACCATCTAGGTAATATGTGTAGCTCACCAGTTCATAGTACTTAATAAGAGTGATAATAAACAAGAGAATGATATAATACAGAAAAGACTAACTCTTTCACCAAATTAAAGAACACTACCCGGTAGCAACTTCACCTGCAAAAAACCACCCCCACATTTAGATGAAACTTCAATAGGAAATCTTAAAATAACTCTAGTCAGCTAGAAGACCAAAACTCCACTTTGTTTGAAAAACACTTGTTCTACAACATCCCAAAAAGGATCCCCAAAGCATGTGACCAGCTTTCCTTCTCACTAACAAATTTCTAGTTTTTTTATAAACAAGGTATTATAGTGAAAAGTAGTCCAAGGGTGGAGGTAGGAATGTATCTGAATATTGTTAACTGCTAGACCTGTACTAGCAATTTAGAACTGGAGGTAATCGTTTGCAATTTTGACCACAAACGGAAAAAAGAATACATGGTAAAGTGTCTCTGACAACAGTTTCACAAACAGCCAACCAATCCCCATAACAGTTCAACTGTTTAGAGCTTAGAAGCCAGAAATTCCTAAGAGATAAACGAATCTCAGTAAGAACCTCGATTCGGCGGGTTCTTACTTGGGAACTCGTTTTCCAGGTGAAGGGAGCTCATTTCTCCGGCGACGGGAGCTCGTTTCCTCAGTGACATGAGCACTTCCCATAATATGACCATAATTTTAAAAGGGAACATAAATTTTGGAAATAAAGTTAGAAAAAAATTTAATACATATTTATCAAAGTAACAAGAAACTAAAGATTATTTATCTTGACATCATAAAAATCAACATACGAATAATCTCTTTGTAACTTTGTACTAAACTTTATAAATTCTAATAAATATTAAGATATTTATAAGGTTTGATAACAATAATTAACAAACATAAAAAAATCATTAGCACACGTTTCCAGCTTTAGACACTTCTAAGTAGTCACGTTCCCCCGCTCCCGCCCCCGCTTCCGTCCCCGCTCCCACTTATGGCTTCTAAGGTTCAGAGTAATGGTTACTGTGTAATCCTTTACAAGTAAATTGCTAGAGCAATATAATCAATTAGATTTAAAATTTATGGGAGGAAAATATCTGCACTGTACCTTAAGTATCTCAGGCCCATTGGAGTAGGGGAGAGACCTTAGAGTGGCCAGGTACCATCTCCAAGCTTGCAGTTGTTCAGCACTAACAGTTACATTACAAGTAACAGTAGTGGGGCGAAAAGGTAAAACCAGATCAGCAGGCAAAATGTTAGATTTTCCCTCAGAGAGGATTAGCATTTGAATGTCAGCATCCATCTCCAGCTTATAATACTCAAAGTCATATTCCACCTGATACAGAACCTCAGATTTAGGCACTCAAAAGCTAAAAGCTCGGAAAATCTAAGTCTACACAATTAAAGGTATCAATTAAAAAAAATAACAGGTTACTAAAAGTCGTATTTATCAATCTATTATAAAACATGCACTAACAGTGGTGGCTTATTTGCAGATCTTGCGATGCCATCCATTAAAAAGGGTGTCCCAATGCCACAAGGCTACAGCTAAACAGGGTCAAAAGCAGGTGAGCAAGATGCATGCAACCTAAGTACGTACATTTATGGAGAGAGGTTGAGTTGGAGACTCTCAAGGAGAAACTAGTACACACTCACTAAAGCCAGGCTTAAAAGTAGCACCCTTAACAATTGGAGTGACTAAAGTCTCGTATTGGCTAATCAAGAAATCAGTTGAGACTATCAGCAAGAACAGTTGAGAAAAATATATCTGAAAATTAAGAGGGGCATATTTAAGGAATTGCTTAACAAAAGCAATGAAAACAGAATGATGATGATTAATGGGAACATAAGAGAAAATAAAAGAGGTACCTTTTGCCAGTCCATCAAATGCTTTAGCAACCTTACATTCTCTACACCGTTAGAATTTAGTACACCAGCTTGCAAATAAGTCTCATCCATAGTCAAGTGAGTGCCCTGGGCTAGTTGCAGGGCTCCAGACACCAACCTGAGACCAGCATAAAGCAACATGAGCACCACCAATTGGCATGAGCTTTATGCTTCAAATAATCGAGTTTCTTTAATTTTTCTCAAAAAACATCCATTAACCAATCCTAGAAACATCAAGCAACATGAGCACCACATGGTAATTAGCATGAGTTTGCTCGTTTGAGGAATAACATTTGTTTCCTTAAAGCATCCATAAGAGGGAACTCTTAGCAATATGCCTATATATACATTTAAATGCTAACTTGAGCTGAACAAAATATACCTTCCTGTTTGGTTGTTTTTCCTAGGCTGAAGTGTTCCAGTGTTGAGATATTCCACGGTGAGAGGTAATGCTTGAGAGAAAGGCAAAAGACTCTGGATTGTTTTGATTAGCTGATTTCCAAAGATTGATGCACTTTCTCTGGTAAAACTTGTCAGGTTCAGTGAAAGATTTCCAACTGTCAGCCAATCGCTTCTAGCACGGAGCTGTTCATGAGATATAGTCGGTACAAATTTACATAATATCTGTAAGTGAAGATTTTTGTTCTAACTATTTGCTAAAGATCATCATGTATACAAGTTCAAATAAATCCAATGATGTACATCAAAGATCATTAATTATGCAAAACAATCATTAAGAGGTCAGCCCACCAAAGATCAACAGTATCAATCCCAAATACAAGAAAGACAATTTTGCATGGTTAGAGAGAACAAAATGACTGAGCTTTCCTAGTCAATAACCAAGTATATTCGAATTCGAGTAAATAGAATAAAAAATTCAGGGACATAGTAAAGGGATCGGTTTCTGAGCACAAGTACAAGCAAGTTAGCCATACATGTTTCTTAGTTTAGGTAAAGACTAAAGAGTAAATCAAGAAGCTTACAGATGAGGAAGACATGGTGGATTTGTTGTACAGTTGAATCATGGAAGACTACTAAAGAAAGACCTAAGTAACCAAGTAAGGTAGTTACATCACGTGGACCGAGAAAGCCTCGTTGCCGGACCCATAAAATACTTCAGGGGGAGCAAAAACATAGTAGGGTTTCAGGAGCAAAAATACACTAGCTAAAAATTTTAGGGGGCTTTATATAAAAATAAAAAATAATATATGAATCATGATGTGCCTAGCAAGTTTTGAATAAAAGACTTATTGCTTAACCAACTACGCCGACTAGTTCTAATTCCCTACACACACACACACACCAAGCGTTATTAGCTCCAGTGGGAGCACACTGGTAATCGGACCGGCTGGGTGGCTGTTAGAGCCACGGGTCAGTTAAGGAGAGTAGGGGGGGGGGGGTGTGTGTGTGTGTGTGTGTGTGTGTAGAAGAAGGTAAGTGTATTATATTCATATTCATGAAAAAGAAAAAAATAGGAATGAGCTAACCTGCCCATCCCCTTGCAACTCAACATAAACAACACTCTCAATCACTACTACAACATGTGTGACTCCCCTCAATATGAACACACGGACCGAGAAAGCCTCATTGCTGGACCCATAAAATACTTCAGGGGAGCAAAAATATAGTAGGGTTTCAAGAGGAGCAGAAATACACTAGCTAAAAATTTAAGGGGCCATTATATAAAAATAACAAATAATATATGTATATTGATGTCCCTAGCAAGTTTTGAACCCATGACCTCTTGAATAAAAAATTTATTGCTTAACCAACTAGTTCTAATTCCATAAAGAAATAAACTAATATATATATATATATATATATATATATATATATATATATATATATATATATATATATATAAAAGGTAAGTGTATTATATTCATGAAAGGGAAAAACAGGAATGAGCTTAGCTGCCCATCCCCTTACAACTCACACTCAACTCACAACACCCTCAAGGAATACTCTTCTTGGAGTCCGGTGGAGCGAAGGTTCTTTGTGAGCATGGACGTTACATTCAGAGAGATGGAACCATATAACCACAATGGTTCAGGTGAAGGATCCATATTTGGTGACACACCTAACACAGGAGATGTTAGGAGTGAGAGGAAGATAGGCTCAAGCGTGATTGTCGGGTCAGTTCAATGCCCAATGATGTAAGTCGGTCCAAGAGAACAAGGGAAAGATAGCGAGGGTGAGGAAAGTGATGAGGATACACACAATCAGGTGGAAGAAAGTGATGCTCCAGTACAGGGAGAGGAACAATCTACAGAGCTCCAAGTCTACAGAAGGAGAAAGCAGCAGTTCCCTACTGTGCATATTATCCCTACTGTGCCATGTCCCTCGCCTAACCCTGTCTCAACTCTTGAAGATGCACCTCCTGCACCGGATCCCTCTGATTCGGATGTGGATCCCTCTGATTCGGATGGTATAATCTCTCCACCACTATCTCATACTCTCTTAAGGAGATCTTCTCCCAGTAAGCGGGAAGAGCCCATAATCGTTATAGTTATGAACATGATATTGCCAATTTTTTATCATACTCTAATATATCTCCTACTTATCGAGCATTCATTGCATCGTTAGACACCATCTCTTTGCCTAAGTGTTGGCAAGAAACGAAAAAAATCCAAGGTGAAAAGCTGCAATGTTAGAGGAACTTGGGACACTCGAAAGAAATGGAACATAGAAGCTTGTTTCGTTGCCTAAAAGAAAGAGAGCAGTTGGATGCAAATGGGTCTTCACAGTAAAGGAGACGTCAGACGGTAAGATGGAGCGGTACAAGGCAAGGTTGCAATGGGATTCACTCAATCCTATGGCATCGACTATGATGAGATATTTGCTCTGGTGGCAAAGATGAGCACTGTAAGAACACTGATCTCTTTTGCAGCAAACCATGGGTGGCAGCTGTATCAATTCGATGTAAAGAACATTTTTTTTTTGTGGAGATCTACAAAAAAAAGTATACATGGAGACCCTGTCAGGATTTTGTATAAAGCAGTAGATGAAAAATGTGTGCAAGCTGAAGAAATCACTATATGGACTCAAGCAAACTCCTCGAGCTTGGTTTGATAGATTCAGGAAGGTTGTCACAGGCATGGGGTACCGCCAGACCAATACAGATCGCACGGTCTTCTTCCAGCATGCAAGAGGCCACATCACCATACTTGCAGTGTATGTGGATGATATAGTTATCACAGGTGATAATAAGGAGATCACCCAGGTGAAGTCAAAACTCGCCAAGGAGTTTGAAGTGAAGGACTTGGGAATAATGAGGTATTTTCTCGAGATCGAGGTGGCTCGAGGAAGAGATGTGATCGTCCTCTCTCAGAGAAAGTATGTACTAGACCTGCTCACAGAGACTGGTATGATGGGATGTCGATCGACAGTCACTCTGATCGATCAGAAAGATAAGTTAAGGGCAGAGACAGGAGTCGTGAGAGATATCAGAGACTTGTAGGTAAATTGATTTATCTAGGCCACACTCGCCATGATATCTCATTTGTTGTGAGTGTAGTGAGTCGTTATATGCATAATCCAAGAAAGGACCACATGGATGCAGTTTTTCGTATCCTGAGATATCTGAAGGGGACTCCTGGAAGAGAACTATGGTTTAAGAAAAATGGACACCTAGGTGTTGATGGGTATTGCGATGCAGATTGGGCAAGCTGCATGGATGACAGAAGGTATACCTCAATGTACTGTGTCTTTGTGGGGGATAACCTAATCTCATGGAGAAGCAAGAAACAGTCTTTGGTAGCACAATCGACTGTTGAAGCAGAATATAGAGCTATGGTTCTGGGAGTGTCAGAGTTGTTGTGGGTAAGAGCATTGCTGACTGAGTTAAAATTGGACCAGGGAACACCGTTGTGTCTTCTGAGTGACAATCAAGCTGCAATAAGTATAGCTAACAATCCAGTCCAGTATAACAGAACTAAGCACATTGAGATCGATCGGTTCTTCATCAAAGGGAAGCTAGAAAAGGGGGATATTAAAGCTCAATCACGTTCACTCGTTAGAACAAGTTGTAGATTGTCTGACTAAGGGTCTTAATTCATCGAGTCTTTCTAAACTATGTAACAAGATGGGGATAATTGATATTTATCGCCCATTTTGAGGGAGAGTGTGGAGAGTATTAGTGGGTGTTTAGTCCCACATCTAGTAGAATAGTAGAGAGGGGTTAGCCTCTCCTATATATATGTAGCCCCACCCATCAATAAAATTAAGTCAAATGTTCTACTAAAATCTTTTGATTTTATTGTCAAAGAAAATGGTTATTTAGTGATTGTAATAGTTTATGATATTTGATACTAATATATGATATTTTTAGATTATAAATGTATTTATTAAATTTATTATTATTTTAATAGTAAGCACCGCACCCCCTAGATGAAAATCTTGGCCACACCACTGCCATATAATTTCCCTATCAAGTGACCAATGTTTAGGTCACTAAAATTAGTTTATAGAATATTAGTGTTTTCTTAATGCGGCCATTAATCAGCATGAAACAAATACAGGAGCCATGCTCCATGCTTACACAAAATTGTTAGCATGCAACAACATGAGTTGTGCAATGAGTATTCTACATAGATCAGCAATTCCATCTAAAAGAAAGTTGATAGTATACAATACCTTTGACAGAAGATGCAACAGTAAACACTGGGCTGCCAATCCATCATTACCGAGAACTTGAGTAAGATGACCTAACAAAGACTCTCGAATTCCCCTAACCATACTAGGTAGGGACTGTTTTCATGCAAGATACTTAGAAGTATTAGTAACAAGAAAGTTTTGCAGTAATAACACAATTTAATATGCAAGGCAAATAATCTAAACTTAGCAAAATTCACCTCAACACCAGGAAATTTTGGAATGAAATCCTGCACGCCCAGCTTTCGGCATATCAAACTGTGAAGACGAGGCACCTGAATCAAGATCACTACTTCAGTACCATTTCAATCAAATAATAGTATAATACACAAGGAAACAATAAAAAAGACATGAGAGAAAAACCCACTGCAATGTCATAGTTCCAAAATGCTGTCATGACAGATAGCAAGTAGTCTAAAGACAGCTAGACGCAGTTCATAATTTGGACTTGAAACTTAGGGGTCACCTCCTACTTTTTCTAGTAGAATGAGAAGATTAGAATGGTGCACAAATATATCTCATAGAAGCAGGTCAAAGGTTCATAGGATGTTTTACTTGATAACCTTATCATACAAAGAGCAGGAGTTATTTCATTAATATGCTTCATTAACAGAAGCGGGAACTTGTCAAATTTTGTAGTTTTGGTAACCTTCCTACAAAGCAATATTTCAAAAAAAAAACTTGATCATGTGAACAGAGAATATTCCTATGGAAGCCTTAAATTCTTATCGTATGGTAAAGGAAATAACAGCAGGAATAGGGAGGGTATTGCTATGGAAGCCTCAAAACTCTCAGTGCATGGTAAGTAGACAACAGCAGAAGTTATCACTTAACAACAAAGACATAAAATTGGAAGTTAAAATGGCATGTGGAATAAACCGCATACGATTAGCAAATGAGACAAGGAAATTTTGACAAATTACTCCTGTTGGAGGTTAGAATGTTCAGAAACCACAGGTAGATTTGGGCAATACTTGTATAGATAAGGATGTCGTGAAAATTGATAAGGATTTGGGACCAACAATTGACACAAAGATTATGCTCACAGGGGGGAAGGAATAGGAGGGATGCCCTTAAGATATAATTCTTGTTTTACCGTATTGAAGATTGTTCATTGCATTTCATTCCAATTGAAACCAAACTGGCAGCAATTATCCAAGGTTAAAAAAAGATACATTGATGTCAAGTACCGATGACTAGTTATGAATAAGAAGCTTAACTTATATGGTCCCAAATAAAAGAGAAGGGCTGTAGACTTCATATAGACACCCGCTTATATACTCCGTTCAATGTAGACGGCACCCTTGGTTTACGAAATCCTTCTTTCGTCATAGTTTTTATAATCATAACAAGTAGTAAAATCTCTTTTAGAGAGAACCAAAAAAGTCGTATTTCACCTTGGTGATATATTTAGGAGAGAAAAAATTACTATAAAAGAATTGAGGAGTCGATGAATACAGCCAAGAGAATGATTCAGATTAAATTATGCCCCTAGACTATGTTCTAAATATTCATAGTGAAGCCCTTAGAGAAGAGGTTTCAGTTTACTAAGGGCTGCACTTAGTTAAGGCTTGTAGAAAGTAAAACTTATAATTAAATCCCCAAGCTAATCGTCTGCTCAATAACTTACATATTAATGGAGAATAATTACCAAGGTAAAAACTAAGAAGAAAACAATTATAAGATAAAGATAGGGTTTGCCTAATGAAATCCATTTTCCATGATTATGATGGTAAGATTATTCTTTGGGTCTAATTAAGACAGAAAATGACAACTCAACCCATGCTCAACTTCTCCCTGAAAGTACAGATTATATTTCCATTCTTCCCAGTGGCATGATAGACTCAGTTCTGCTGATCAAAAAGATAACTGATCCGTCACGTTCTTTGATGAATCTTTTGGCTATACCAAACAGTTTACGTTGACTTTAGAGCGTACTACTTTTCATTTCCAACCACGATTCCAGTAATAGCCAGAAGTTTGTTTAGGCCTTAGAATCACAAGTGCTTCTGTTACATTGCACAATTCATGACCATGCAAGAATACACACCTTTCAAAAACCTTTGTCAATACTAAAATACCTTGTTTACTGTTCTTTTCTTTTTTTTTAGATCTCCCCCAATAACCCATACCAACCCCTACCATTGAGCCGCCACCTAGTGGTGGCAACTTGCAGGATGACAAAAATACAGCATAGAAAGTGATGCTTGACCACTAAAATTGCAACACCTTATGTAAAATCCCTAAAAAGAATAAGATGTATTGAAAGCCTACATTATTCCAGCTTATAGAGAACCAACATAGTCACCGACCTTACTTGGGGGTAGATGGTCTAACACATCTTCCATGAGGTCATACATTGGATCGTCATTAGCATCCTTGTGAACAGCCAGCTGTGGGTCAAAAGTGTAAATGCCTATAAACTCGAAGACATCATTCAGTTTTAAATTACTCTCTGGCATGTCATAAACCTGCAACAAGACAATTCGAAATTATTATTATTATTATAAGTAACATCAAGAAGAAAACATACAGAAATATCAGTTAAAATTATCATGAATATCTGAATTATGGTTTATAAAAAAGGAGGGTTTTTAAAGGCAGCTGCCTTATGTAAGGCGGTCTAGGTAGGCAGGCGATGGGACATAAGGCAGTGTAGGTAGGTGATGGAGGTGAGCAAAAAGGGAAAAGATATGAGAAAGGAAAATATGAAATGTTGTCTTATATCTCTACAGCTTGTCATTGATATGTCACTATTCAGCCCAGCAATGACAGGGGGGAACAGGATGAAGAAAATGGATTGAGAGCCAAGTGAAAAGGGGATGAAGGAAATGGTCTGAGAACACACCCCCATCTGACCCCCCCCCCCCCCCCCTAACACCCAACCCCAAACACTGAACCCTGTCAACATAAATGACACCAGGTATGATTCATCATTCATCTCTCCCTCCGTTCAAAACAATGGCATCACCACGGCTCGGAAGAAAGGCAGTAGATGACACCAGTAAGACCAGTAAGCACTTAAAGCAGTAAATGAGTTGGCAATGACTTTCAGAGAATTGTTTTCAATTACGTTTGAGTTCTAAGGTGCCCGCCATGCACATACACATGTTTCAACCAATGTTGGCAGGATCATGGGTCGCTTTGGTACCAGGTACGCGGTACGGTACCTCAGCTGGTACGCAGTGCGGTGGGGATAGGCTTATTCGGTACGCTATTTGGGATCGTTGTTCGTTTTTATCTGGATCGTCTTTTGTACCATATACAATTATATAATAGTATACACCAAATATCATAAATTCATAACCAAAGCCATCAAAATCCAAGTGAAGGAAAGCATAGACAATATTCTTGTAACTAAACCAAATATCATAAGTTCATAACCAAAGCCATCAAAATCCAGGTCGCTAAATTTGACGAACAAGTCGCGAAAGCGCCCTTTTCTAGGTCGTTCGTCCCAATTCGTGTGACGTGGGGGTGTGGCGAATTAGGCAACTATGGTTTCAACTGTTGGATGGATCACCATGGGGCTAAATGCAACTCAGTCTGGTCATGTAAGTCTAACGGAGTTTCTAAGAACACTGTAAAACATGATAAATAAATTCAGCAAGGATAGAAAAGTCACCTTAACTAAGCATGAAAAGGAAGATTTATCATCAACAGCACTACTTGGCTCTACCACTTGGCTCGTCGTATCTTCTGATAAATGAGATGACTGGCAAGGATATTCATCTTCCTTCTGTGGAGAGAAAATAACAGCACCTCAACAATTTAAATTGCAAACTTAAATGATTCAAACTGATGCAAACAAGGGGACATAGTAATAATTTTCAAAGAAATAAATGAAGATAGAATTTTCATTAAGGTTAATTGCAAGGACCTCATTATAGCAGTAGGAAAAAAATTTGATAAATTACATGCTAATTGGGAGTACTATTGTGATGGAAAAGAAAATTGGAAGAACTTTTGAAGGAGCATATTACATGCTCCGACTTGTCTTCCAGAATATACATAAATTCAGAGCTGGAATGAAAACAAACACATATTCAAATAGGATAACAAGCATGCATCTAAATTGCATAAGTAGATATGATACAAGTGAACACCTGACAATATCACAGATTCACAATGACTGAGCATGAAGATATATCTTTGAAGGAGAATGAACTTATTCAAAAGTTTCTCTCATTTACATATTTGGAATAGAGTTACCATAAGGGACAGTCGAATAAATGATGTTTGGGAGCTGGGACTGACTCGTGATTATTTTGAACGGTTTAAGATCTTAAATATCAACACCATATCACATGATTACTCAGGAGTGTTCATTCCATAAGGATAACATATTAGAACAACATGTTTATGTGCTTTATATATTTGCTCCATTTTAGTAAAATTTGGCTGGGATCTCCTTGATCCTATCCTTTTTCTATAAAAAAAAAATCCCTGTATAGCATGCCCTAGTTGTATAATCAACTTGGACAAAGAAATTAAAGCAAATCAATTAACCATAAACAAAAAGTATACCTCAGAAAGAAGAAAAAATAAAGTAAAGTTCTTTTGAAAAGAAAAGAAAACAGATGATGCAGTTAGCCTCAACCAAAATTTCATTGACCATACAAAAAAGTAATGTTGGGATTGGAAAATTGACAACACAGAGAGCTATGTACAATGATGAAAAGCTAAATGCTCGAATTATAAGTTATTTACTTTCTCAAATATGAACAGTTTGCACATACCTGCTTCTTGTTGTAAGAAGTTGATTCCCTTGCATGGTTCAAAACCTGCCATGCACCGCCTTGTCAGATCTTACACAAAAATTGCACTATATTGGTTATATTAATTAAGGACTAGAATAGCACATTTAAGTCCATGTTGTCAAAGTCTCCATCTCTTTGGCGCTTATCTCCATGTTGAGAGGTACCACCATCACATATGGTTCTATAATTTTGGTTGGTATTAGATTCCAATAATGTCCATGAATTCTGCCCTGGAACCTGGGGAAGTGAAATTCACATTGTCACAAGCCACCTGTTTAAGGACCACTTAACAGATAATAAGATTAATAAAGCAGCATGCTTACGTTAGTAGTCTATGATTCAAATACATAGCATGGAATTTATCTCACAATCACAATCAGAACCTGCACAATCATAGTTGGCTAGGGATTGTAAAAACCATGGTAACATCTATAGTTACATGTGATATTATAGTATTTGGTAAGCTGTATAATAAAAGCTGGATTATAGATAATATCCTCCATTTCATTTGAGTTGGTCTTCATACATATCAATCAAAAGGAACCACTAGAAATAGGGCTAGGGATAAAAGAAGGCTGCAAGTCCGTTTTGCTTATGTTATAGAGAACATGTCACCTGACCTAGCCGAATGGAAGAAAAGGATTGGTGCAGCCGATCCCAAATTTTGGGATAAAGGCTTTGTTTGTTGTTTTTATTGCTTTATGTTGTATTATTAGGTCATCTAAGTTTATCACATCACAAAGATGAAACTTAAAAAAGAGCATCAGAAAATTAAGTGTGCCGCATATAAAATTCAGGGAAGATGGTATCTTTTGGAATAGCAAGTGCAACTAAGCTATGATTACATAGTGTTAGATTAGGATACATTCATTTGTGAGGTAGTGGCCAGAAAAGTAGGTGCATGAATTCAGGCATTCCTTCATGCAAAGGTGATCAGAAATGGCTTGGGTCATCAGTTACACAGAATTTTTAACAACATAATTAATCTGAGTTTTGGCAGGGGAGAGAAGAATGTTGGTTCTAGTCGCAGAAAGAGCCTCTCAATATATCGGGGCAAGACTACGTACATAGTAACATAATGAACCTCCCCAGACCCTGCATTAGCAGGAGTCTCATTGCACAGGGACGTCCTAACCATCTTAAAGGCTTGAAGTGAATCATGCCACGAAAAGGCTTGACTCAGGCATCAAATATTACCGCTGTGACAAATATACGTATCCTACACAAATAATACACCTTTATTAGAGATATAAGTAGAATGCACATGTTCGCATTGCTAGAGTGAAAACATTTAAAGAGCTTATTTAGCACATAAAAAATGAAATAACTATGGCCTTTATATTTTAGTCAAGGACTTATCATGTAAAAAAAATTGGTCGAACGTTCATTGTTTAGCAGAGCGCTACTTTCTTTTTGATCTCCAATCAAGATAAATAAAATATTAGAGGTGTACTTAAATAAAAATCCAGTAGACAAGTTGAAGGCAACATACAGGAATACAGTGAACAAGACGGCGCTCCCAGAGCTGTGTCACGCATGTAGACGGCATTGGGAAAGAAACAACATCTGCAAACTTATTTGTCCTCCAAGTTGATCCATCCTAAACAAAAGTGAATTTGGTCAGTACAGAAGAGTCAACCAGAACAAGCTAAATGGACAATGGACACTAGAACATCTGGAGAACTATATTTTACCTTGAAAGTACCAACATACAGTTCATTTCCGAACATATCCTGGATCATTCCTCTGAAGCGTACCAGAGTGTTGGGCTTTAGCAAGTGAATACTAGATGGCTCAAGAATAGGGACCTTGCAAAAAAAAGGGTCAAAATCTATTAGAACTTAGAAAATAAACTATAAGCATGAAATGAACTTCCCAAGAAATCGTAAGGCACAACAGACTCAAAGAAAGCTCTGCAACAAGAGCTTGATAATAATTGTTGAATAGAAGAAGGATATACCCTAATAACATGCACGTTCTAAAGTATGTAGGTACAGCTTAGAAACAAAAAATAGGGTTACTATTGTCAAAAGAATTCCATAAATTGAATAATTGAGGTATGGTGCACAAGGACTATAATTTATGTCTGCTTTTATATGCAGCTTTAAAGAGAAAGATCAGGAGTAGTACATCAAGGATTTTTCTATTGAAATGTAATAAGTCAATCTTGTTGAATGGAGTTTAAGGATTGATAAAGAAAAAATTATGTGCCGCATATTTCCATTTCTAGCACTTACTCAAGATTATAATCCCTTGACAGAAATTTAGGTTATATTCAAACTCTTCAGCCTGTTTTTTTTTACCTCTAACAAGGGTTCGATCGAGCCAAAATCGTATCAGCTCACTTTTCAGGATCTAGGCTTCGATCAGGATGTGCAACCTACAATTACCTTGAAATTAAATAATTGACAAAGAATTGACTTATCAGAGACAACTGTGGATTTTCTTTACAACTTAGTGACTAGGAATGATATTTCTTTTGTATCCTCCCATCATAATTGATAATCCTATTACACCCTCCTCCCCATTTAAAAAAAAATTTATTACCCCCCCCCCCCAATTCCTTCATAACATATCATTTATAATTGTATTTACCCCACACAAAAAAACTAACTTTTCAGAATGTGGGGGAAGGGGGGTACCTTGATAAGTTAAAATCAGTTTTTTTAACTAACCCGAGAAAACAAAAACAAGCAAAAGAAAACTGTTGATCCATTTCTTAGAGTCTCCTTAATAAAGTTTCCAAGCGGGGGTGAAAGTGAGTAAATGTAAGTTAGCGTTTAGACAATTTGAGTACCAAAACTCTAAGAGAAACCCTAATATTCCATTACATCTTAGTTCCCAGCTAGAAAGTTGGTATCTTTCTTATTTACTCTTTAAAATTAGGGTTTGGATACTAAAATGCACATACCTACATCTGAAACCCTTGATTTCATTTTTCTAAGGTTTCATTCCAATATTGTTAGGAATCGGAGGAACTTAGTATTAAAACCCTGATTGAAACTCTAGATTACATCCAATTGGAAAATTAAAACCCTTCTTAGTTAAAGTAGGGTTGAACACTAAAATGCATTAAAATGCATCGACCTACAAATTAAACCCTATATCCAAGTCCTCTATGGATAAAATGGATAGAGAAGACTATCGAAACCTTTGCACTGATTGGTATTGATTGATCTGAAGTTTCCCAATCGGAAATTTGGAAATCTTTTGACACAAAACGGCAACTACTAAACCCCTAGATTCAATTTCTTTAGGGTTTCGAGACCATAAACTCACCCTTCCGAGCCCGTCTTCCTCGAAGAGGAACTTGTTGAAGAGGTCGACCGCGCCCCAGTCCTTCCTGTTGAACTCCGCCGGCCGGTTGACGCCGGACGTCGGCGGCGGGGGCGGAGGCGCCTCCATCGCCTTCTCGAAGGAGAGGTGGACGGCTCCGAGGGGGTTCTGGAGGAAGTCGTACATCGGACCGACCATTCTCTCTCTTTCTCTGTCTCTCTGAGCGCTTTTTTTTTTCTTTTGTTGGCAAGGATTTGGGGAAGAAGTCGTCGGAGCGATGAATATAGCTCCGGTTTCCCGCGCTTCTGTGGAAATGTGATACCACGTGATATTTTTCCCGCTAAAACAAGTCTGGGCTGCGCTGTAGGGGTGCAACGAAATCCGTTCGATCGGATAAATCTGTTGGGTTGGATAAGGATCGAAGATGCACGGATTCGATTCAGTTTAAAATATTTGAACCGATCAAAATCGGACCGGATTTGAATTCAATTGTCGGATTATCCAAAATGTCGGAATCATATATATATATATATATATATATATATATATATATATATATATTAAAATATTTTATATTTTTTAAATAAAAAGTTTAAATTCTAAATTTCTTTATTCAAATTCTTCAACTTCTTATACTAAATTTTATTTCAGTTTAGATTTTGTAATAATTGAGACTTGATTTCTATTTGATTATGTGTTTAATATTACTCTTGTTTAAAATTATTTTAAATATCATATATAGTCCGATAAACCCAATGGACCCGATCCAACCCGAGCTCAATCCAATTCTCTGGACTTGGTCTTAGGCTACATATGTTGAACCCGAGGTCGGATCGGACTTGTGCTCGCACTAGGCTTATGAGTCATCGAGTTGGATTCAGGTTGAGCTCAAGTCCAACCCAACCCGTCTGAGTTGCACCCCTACTGTGCTGATAGATGGGCTGGTAACCTGTTATTTGAGGTTAGGCTCAATATGGACGTAGGTTCTTCGGATGCACACGGAAAAATGTAGTTGGCTAGTATTGCCAAAATTTATAAAAGTACTAGGCATTTGTTTTTTTCATTTCCATTTTTATTGCTTAAAAACGAGAATTTTTGACGTGTGATGGATGATAAATGCATCCACAGTAGAGACACTCTAAACACATATTATAAATTATTAAAAATTGTGTAATTTCTTATTTTGGAGTGTCCCCATTATATTAACACACAATGGTACGCTCCAAATAAATACTACAAATTAATCTCTTCTTTTTCCTTCCTTTTTTTTCTTTTTATTTTTTTACCTATTTGGTAATATTTGTTTCTCTCTTTTTCCTCTTTATTTTTCTTTCTTGTTTGGTTATTTTTGCTAAGTCCATCAATTAATATAGAGGAGCTAGGATACGCTCTAAATCTGAAGTGTCTCATAGCTTTCTAACAATTTTCAAGTATGCACAAGTGTCCACTGCAGCATTCAAGTGCTACAAAATTTTACTACAATCAAAATATAACACTTAAAATCTCTCCCACTATGGATGTTCTAAAACCCGCTATGGTCAAGGTTTGCACGTATTCAAAGTCCCCCCCCCCCAAGGCATGGAGTTCACTCTGGAGCCTTGGAGCGTTGCGTCCGGAACTGAAGCACATATACAAGACATAATGTTGGAACATCGCCTATACACCATTCCACAAATGTAGCCACTTGGCACGCTTTTATTGTTTCAGAGAGAGAGGCTTGAGCGACTTGTAATCTCGGCCTAGTGCCGCTTGTAACACTTGTTCAATATAAATAAAAAGCTTTCTATACTTTTGTTATTCAATGCTTCCGCTATTGACGACTCTGTGAACTTGTTACCAATCGCCTATGCATCTATTATTCTGCTGCACTCGAACAATCTGTGCGACTCTGTGGATTATGATGCACTAATGTTTATTTAGTAATGCTACCTAATGTTAATGCATATAGTGGAATTATATAAGAAAGGGGGTATTAACAAATTAGGGACACTTTGGCCTCCACTTAGTGGTTTATTAAGAGTATGATGATTCGTATCGGATCCGAATTTAACCGCAAACATATATAGATTTTTTTTTTCTTCAAATTTGATTTAATTTATCTAGATATGAATCTAATTCTATGTATATATTGATCTATTATTTTTGGATCCATTTAGATCCATATCAAAATCTAATTTTTCAATATATAAATAAGAATTTTATTCGATCAGAATCCAAATATCCGGATAACTATATCTATACTTTTATATAATACAAATACTACAAGTATTTGGATGATATAGTGTATAGTAGTAATTCAAAATACATAATTATATACTTAATGTGATTTTTAGATTTTTTATCATAATAAAAAGAAAAGTTTTATAAATCTCTATCTCTACTTTTATAATGAAGCTTGAAAACTGCTCAAAATTGAACCGTCTAAGCCGTTTGTAAATACTCCACAATTTATTAAAAATTTAATATTACGTTAAAAAAATGTTTAGAAATTTTTTATTTATTATACATAATGCCATGGGGATTCGAACCTACACAATCAAAGAAAATGTCTCACACCCTAACCAAATGAGCTAGAAGAGGTGCTTAGCTATGGTTATATAATATTGCATAGTTAACCAAATAGTTAAATTGTTTTAAATTTTAACTATGTGAGAATATACGTACGGCTTAAGCGGCTACCCGGTTTAAGACTTTTTTATAAAGAGTAGAGATATATCTATAACAAATTATAATTAAAATATAATCAAATCTATAACAAATCGTAATTAAAATGTGCATGCGCGTGTGTTTGTATAACAAATTTTAATACAAATATATTTAAATATTTAAACAATTTTACAATAATATAAGAAAAAATTTATTTTACGTACAACGCACGTGCATTTACTAGTAAATATATATGGATTTATATTTTCCATCCCTAGATTAATAATGCAATTTAGTGTTTTTCATTTAACACATTATGTATATACATGTCATAATGAATGGTATTGAAGGGTATTTATGTCTTTTCATCATTTCCCTTAATGATTAAGTTAAAAAAATGTATCTTTTGATTGGGAGAGAGGCACTTCCCCCTTTTTTCCGAGTTCAACAGTTACTCCATATCTCTACAACTCTCATGCCAACACCCATCCCTCTCTTTTCCAAACTCTCTCCATCTCACTTTACTATCAAATCTCTCTCTCTCTCTCTCTCTCTCTCTCTCTCTCTCTCTCTTCTATATATCTCTCTATGGCCCTCTCCCACGACCGCTTGTGGACCGGCGTTGGCGCAGCCTTATGTGTGCTCGTCGCCTGGCCGGCCGAACACCGCAGTCTGCGCCTGCCTGTCATCGATCTCCAAAGACGTCGATCTTATCCATAGCCGGCCACTGACCACCAACACCATAACTACCACCTCTTTCTTCTCCACTTTTTTCTCTCCATTCTCCTTTATTCTACCACCATCTCTAATATTTTCAAAGAAAGAAATAAAGAAGAAAAGAGAAGAAGAAGAATAAATTGGAGAAGCAGTTCCAAAACCTAGCCCAATTTCAAAATCCTAATTTACAAGGCAAGCCATATTTTTCTTCATTTTAATTATTCAAAATTTTTTTTCAAAGTTTGTTCCTTAACCTATAGAATTCTTATGATCATTTAGTATGTATGTTGTTGTAATAAATTTTTGGATTGAAACTTACGTGTTTTATTTTTCAAATATAGAAAATTGTCTAGAACTTTAGAATATTCTTATATTATGATACAGGCACGGATATCAAAAGCAGTATGGACATGTGGATAAATTTTACTAGGGATGGCAACTCGGATACACGAATCGAATGTGATTCAGACACGTCAATATGATTGAACTTGGAATTACAACATGGACAAGTGTATCGACAATAATTCGGATACACTGACACAATATTAGGACAAAGGTTGGAGACAACGATAGTGGTTGGTGTTGGTATTAGTATTGATTTGGTATGGTTCGAATATCATAATTGCAAGCGTAGTTTCGATGAAAATTATTCATAAACTCACAAGTATATATATATATGAACTCGGTACCGTAGAAATTGAGAAATGATATATTAATGATGTTGAATTGATCGTAGATAGTGATTGGCATATTTATTTAGTGCTAAAACATATGAATCATATATATATGCATATACGCCACGTCAGATACCACATTATGTGTGTGTGTACGCGCACACGTCCTAGAGAATCATATATATATATATATATATATATATATATATATATATATATATATATATATATATATATATATATATATATATATATATATATATTGTTAATAAACTTGTATATTCTTCCTTAAGAATAAAATTCCTAAAAGACTTAACAACTAAGTTATGGATAAAGCTTAAAGAAGAAAATTTCTATTTGAATTAATAAAAGACTTAAAAACTAAGATATAGATAAACTTGAAGAAGAAATTTTCTATCTGAATACTTCCTTCCCAAATATGGACAAACTTGATTATTCTAAAAAAAAACCAACATACTAAATAGCATATTTTAGATTATATAAGATCAATAAATATAACCAAATTAAAATAAGGAGATGAGAACTTGCCTATGCCTAAAACTTTCTTTCACCAATCCTCAATCGATCATTGATTTTTTTCTATAGTTTTCCTAGGGTGTGAAGGAGAAAAGATGGTGGAAATGGAAGGAGAGGATGGTGAAGACGATGGGGTTGATGGCAAATTCCGAGGACATAATTTATCTAAGGATAGTAGAATGTCATAACTGCATACCAGAATACCATATTTCATAATTAAGCTAGGATTGCGTGTGTGTGTGTATATTATTGTTAATAAACTTGTATATTCTTCCTTAAGAATAAATTCTTAAAAGACTTTTATATATATATATATATATATATATATATATATATATATATATATATATATATATATATATATATATATATATATAAGTTAGAGATTACCTAGGAATCCATGTACTTAAAAGTTTCAAGTACAATATGTCACCACCCGGTTCCACAGTACCTAACGTCTTCGTTGGACGTGATGCCATGCGAGCCTAAGTTACGCTCAAATAAGGCAAGAACCAAAAACGGTCGACTTAAATACTAAGTTACAGAGTCGCACAGAAAGTCCCTAATCATAAAAGTTGAATAAACACAAGTATATAAAGAAATAATTCTCTTTATTGACGTGAAGTATAAGTACAACGGCTCGAAGTCAAGATTACAATATCTCAAGTTCTCTCTCTCAATACAAAAGACTATGCCACAAGTCTTACAACTTAAGAATGATACAATAGATAATATTCCATATATTATGTCCCGTATACATGAGCTTCCAGTCCGACCGCCATGCATCCAAGATGTCAAAGCATGCATAACGCCTCGATGCATCCGAGCGAACTTCGTATCGAACGAGTTACTCCCCGTACCCTGTAGACAATCTGGTAGCGTATCAGTACATAGAAATGCACTGGTAGGGAGGTCTCTCGCCTACTCTACAAAACCAGCACGTCCGTTATGTGCACACAAGCTATTATGTTATCTTTCTAGTCTTGCCTTAGGATCAGTTTCATGGCATATGTTAAGAAAATCTACTTATGTCGCATGCATGAAAGTGTTACGCAATATACAAGTAACTTGGGTTTAACTTACCATCCGTCCTTTCCTGCCAAAAGTTATGTCAAACGATAACCAAATATATATATACTAAATCAGAAGGCATATACTCAAGGTGTCAAGAGCGTGTATCGACAGAAGATAAGTATTCAGCTCAAAAATATGAAATGTGTCGTGGATCCATTTTCTAGTCGCAACTATGACCTGCACGTGGATTATCACAAGCAAACTGACTTAGTCTATATGAGGGTCACTAACACCACAATCCATCTTGGACTATATATTAGACGTCAATCCCTGCAGTCGCGAGTGGCGAACTCCGCTGCAATTATCATGAATTCCTAAGTGCTAGTACTTCAGCTAGCACGACTATGCTAGCTAGATATGATGGCGATCCCTGAAGCGATGGTAGCGAGCCCCACTACAAGTTTATGAGTCACCTACTCTAGATATAGTTCTCCATGGACGACACAATCCCGGTGTCCTTGCGATTGTTCGAGAACCAAATCTTATCTCGTGCACAAGTTGTCCATGACCATAAAAGTTTTTTGTTACTCCCCATTCTCGATATTCGTATTAGTGTGTATACATCTTGCTGGTATGACCGCCAGGTAACCTTGAGACTAAACACATATTTTTTCTTGAGATTTGGTTCATGGTTTATTTGTATGCCTATGATTGCTTGGAAGGATTCATGACTTGATCCAATGGCTAGCATGCCACCCCTACCATATATAAACCCTTTTCTTTTTCTCTCTTCCCTCATTTCTACACTTTCTTTCTCTTTCTTCTCCTTGGAGCTAGGCAAGTACATCTTGCATAAATGAAAAAAACATGACATATTTGGTTTCTTTGATTTTCTTTGCATATTATTAGTCTATAATGTGTATTTTGTGATTTTATACATCTTTATTATTTGATATTTTCGGTTTTAATGGGTATTTTGGAGTAAATCTAAATTTTAAAGTTATGGTTTTATGGTATTTCGTGGGAATGATCTCTAAAAATTTAGTATTTTTGGAAACTAGTTTCATGTTGTATAGAATTAATTTCGTGCGATTTTGACTTTTGTTTCAATTGATTTGGAGTTAAAATGAGAATTTTATGAAGAAAACAAGTTTAGAGCTTTTTCCATGGTGTGGTCGATGTTCTGGGATGATGAAGTCCTATCCGACAAGGGAGCTATGCGATAGCAATGCCACGCAACAAGAATTCCTTGCCGCAGGCCCTTCTTTGCACCATCTACGCTATGCACCTAGACTTTATGGGTGCATGGATGTTATGTGTATGACTGTTTCACATATGCTAGGGGTGTCAACAGATGCTTATAGGTACGGATAGGGCAATATCTGTATTCGTATCTGATTATTTGTTTTCAATATTTGAGTTTGATCCGATATCCAAATGGATATATCATTTGACACTTGGAATTTGTATGTGTCACTGTACAGCCGTATGTATACGAACTCCAATATATGGAAACCATATACACACGTACGCTGTACATGAATATCCAATCCACAGTGGTAAATATATGTCACAACAAGTCACACGCAGTTCTATATCTCATCCACAGCACAAATAATAGAAGAATGGAAATCAATAAATGAATATCAAAGAAATAGTCTCAAATAGTAATCTCAAAGTGCAATAGTCGGGTGGAGACAAATCCACTGCAAATCGACTATAATAAACTACTAAAGAGAGGAGAGAATAAACTCTAATATAAGAATAAATGTCTAGAAAAGAATAGCAACTAGAATCTCTAAACAGCTGCAAATGAATCACATATAATCAGAAGGTAAGATCTCCTCAGGCTGATAGGTAGCATCAGGTCCAGGTCCATACTCCTGCAGATACTCCTGCTCACCTATATCTGGAAGGGATCAGGTCCTCAGAGGGACGTAACAAGATACAAAAAGCACATGCCAATAAAGTACTGAGAATAAACATCCATTGGGGTCGCCTAACCATCTATGTGAATGCAGTTAAGAACACATTTTCCCACAAGTGAGCTATCTGGCTGAAAACTGGGATTTGGCATGGTTCTCTTTTGAAGAGCCAGGGGCCTAAAAGGCACGTCGTCTTTTGAACGCCGGTGGCCCGCCTGATAATACATAATATATAGTGGTCATCATCACCCGTATCTCCAGCGGAGAATCCGGGCTTCACAGAAAAAAGTGCAAAGGAGCTCAAATGCGGTACTTGTTGTTCTCCCCACCCAATGCTCTAAGCATGTCATGTCCATGACACGATAAACCTCTAATAACCGCCAGGTCTACTAGCATGCAAAGTTTCTATTGGCAGTTATCCCTATCCGTCGCACGACCTATACGTACCGGGGGCCAACCGAGTACGCAAGTCCGTATCCTACATGTGACTCACACTCGTGTAAGAAATAGTGTCATGGCCAATGAAACATAAATGCCTCATAAAAATGGGGTAGTCTCATAAAGTAGGTCCAATGCATATACATAAGTAAAAACATAGTACGACGACACCGTCGTTGCACCCAAGTTTCCTTGGACGCGCAGTTTATATAGCAGTTTAAAATAAATGAACTAAATAAATAGGAAATAAATATGCATGCCTCATATGGAATGTAAATACAGTACAATGGCAAGGTATACTTGCCTGGCAAAAAATCTGTAAAGTGTACGCGCCCAAATATCAAGGACACTAAACCTGGAACTAAGGACTCCGAACAAACGTCTCCGGATGCTGAAATAAACATCACCAACATTTCCGAAATGAGCAAAATAGCTAAAAAACACATCCCTTTCGTCCAATTTGGACACAAGGGCAAAACGGTAATTTCGGATAAAAGTGGGGTCCACGTGTGGCCCACTTTGCACCGAAAAGCGTGCCAAGGGTAACAGTCTCTAAATGGGACAAACTATAGGTCAAACAACTCTAGATATCAATACGAACCCAACGGTATGTCCAAATGTGGATTCCGATGAGCCGAACAAAATTTGGTCCAAAAAGTCAACCGTGGGACCCGCCAATTGGCGATCTGGTCAACCATCTCAGAATCGCGTGAAATTTGGGTCACAGGACCAGCGCGTTACCACGAGTCCAGTGGCGCAAGTTTCGTCGCAATCTGACAAACGTGCATAAAATACGTGCGAGTTCCACAAAGTGGCGACACGAGATGTGTCCGCGGATACGGCCTGATTTCGGCGCGCTCACGCGTCCGAATCAGTCTCCACGAATTTTTACGTGTCCCGTTATGTTGTGTGCACCATTTGGTACACTTGGCCCACGGCGGGGCGGTCCCGTTTGGCGGGGCGCGCTCCGATCTCCAACTTTTGGAAAACCAGAAAAAGTGGTTGCGCACAGTTTTGTGACGAATATATTTTTGTCCACAGCAACTAATAGCACAAAGTTATAATACAGAAAATAAACTAGATCATGTAATCTACAGGTATCAAAAAGAATCACCGAATTCGGATCTCTGTGGTGGGAGATGCGAACTCGGCAATATGGGTGGTCAATCTGGAATTCTGCGATTGCAGAATTCTGTCTGCTCGTCCAACTTTGGACGCTGTTTTTCACCTAGGGGCACACGTTTTCCGAGGTTGACTATAAAACAAATACTGGAGAGGGTTGAGGGAAGATCATACCTATGAAAACGGAACAGCGTTTGGATGAGCGAGTCAACGGGAAAACACGCCGGAGCGAAGGTGCCTCGAGTGGGAGACTGCAGTTCGCGATGTCGGCGTCAACCGTGGGACCCGCCAATTGGCGATCTGGTCAACCGTCTCAGAATCGCGTGAAATTTGGGTCACAGGACCAGCGCGTTACCACGAGTCCAGTGGCGTAAGTTTCGTCGCAATCTGACAAACGTGCACAAAATACGTGCGAGTTCCACAAAGTGGCGACACGAGATGTGTCCGCGGATACGGCCTAATTTCGGCGCGCTCACGCGTCCGAATCAGTCCCCACGAATTTTTACGTGTCCCGTTATACTGTGTGCACCATTTGGTACACTTGGCACACGGCGGGGCGGTCCCGTTTGGCGGGGCGCGCTCCGATCTCCAACTTTTGGAAAACCAGAAAAAGTGGGTGCGCACAGTTTTGTGACGAATATATTTTTGTCCACAGCAACTAATAGCACAAAGTTATAATACAGAAAATAAACTAGATCATGTAATCTACAGGTATCAAAAAGAATCACCGAATTTGGATCTCTGTGGTGGGAGATGCGAACTCGGCAATATGGGTGGTCAATCTGGAATTCTGCGATTGCAGAATTCTGTCTGCTCGTCCAACTTTGGACGCTGTTTTTCACCTAGGGGCACACGTTTTCCGAGGTTGACTATAAAACAAATACTGGAGAGGGTTGAGGGAAGATCATACCTATGAAAACGAAACAGCGTTTGGATGAGCGAGTCAACGGGAAAACACGCCGGAGCGAAGGTGCCTCGAGTGGGAGACTGCAGTTCGCGATGTCGGCGTCAACCGTGGGACCCGCCAATTGGCGATCTGGTCAACCGTCTCAGAATCGCGTGAAATTTGGGTCACAGGACCAGCGCGTTACCACGAGTCCAGTGGCGCAAGTTTCGTCGCAATCTGACAAATGTGCACAAAATACGTGCGAGTTCCACAAAGTGGCGATACGAGATGTGTCCGCGGATACGGCCTGATTTCGGCACGCTCACGCATCCGAATCAGTCCCCACGAATTTTTACGTGTCCCGTTATGCTGTGTGCACCATTTGGTACACTTGGCACACGGCGGGGCGGTCCCGTTTGGCGGGGCGCGCTCCGATCTCCAACTTTTGGAAAACAAGAAAAAGTGGGTGCGCACAGTTTTGTGACGAATATATTTTTGTCCACAGCAACTAATAGCACAAAGTTATAATACAGATAATAAACTAGATCATGTAATCTACAGGTATCAAAAAGAATCACCGAATTCGGATCTCTGTGGTGGGAGATGCGAACTCGGCAATATGGGTGGTCAATCTGGAATTCTGCGATTGCAGAATTCTGTCTGCTCGTCCAACTTTGGACGCTGTTTTTCACCTAGGGGCACACATTTTTCGAGGTTGACTATAAAACAAATACTGGAGAGGGTTGAGGGAAGATCATACCTATGAAAACAGAACAGCGTTTGGATGAGCGAGTCAACGGAAAAATACGCCGGAGCGAAGGTGCCTCGAGTGGGAGACTGCAGTTCGCGATGTCGGCGTCGACGGGATGATTGGATGGCTTGGGGAGGCTTCTCTGGCTGCGGTGACGGCTCTAGATGGGAAGGAGAAGTCTGGAGTTTTAGGTTAGGGTTTTAGAGAGCTATCTATATATATATATATTATATTATATTAAGAGAGAGAGAGAGAGGAAGTAGCGGATGGGTCCGCGGTTTGAACTATCCGCGTTGCTACAGGGGTCGGGCTCCTTGCTGTAATGCTAAGGGGACGGAAAAGTGTGGCCAAGGAACTAAGGGCTGCAGCTGCAAGTTTCTAAGAGTTAATATTATACTATTATTATTAGTTAGTATTATAATCATTATACTTATTATACTAGTATTATACTTAGTATTATTAATTCTATTCTTTTCTTTTTCCTTTCTTTCTTTAAATATATATATATACATATATATATATTTGTATATACATATATATATATATATATATATATATATATATATATATATATATATATATACTCATAAAAAAATTTATATAATAGGGTATTGCACATCGTTAGGCTAGCAACTGCTCAAGGGGTCTCCTACATGGAATAAATTCCGAAAAATTCCTGATGGTCCCATAAGTCATCTAAGTGCCCGAACACCTAACATAAAAATTATTAAAAATCTATTTCTCCTATTTAGACCTAATTACTACAATTTAATTAACAATTAATAATTAAAAGGGTTTATACGATTTTCTAGGAAGGGGATTTTACAGATAAAACCTGATTCGATCCGATAAGGTAAAAGAAATTTGAATATACCAAGTGTCTTGTTATTATCTGAATATCCAAAATTTAAAATATTATAAATTTAGTTATTATTCGAAATATCTGAAATCTAGAACATTTAAAAATTTATAAACTATGATGAAATGTTAAAATCCATAACATAAATATTCATATAAAAATGGAGAAAATCAAAGAGAATAACTCTCCAAAACTTGAGTAGATAGTCAAGATTATTTAAGAAAATAATAATCTTGTGATCATATATTCTTCAATCGAAAGAAGAATTTTGGATGGAGTAGATTGGTGGAAACCTATGGTTTCCAAAAGAGGAAGAACAAGTGTTGGGGGACTTTAGGGTTAAAGAATCGATATAAGAAGAGAGGTGATGGTTTGGGTGAGAAATAGGAATGTCCAACATATCTATTAGCCTATTACTACAGTTGGGAGTCCCAATCGGAATGGAGAGTAATAAAGAGTAGGGCTAGTTAGAGTTTAGACCCTGAATTTTATACCAGCTTATAGTATAAGCCCTGACATGTCTAATTGGAGGGTTTAGACCCTGATTTTTCTTTTCTTTTCTACCATCTTACCCTCCCTAGTCTATATAGGAAGGTTTCATTGTTTGCATGGGAGTGGGGTTATAAATAAAAAAAATCAAATAATAAAAATTTAGGGTCTAAACTCTCCAATTGGACAAGTCGGGGCTCAAATTCTAAGCTGGTATAAAATCCATGGTCTAAACTCTAATTAGCCCTAAAGAGTATTGAGTAATTACTTGGGAGGAGAGTAGAAGGTGAGAAGTCAGATGGAGAGAATGGAGAGTAATAGAGAGTTTAATATAAAGTATCATCCAACCATTACATCTTCTCTTGGACTTGGAGAATGAAGAGTAATAAAGATTAATTAAAATAAAGTATATATCTCCTTTATTCATATCTTTTTTCTACAAGTTTTCTAAAGTTTGTTGAAGAAAATTGGATACCACTCAGTACTAAATTTGAAAGCTGAAAGTGAACATTGTCATTACATTTCCTTGCACCAAATTAATTTTGAAGTAGAACGTTGTAAAGGTCCACAATATAATCTAACAAACTCAAGCAAATGATATATATATATATATATATATATATATATAAAACCTGTCAATGGTAACTCAAACATCGAGAAGCCAACCGGGCTATCTCCCTCTTTATACCATTCCACCAGAAATGCAAACGAATATCTCTGTACATCTTTGTTCCTCCGAGATGCACTGAACACTGCGAACTATGGGGTTCTGTCATTATCTCGCGACGAAGTTCTCCATTGGGTACACAAAGACGATTCCCAAAATGGAGAGTTTCGTCACTACAAATGCTCAATTCTGCTATACGTCATGCCTCTCATTCTGCTCTAAGTCGCTGAAGCTTGACATCTGTTAACTGTGCTACCTTAATTCTCTTCACAATACTGGACTAAACTTGCAGACCAGCCATCAATACTGTGTTGCCAGGTAATACTACTTCTATGTCCATCTCCTGAAGATCTTCTAAAATCTCTCGCTGTGACATAAGGAAATAAGCTCATGCTCTCCGATTCAAGACATCCGCTACGACATTGGCCTTCCCAGGGTGATACTGAAGGTCAAAATCGTAGTTTATTATCAGCTCTAGCCATCTCCTTTGCCTCATGTTGAGATCCTTCTGGGTAAAGATATACTTCAAACTCTTATGATCTGTCAAAATCTCTACTCGATCTCCATATAGGTAATATCTCCAAAGTTTGAGTACGAAGACAACTGTTGCTAACTCCAAGTCGTGTGTAGCGTAATTCTTCTCATGGTCTCGAAGATGCTAAGACGCATAAGCTATAACCTTACCATACTCCATAAGAACACATCTTAATCCTTTGCCTGATGCATCACAATATACTGTAAACCACATGTCCCATCGGAAAGGGTCAAAATGGGTGTCGTGACCAACTTATGTTTGAGTTTCTCGAAAGAGTTTTGACATTCATTTGTCCAATCGAAGTGCACATCCTTACAATTCAACTGCGTCAAAGGTACAAAAATCCTAACAAAGTCTTCCACAAATTGCCGGTAATATCTCGCTAACCCAAGGAAACTACGGACTTGTGCAACTGTTCTATGTACTGGCCATGCCTCAACGGATTCTATCTTCTGGGGATCCACTTTTACTCCACCTTTAGCAATAATATGCCCTAAGTATGAAATATGATCAAGCCAAAATTTGCACTTGCTGAACTTGGCATATAACTTATGTTCTCTAAGGACTTGAAGAACTGTGCGAAGATGCTGCTCGTGCTCTGTTTTGTTCCGACTGTAAACCAAAATATCATCGATGAATACTATCATGAACTTCTCCAAGTATGGCATAAAAATACAATTTATGAGATCTATAAACACTGTTGGTGCATTGGTTGCTCCAAAGGGCATCACTAGAAACTCCATTTGTCCATATATTGATCTGAACGCCGTCTTGGGTATATCTTGCTCTCTGACTCTGATCTGATGATATCCTGACCGCAAATCAATCTTAGAAAATACTGTTGCCCCACTAAACTGATAGAACAAATCATCGATCCTTGGCAAAGGATAATTGTTCTTGATGGTTACCGCATTGAGGGTACGATAATTAACACACAAAC
The DNA here is from genome assembly GCA_036927795.1 of Iris macrosiphon. Taxonomy (NCBI): domain Eukaryota; kingdom Viridiplantae; phylum Streptophyta; class Magnoliopsida; order Asparagales; family Iridaceae; genus Iris; species Iris macrosiphon. The sequence continues at coordinate 52,223,804 of JAYESA010000020.1, read as the reverse complement.
GGGAAGTTCCATCATTCTTCTTCACACGAATCATTGGGGCTCCCCAAGGCGATCCACTAGCATGAATGAATCCCTTGGTTCTCAATTCTTCAATCATTTGGTACAATACTTCTAATTATGAAGGCGCCATCATGTAGACTTTCTGACATTGGTACTGTTCCTGGAAGTAGATTAATGGTAAACTCGATCTCTCTTTTTGGTGGCATGCTTGGAAGCTCTTCTGTAAACACATCTGGAAACTCACTGACTACTCTGGGCAATGATATTCCTTCTGTTACTTCCATCTCCATGATCGCTGATGAAAACTCCGTCTCACCTCTAGAAAATGAGAATTCTTCTTCTTGGAGATACTAAATATAACCTTGCTATTATGGTAATCTATCATTGCGTATCGGGCACTCAACCAATCCATGCCTAGGACGATGTCATAATCTTCCATAGAAAACTCTATCAGTCTAGTGAAAAAATCTCTTCCGCATACTATGACCCGACACGAGGTATAAACTCTATCTACTCCCACGATACCGTTACCAGTAAGTATATTGAGTCTTACTGATAATGATTCGGGTTCTAATCTAACTTGTATTGTAAATCGTGTAAACATAAAAGAATGAGATGCACCGGAATAAAATAATATTGAGGCTGAATGAGAGTTGACAAAAATGGTACCTGCCACCATCTCACTTGAAGCTAACTCTTCTCCACGATGAGTGCCATAGCCTGGCCTCGTCCTTTCGGTGCTAGTCCTCTCTACTGCGGACCTCCTTGCCTGGCTTGTACTTGAGCTTGGGCCTATGCATACTGCTGTGGCCTCTGCTGCTGGAATGCTTGAGATTGGGTCAGCAAATACCTCGGATCTTGGTTCTACTAAACCGACATCGGGCCCTATACTGGGGTCATGTCAGGGATGATGGTGATGAACTGGCTCTGTGTGAGCAAGATCCCACTCTGTGGCCTAGTTCTCCACAAACTAATCACAACCCTTGCGCTCTGTGATACTCTGAAATTATGTGTCCTAGTTTTCCTTAATGATAATACCCCGCTGACAAAGGTATCCTTTGCTTCTGAGTTCGAGTTGGTACCATTTGCCGGGATGAGGCTGTTGAAACTGGCATCCTCAGAGATCCGATAGTTAAATCCTTAACTGTTGGGGCTGGTGTTGAAGACTGGTTATAAGAACCTCCTGAAGTTTGGGTTCTCTTACGACCCCCAGTCCTAACTACAATTCTCTGAGAGGTATACTCATGCCTCCTTGCTGCTTTTAATACAACATCAAAAGTCTAGAACTCGTGCCATTTTACTACTAATATGATCTCCAGGTCAAGTCCCTACTGGAACCTCCTTGCTCTATCCAGTTCGGTCGCCACCAAGGTGGGAGCAAACCGACCGAGTCTACAGAATTCTGCCACATAACCGTCAACAGTCCTGCTCATCTGCTTCAAGTTGTTGAACCTTTGTTGTAGATCATAATGCGACACTACATCAAAATACCTCATCTGGAATCTTTTACTGAATACAACCCAAGGGATGGGTATTGTTAGTGAAATCATCTGTGCTGTCCACCAGTCTTGGGCCAAATCTAACAACTGCAACCGAACCACCGAGACTTGCTCTCTAGCTGGAACACCAGTTGCCTCTAGAATAGCCTCAGTATCCTGAAGCCAAGCATCTGATGCAATCACATACTCGGTGTCATAGAAATACGAGGGTTGGAGGCGCTTGAAATTGCTTACTTAGCCGTTGGCACGATGTATGTCTCTTTCTAAAACCTCTTGTAGTGATTGAGTGAGCACGTCTTCTCGACGTCCCTGAGATGCCAACAATTCCTGAATGATACCAATTAGCACACCATTTTCTCCTCATGTATCTGCTACTAGTTGTACGGGAGGTAATGACTGGATCTGGGGTTATTCATTTTGAGCGGTTTTGGACCCGTCCCCGGAATACTTAGGCTGAACCTCAAGGGTTTGTTGGTCATCGAGATACTGTCCTGTTACTAGAGGAACTCGGGATGGATGATCAGAAGGACCAGGAATAATGTCCCTAAAAGATAAAGGACACAAGGAACATTAAAAGGGACGAACATGATTGATCGAAGATTAAAGCAGATGTTGAATCAAGATTTCAGGGATATAAATTCGACACTGGAGGAGATCAAGGAGTATCATGATTGAGACATCTAAAACACATTGGTAAACCCCCATACTTATGAATTTCAGACCTGCGTGGGCCACCACTTAAGCCGTGTCACATCCCAGAACTAGAATACTGGAGAGCAGGGGATGATAAAGCCAGCTACGTATATCTGAGTACTCTATTTCCCGAGATACGGTCACGGCTGTCTAGACATATGAGGGTTTACTCTACAATCCATCAGGCCATCCTGGGTCAAGAATCCTAGCTGTCTCAATCTCAAGCAAACAATAAGTTATAAGATATATGACCACCAAACATATAATAGTAAGGCGTCCCAAACTATACATACACAGATGATCATGAAGCTAGTTACCAAATTGAAGAACTAGTAAAGTACAATATTACATGATCAGGTCTAGCTATAGTTTAGAGTATGCTTTATATGTAGGCCTGCAAGCTGCAGTATCAAGAATCCTAAAATATAAGCTAAACACGTGCTCGGTGGCTAAATGCCTTAAAAGTATAATGTATAAGATCAAGTGGGTGAGAAAAAAAGAAACTCATATCCTCGGGTGCTCCTCGTGTTTACCATCTTGAGGAGGGAAGTACGGGAGATCCTGCTGTCCTGCTCCAAAATCTAGCCATACAAAATAAGTGGGATCAGACCCCAAACAACAAGTACCACAATGGAGTCAAACTTATGAACTAAAAACCAGCATGCAGAGAAATCAGTAAGAATAACAGGTAAGATAACAGTTAAACAATACTAGAGTAATTAATTAAGGATATTTGGAATCAATACTCCGGTTACCATTTCCGGATAAGCTGTTAATTAAATCAGGATATGACTATATTGGAAATCAAGCGATCACGGCCAATCATGCCCTACGGCTTGCTATCATTAGCTAACTTGGATTATTATAGTTCTAGTTACTAACACATGTAGTTTGAGATTTCTTACAGCCACATACCCTGCAGACTATCCGGGTTATCCAAACGAACGGGTACAAAATATAGGTTTATCAGGTATAATCATTTTCTAGTAAATGCAATACTCGACGACGTGTTGGAAGTGTGCCCCTCTCGACGGAGAGCTTCAAATCCATCAGTTGTCGCTGGGATACCGGGATTGCATGTAGCTAGGAATCTCTCTAGATGCTTTCTAGATTGTTATTCTAGTTATTAGCCTGGACAAGTTATCAAGAATTTTGACCGTGGTGCTCAGGAATTTGGCCTTAGACATGATGTAAGACAGAACAGGAGCATGACAAGCACAATAAAAAAATCAAACACGGGGATACATGTCTTGAAATATAAGTGCTACTAATAGCCTTGATCAGGATAGTTACATGAATTCTTGAGTCACGAGTGCACTACGTCGAGCCACTATCAGGAGTATCAGGATTAGGAGTATCAGGGTTATCAGTTCCGGGTCATGATTCATGAGTTCATTTATAATGTACATTCATTTAGCTCATGTCAGAAAATTAAGATCCATATCAAGAATATCATGTTAAGAAAATAACTAGGATTAACTAAATTAACTAGATAAAAGAGTACCAGAGAAAATTAAGTGCTATGCATTATTAAAGAGAATAATGGAATACAGGCATAAATCATCAATTTATGATTGGCACACAAATCATTAATTCAGGGTTGGCGCATAAATCATTAATTCAGGGTTGGCGCATAAATCGGGCAAGAAAATAAACATCTGCGCACAACGGGCCAAAAATATTATTTGCACACAAATGGCCAAAAATAGCATTGGCGCACAAATGACCAAAAATAACATTGGCGCACAAATAACCAAAAACAACATTGGCGCACAAATTACTAGCCTGTGCAGTTCTGGCGTACTTTGATACAAAAAGTGCTCCGAGCAAAAGATGGCGCACAAATGATACTAAAGCGCACTTTTAGAACCTTTAATGATAGAAAGTACGAGCCAGGAGCTTGACGCACTTTCACCAAGTATGCCAGTAGGGAGGTTTGGCGCACAAACAAGCATGGGAAGGTCTATTAAAGACAAAACACAAGTCTCAAAGCATGTTACATCAATCGAGATACGACACTCGAGAACACGATAGTCGAGGCGATGCCAAAGTCAAGTCTCGCCCATCAAAAATACTCAAAGAAAGGAATTAGTGCGCCAACAGACGCTTGGCGCACTTTCTCTTGATTGACGAGGTTGAACGCTCAAATGCGCACCGTTGAGGTTTACCTCAAAAGTGCGCCCAAGTTTCTGATAAGCTTGGCACATTTTTGCAAGATTTGATTAGATAACATTCGTACAAAACGTACGCATGACGGGTAAAGTACGCCCAGAGTACTCAACATATCTTGGCAAACTTTCTAAGAAATTGAATGTTGTGCTGAACGCAAGTATTTTTATGAGATAATACAGTGCGCTCAAGTTTTTAAGGGTCTCATGCACACTTTTTATAGAATTGCTTGTTCTTCTCCGGCCAGCACACTTTGTACTCCGATTTTGTTGTTCTCAACTTTTTTCGTTCATGATCAAATACAAGAGCAACAAAATATTAAGGTTACACAAGAGTCTACAACACAGTTGTAAGCTACTAAATATATGCAGATAACTAAGCTAGCAAATAAATGTAAACTTAGGTTTACATTGAAGCTCCCAATCATGGGTTCACTCGGTTGTCAAGATGTACTTGTCTACGGTCAAGTTACAACCTAATACCAACAGTACAAATATCACCCACGGCCAAGACCAAGCTCGGCTGCTGCTCTCGGCTGGGGAAGGAGTGAAGAAGGAAAGAGAAATGAAAGGAAAAGAAAATTGAAGGAAATAGAAGGGTTGAGTTTATATAGGAGAAGTTAGGATTATAGGCCATTAGAACATAATCCAGGCCCCTCATCCAGGTTCATCATAGCCACACACAAGAAAACCAAGGGAGCAACGGTCCAAAGCTTGCAACTAAGAAAAAATTACAAAAATAACCTAAACAATGCATGAATGACATAAAATATAAAGTAAACAATTAAACAATAAGCAAGCTATACACGTATAATATGCATATCTCGGGTACGTATACTAGAACATTGAGACGAGTCTCACACACGGTCCGAGCCCTGTCAACGTTTGTCTGGGTTGACAGGGACCCGGTCAACAGGCTGACCCAGCTCGGTCCGCAGGAAACCCGATTTTGGACTGGGTTACCATTTTGCGGCCCGTAGGTTTGGTCCGGCTATATACAAAACCCGATCCTAACCGCATTCACCCTTCTAACCCGGCCAGGTCGGAGATCTGGTTAGGTCCGATTGAAGTCCTATATATATATATATATATATATATATATATATATATATATCGTGCTTGTCCGTTGAGTAAATGAGCACGGATATTCTAGACCTTTGAATTTAATTTAAGGGAGGTGAAATGGCTAAGATCTATTGTTTGGGATGAATACATTATAAACCGTTAGATGGGATAAAATAAAAATAACTGTTCTGATTAACATTAAAATTAATGTTAAAATTAATAATAAAAATAAAATTAACATTAAAATAAAAACAAAATAAAAGTAAAAATAAAAATAAAAATAAAAATTAACATTAATATTAATATTAACATTAAAAAATTAATATTAATATTAATATTAATATTAATGATAATAATTAATATTAATATTAATATTAATATTAATGTTAATTTTTTATTTTTAATATTTAATTTAAATTTAAATTTAATGTAAATGTTAATTTTACAGTTAATTTTTTAATTTTAGCCCATATAATAGTTAGTTTTAATTTTACTGTTAATCAGAACCGCTATTTTTTAATCTTAACATTGACATTAAGACTAACATTAAAATATTAAAATTAAAATTAAAATTAAAATTAAAATTAAAATTAAAATTAAAATTAAAATTAAAATTAAAATTGACAAAGTTCTCCAATTTCGTCAAATTTAGTGTCTACAAGTCCAGAACGGTGATACGAGCCCAATGGATTATCCAGAACTAGATTCCGATGAGCCGATCACAAAATCGCCCGTCAAGTGGAGCTGTGGGGCCCACGATACATGGTTTCGTCAACGTTCTCAGAATCGAACCAAACTTGGGTCACAGGACCAGTGTAACGCTACAAATCCAATGGCATAAGTTTTGTTGCAAAACAAAAAGCACACACAAAGTTACAAGGAGTGTCATAACAGGCCTGATACGGTTTTTTTTTGACGGATACGCGTTGATTCCGGTGTGTACGCACATCCAAATCAACTTTCGCTAAATATCACACGTCCGCATTGACGATACGCACCTTTCGATATAATTTGTACACGACGAAGTCGCCTCGTTTAGCGGAACGCATCCCGTTTCGAGAAAAAAATAGGTTTTAAAAACCAAGTTTTAGTCAACTTCACCTGCGAATAAGCACACAACATGCAATAAATTAAAATAAGCTAATTATAGGGTTTAAAACTTGGTTATGTTATCTAATTTACTGTTCAAGCGAAATTTTAAAATAATAACCAGGTTGGGAGAAAAATGACCATGAACATGGGGCTTGGGGACGGTTTCTGAACTCCAAAATTGGGTTATTTTTTCTGTTTTTGCGTCGCAGTTTACGATCGACACAGGACACGATACCCCAATCTAAATGCACAGGGTTCGAGAGGGTCACACAACGAATATATCGTAACAAGCCGTTTAAGAATCGACACAGCGAGTAGGAAGAAAAACTCACCGGGATAGGGGTCGGTCGCGGTGTGCTGCGTGTGAACGGAGCGGGCGGCGGTGCACGTTGGCGGCGGCGATAGGTTGCTATGGTGGTCGTCGGCGTGTCGTCGGTGGGTCTGCAGCTGCTGTGGCTGCTCGGTCGGTCGTCGGGGTCGCAGTGGGTGGCTCGGGGTGCCGGAGTTGCAGCGGTTGATCGCGGCGGAGTCGAGTGGTCGGAGGTGAGTCGGTGATGGTGGTGGAGGAGCTGCGGGGGGGGGGTTAAATAGGGGAGGGCACGACGGTTGCGGGGAGAGGCCGAAGCGGTCGCCGAGGGTTTCGGGGGGGGGGGGGGTCGCGACAGAGTCGGAACGGGGGGGAGGGTCGTGGGTGCTGGGGAGTGGGTTAGCGGGTCGGTCGGGTCGGGTTGGAGGGTTAGGATCCGATCCAATAGTGGGGTTGGTTTGGTTGGGTTCAGTTTGGGTTGGTTTGGTTCGGTTCAAGTCTAGTTCGGTCTGGTTTATCTAAATACAATATTTTTAGCTATTTAAAAAATAATTTTTGAGCCCAATAAATTCCAAAAAAATTACACAACATCATATTATTAATTATACACTCAAAAATATAATTTTTTTTATTATTTAATTTATTTTCCAAAAATATTAATCCTTTGAAGAACATTTATTTATAATTAATAAAAATACAAAAAAATCTTGAAAATTATTTTTAAATTTTAAAAAAATTGGGTGTTTACAATCTACCCACCTTAAAAGAATTACGTCCTCGCAATTAAGAAAACGAAACGTAACTGGTCAGAAGAGATGACGCGGTTACAAGACATGTTTGTTGAAGCACGACACAGAGAATAAGAAATCATGAACAAGAAAAAATTGAAAGGAAGGGTGAGGGTTAAGCAGAACACGTAGGGAAGGAATACAAACTTTTTCCTAGGCAATGAGAGATAAGTAAGTCAAGAGTAAAAGAGTCTGGTTAGAACGAAGATCAACTACAGCTTATGAAAACTTGGGTACTAGTTACTAATCTAGACTAACAAGTTCATACTAGCATAATACTAGGTTTAGGCTGGAAAAATAATCTAACAGGCACGTGCTAAAGCATTACTAGGAATAGATAGCTATGATAAAACTTAAATCTTACTCGTATTCGCTACTCTTCGAGTCTGTGCGTCCTCCACTGTCATCGCAAAAGCCTGTCCATGTCCTTGCGGTAGTGCCCTCTGCCGTTGCTGGGCCTGCTGGAAGAGTACTACTCGTGGTGCCAAGGGTGGCCTTGGCTTATATCCTCCCGGTGTTGGTAAAGCTTGTCGGTTTACTATCGGTGCTTCTTCTGACGCTCAGGACAATCCCTTACCGGTTGCTGACTGGATCCGAAAGCTAAACATAATCCCAATTTAAGTCTACACTCCCTCTCAATATGGCCTACCTTGCCACAGTAGTGACAAGTAGAAAGGATTAGGGATTGTGATACAACTCTCTGTGGTGGTTTCATCTGGGATCGCTTTGCAGACTTCCCGTGTAATGCTCTGGTTGGTGCTGGTATGAACGGTCGTTTCAGGCTAGACTCTCTCCTGGTGACGCGCTCCATGCGTGGGGCTGCAGCAAGGACGTTCGAGTAAGAAGTAGGTGCAATAGAGCCAATCTGTCTCTGTAGCTTAAAGTTAAGTCCGTAGAAGAACTTCTCCACCTTCTCCTCTTCTGTGAAAATCAGGGTAGGGGCGAAGCGACTCAAACTGATGAACTCCGCATTGTACTCTTCCACTATCATATTATCTTGAGTGAGGCAATTGAACTTATCCCGAAGTTTCGATCGAGCAATAGATGGAATGTATATCTCTTGAAAGAGTCTAGAGAACTCCTTCCAAGTGACTCGGTCTGGTCCAAGCCGTGTCTCTTCAGATAGCCACCAGTGATGTGCATTCCCCGTCAACTGCATCCGGACGATAGTCATCCAACGCCCCCTTGGAAGCTCAGCTGCTTCCAATTGGTGTTGAGTATTTATGAGCCACTCATGAACTTCAGTGGGCCCCTCCTTGCATGAAAAGGTACGGGGCTTCAGCTAGCAAAAATCGATGATAGATCTCGTCGATGGCCGTCTAGCTGGTGGGTTCGCCTACTCCAGTGTGGTCACTATACTGTTTCTCGGGTTCTCTGCCTCGTGACGCTGAGCCTCTTGATGCATCTGCTTTTGGGCTTGCCTCATTGCATAGAATATTTAAAACATCTGTTGACTATCCATAGGCTGTCCTGATGGAAAAATAGGCATCGGTGGAGTAAACTACGGTGGTGGTGGAATATCGTCCCGTCGGAATCTTGAGGTATGTTGACCTGCTTAATTGCTTTGTTGAGCTGATTGACCTCCACCCACTGGTGTCACTTCATCGTCGTAGGTGACAACTGCAACTTATGATGTTCCCGCGGGAGTCTCGTCGCTTGCTTGTGAATCCATTACTTTGCATCCAAAATAAACTATAAGAGGTGCACAGAGAAATCAAGGCATGATACCAGTCAAGAAATTATTTGAAGTCGATATAGAGGTCAAGAATGAATTAATCAAGTGGATGAGGTCCTATAATTTATCCTAATCACAGGCTTACTCGGTCCCTTAGTTGAAACTGAAGCAACATAGTCGTAGATCTGTATGGGACACCACAAAAACTATGTTACGCCCAATCCCAAAATACCGAGGGACTAGCCACGTAGCAATGGCCAACAGTACACTCCAATGGGCAAACCCAATTTAATGGACCCATTAGAGTGCACTTAAGCTGTAAAAGAAATATAATGGTCTACGATATATGTCACAGTCTAATTCTAATCTCATCCACATAAGGTAAACATAAATATCAATTGTCAAACTAATCAAAGAGAAATATAATCCAACAAGTCTCAACAAAATGTCTCGGGGAACAACCCGAATATAAGTTTAGTATAATAATCCAAGAGACATGAAATAGAGTATCTAGAAACAGAAATGACTGAGTATATAACAAAATACTCAGGAGAAATCCACTGGCATCACCTCGTCCTCTGGTGTTGGTACTGCTCCAATGTCTGCTCTTGTCCCGTATACCTCAGGGTAGATCTCCTCTGCTAAACCTGGAGACATAATCCGGATCCAGGTCCTCAGGGGATATAGCAAGGTACAAGAACAACTTAAACCAAATAAAATGCAGTATATAAAAATATATCAACAGGAAAAACTATGTAACCATCTAAGTGCAATGCAAATGAGAGCATTAATCATACTCAGGCTAAAACAACTATAGGCTCTGTGTCGGGGAAACCCATAACAGCATTTATTATCTCGAAGGGCCAGTACGTGTGCCAAAGCTCTGGTCAGAGTCTAAGGCACTCCCAGAATATATATATATATATATATATATATATATATATATATATATATATATATATAACATAATCAGTCTTTATTATGATAAAATGCTCCCCACCCAATGTAACCTCATATCTCATGTCCATAACATGCAAGATCATGACCTCTAGCTAGTACATCGAGTCATAATAATATCTATGTATATGCAAGATCTATGTCACGAATCCTGTAAGCCTATACAGAATTACCATGAATAACTCAGAAAAGATTATATCACGTGAATAGTGTCAAGTGTCCTATGGTATGACGTACTTGGTAAAGCAAGCACGTAAATATATGATCGAGATAACAACTCTCTAAGTGACGTTACACGACTCCGCGTACGACGTCGACACCCGAATATTATTCGGACGTTAAGCAATATCTCACGATCCTAGGTTGAACAGGTATATCACAGAAAATAAATTAAGCAATTAATATTAAGGCAATTACTGCAAGTTTGGCAATGTACACTTGTCTGGGTTCTGAACTCCTTCAATTGCTCCTATAACAGCAAAATCTTCAGGTACACCTCCGAATGCTAGAATAAACATTACCATCACTATCAAAAGACATGAAATAGCTAGGATTGACTACCCATAAGTCCAATTTTGACACAGGGACAGAAATAACAGTCTCTGGTCAAAGCGGGGTCCACATGTGGCCCACTTCGCACCGAAAAATATGCCAAAGACAAAGTTCTCTAAATTCATCAAATTTAGTGTCTATAATTTCAGAATAATGATATGAACGCAACGAAATATTCAGAAGTTGATTCCGATGAGCCGATCACAAAATCGCCCGTCAAGTGGAGCCGTGGGGCCCACATATAGGATTTTGTCAACGTTCTCAGAATCGAACCAAACTTGGGTCACAGGACCAGCGTAATGCTACGAATTCAATGACGCAAGTTTCATTATAAAATAACAAACATACACGAAGTTACAATGAGTGTCAGAATAAGGTCCGATACGGAGTTTTTCGACGAATACGCGTTGATTTCGGTGTGCACGCACATCCAAATCAACTTCCACGAAATCTCACACATCTGCGTTAACGATACACACCTTTTGATGCAATTCGCACACGACAAAGTCGTCTCGTTTAGCTGAACGTACCCCATTTTGAGAAAATTTTAGGTTTTAAAAACCAAGTTTTGGTCAACTTCACCCGCGAATAAAATACAACATACAATAAATTAAAATAAACTAATTACAGGGTTTAAAACTTGGTTATGTTATCTAATTTACTGTTCAAGCGGAATTTTAAAATAATAACCAGGTTAGGAGAAAAATGGCCATGAACATGGGGCTTCAGGACAGTTCTGAACTCCAAAATTGGGTTATTTTTTCTGTTTTTGCGTCGTGATTTTCGATCGACATAGGACACGATACCCCAATCTAAATGCACATGGTTCGAGAGGGTCACACATCGAACATATCGCAACAAGCCGTTCGAGAATCGACACAGCGAGTAGGAAAAAAAACTCACCGGGACAGGGGTCGACCGTGGTGTGCTGCTCGTGAATGGGGCGGGCGGCGGTGCACAGCGGTGGAAGGTTGCTGTGGTCGGCGGCGGCGTGTCGTCGGCGGGTCTGCGGCTGCTGTGGCTGCTTAGTCGATCGTCGGGGTCGCAGCGAGTGGCTCGGGGTGCTGGAGTTGCGGCGGAGTCGAGTGGCCAAAGATGAGTCGGTGATGGTGGTGGAGGAGCTGCGGGGAGGGGGGGTTAAATAGGGTAGGGTGCGACGGTTACGGGGAGAGGCCGGAGCGGTCGCCGGGGGTTTGGGGGGGGGGGTCGCGGGGGTGTCCCGGCGGAGTCGAAACGGGGGGGGGTCATGGGTGCTGGGGAGTGGGTTAGCTGGTCGGGTCGGGTTGGAGGGTTAGGATCCGATCCAATTGTGGGGTTGGTTTGGTTGGGTTCAATTTGGGTTGGTTTGGTTCGGTTCAAGTCTGTTTCGGTCTGGTTTATCTAAACACAATTTTTTTAGCTATTTTAAAAAATAGTTTTTGACCCCAATAAATTCCAAAAAAATTACACGATATCATATTATTAATTATACACTAAATTTTTTTAATTTTTGCAATATTTTATTATTGAATTTATTTTCCAAAAATATTAATCCTTTGAAGAACATTTATTTATGATTAATAAAAATACAGAAAAATCTCAAAAAATTATTTTTAAATTTCAAAAAATAATCTGGGTGTTTACATGTAAACTCCCTCAAATTTTTTTTAGGTAGACTGGATTTGGTGAGAATTTTGGTTTAGCTTCAGGTCGTCTGAGGATTAAAATTAGGGTTATGTATACTGGTTCTTTAATTTTAAACTCTTGGTGCATTTTACCGTTAATACAATAATTGTAGCACAACAATAACCTTTATTTCCAGCAAATCGTTGCACTCTTGACCTGACAAGCCAACTTAGGCACTGGACATTTCTGTCACTCACAAACATATTCTCTTGTGCTCTATTTTAATTGCACAACTTTCTAGTGACAAAAATTAATTATTTAATCCTATGCCTTGTACCTATGTCATTGCCATCGATTTGGGGACACAAACTCAACCCATTTCGCCTAACTAATTAAATGGCCCAAGACTAATACCAAGCCATCAACGTCCATGACATTTGTGTCACTCCCAATTGAGATCTCATGTACTCCCATTTTATTTAAGAACACCTATGACATAATATTTATTTAATTTGGTGGAACCGACTTAACTTAACCCCAACTAAACCCTCACACCCAATCATGAGGCTCATACAAAACACCTAACACCCTTTTCATCCAACAAAACACCAAACACCAATTTTTCACATCAAATCCTCATTCTTTTTTCCTTCATTTGTAAATCCTAAACTTTAAGGGACCCAAATGCAAAATGGTTGCTAGGTGTCAAACTCCTATTGGGGGAAACCAAATAAAGAGCCATATTTCTTGGTCATGTGACCGGTCACTCACTACATTCTTACCCTTGCATAGTACTATTCACCATACTTTTAATCCTAGCCCTTGATTTAAACCTCCCCCTATCACAACCACCCAGTCCCCCTATTTTAGGACACACACACCCCCATCCCTATGTAGCCGGCCCTAATCCCAATGAAACTCACCTCACTCTCTCTCCTTCCCTCCCTCTCTCAGCCGCCACTTCTTCCTTCTCTCCATTCTTTTTCTTCTTCTTCTTTCTCACCTCCTTCCGGCCATTACCACCACCGAACACTACCCTCACCACCACAGCCACCATCACCATTCCCATCACCACCATCGAACACCACCCTCACCACCACAGCCGTTGTCACCATCGAGCACCACTACCATCACCACCACCGAACACCACCCTCATCACCACAGCCGCCATCACCATTCCCATCACCACCACCACCGAATACCACCCTCACCACCACAGCCACTGTCACCTCTGAGCACTACTACAATCATGATTACCTTTTTCACCATTCCCATCACTACCACCATCACCACCACCGAGCACCACCCCACCACAACTGTTGTCACGCCCAGTCCCAAAATACCGAGGGACTAGCCACGTGACAATGGTCAGCAACACACTCCAATGGGCAAACCCAATTTAATGGACCCGTTAGAGTGTACTTAAGCTGTAAAACAATTATAAAGGTCTATGATACATGTCACAGTCTAATTCTAATCTCATCCACAGAAGTTAAACACAATTCAAATATCAGAATAATCGAAATAAAATATAAACCAACATCAAGTTTCAATAAAGAGTAAATTTGGGGAACAACCCGATAATGAGTTTAGTACAGTAATCCAAGGGACAGAAAATAGAGTATCTAAAAAACAAAAATGACTGAGTATATAACAAAATACTCAGGATAAACCCTCTGACACCACCTCGTCCTCTGGTGCCGGTACTACTCCAGTGTTTGCTCATGTCCCGTATACCTCGGGGTAGATCTCCTCTGCTAAACCTGGGAACATAATCTGGATCCAGGTCCTCAGGGGACATAGCAAGGTACAAGAATAACTCAAGCCAAATAAAATGCAGTATGTAAAAATAAATATCAACAGGGCAAACTATATAACTAGCTATGTGATATGCAAATGAGAGCATCACTAGTACTCAGGCTGAGACCACTACAAGCTCTGTGTCTGGGAGTCGGTAGCAATAATATCACGTAGTGGGCCAAGCTCTGGAATAGAGGTTAAAGTGCCGTAATAATATATATATATATATATATATATATATATATATATATATATATAATCAGCCTGTAGCCTGTGTGTCTCTCCCCACCCAATATAATCACACGTCTCATGTTCGCGATGTCTTATGTCCATAACACGCTAGATCATGACCTCTAACTAGTACATCGAGTCATAATAATATCTATGTATATGCAAGATCTATGTTAGGAATCCTGTAAGCCTATACAGAATCACCATAAATAACTCATGAAAGATTCTGTCTCATGAATAGTGTCAAGTGTTCCATGGTATGACGTACTTGGTAAAGCAAGCACGTAAAGTATAGAGGATTGTGATATCAACTCTCTAAGTGACGTTACACGAATATTATTTGAACGTTAAGCAACGTCTCACGGTCCTAGGTTGAACAGATACATCACAGAAATAAAGCAAGCAAATAATATTAAGACAATTATTGCAAGTTTGGCAAGGTACACTTGCTTGGAGTTTGAACTCCTTTAGTTGCTCCGGTAACAGTAAAATCTTTAGGTACGCCTCCATATGCTGAAATAAATATTACCATCACTCTCAGAAGACATAAAATATCTAGGATTGACTACCCATAAGTCTAATTTAGACACATGGACAGAATTGACAGTTTTTGGTCAAAGCGGGGTCCACATGTGGCCCACTTCGCACCGAAAAATATGCCAGAGACAAAGTTTTCTAAATTTGTCAAAATTAGTGTCTACAAGTCCAGAACGATGATACGAACCCAACAGAATGTCCCTAGCTGGATTCCGATAAGCCGGTAATAAAATTGCCCTTCAAGTGGAGCCGTGGGGCCCACGAAAATGGGGTTTCGTCAATGTCTCAGAATTGAACCAAACTTAGGTCACAGGACCAGTGTAACGCTACGAATCCGATAGCACAAGTTTTGTTGTGAAATGACAAGCACACAGGCAATTATGACGAGTGTCAGAGCAGATCCGATAAAGATTTTTTTACGAATACGCGTTGATTTCGGTGTGCATGCACATCCAAATCAACTTTCGTAAAATCCTATACGTCCGTATTGACGATACACGCCTTTCGATGCAATTCGCACACGATGAAGTTATCTCGTTTAGCGGAACGCGCCCAGTTTCTAAAAATTTTGGATTTTAAAAATCAAGTTTTTGGTCAACTTTACCTGCGAATGAAACACAACTCACAGCAAATTAAAATAAACTAATTACATGGTTTAAAACTTGTTTATATTATCTAATTTACTGTTCAAATAGAATTTAGAATTATTAACTAGGTCGGAGGAAAAACGGCCATGAACATAGGATTTTGGGACAGTTTCTCAAACCAGAAATTGGGTTTTTTTTTTCTGTTTTGTGTCGCAATTTACGACCGACACAGGATACGATACCCCGAACTAATTGTATAAGGTTCGAGAGGGTCATGCTGCGATCACAACGCAATAGGCCAATCAAAAATTGATGCAACGAGGAGGGAGAAAAATTTACCGGAATAGGGGTCGACCGCGGTGTGCTGCACGTATACGGTGGCGAGCGGCGGTGGTCGATCGACGGCTGCTACGGTTGCTGTGGTCATTGATGTGTCGTCGACGGGTCGTCATCGCCGTCGTCGTCGGGGTGGCCAGAGTCAGCGTTGTCATCGTCCCAGCGGTCAGTGTCCGGAGTCGAGTGGCGGCGGTGGCTGATGATGGTGGCAGAGGGTTCGGCAATAGGGTTTATATAGGGGGAGGGCCACGACGGTTACGGGGAGAGGGACCAGAGTCATCGCCGGTAGGTAGGGAGTCAAACCGAGGGGACACAGTGACGGGGAGGTGAACGGCCGACGGAGATGAACGGTCGAGGGAGTTAACTGTCGGGGTTTTGAATTCTCTGTTACTGTAGTGATGGGTACGGGTCAGGTCGGGTTGGCGGATCGGGTTCAGATCTGATCCAACAGGGTTGGGTTAGGTTCATTTTCGTTTGGTTTGGTTCGGTTCAAGTTGGTTCGGTCTGGTTTAGTCTGGTTTAATTAAAAATAATATTTTTAGCTATTTAAAAATAGTTTTTGAGCCCAATAAATTCAAAAAAAATTATGCAACATCTTATTATTAATTATACACCCAAAATATAATTTTTATAATATTTTAATATTTAATTTAATTCATAAAAATATTAATCTCTGAAGAACATTTATTTGAATAATTAAAAATCACAGAAAAATCTTAAAATTTCATAGTTAAAATTTTTTTTTAAAATTGGGTGTTTACAACTGTCGACAACAGTACCACCACCACAGTCAACACCACCACCGACAGCCGCCACAGCGACACCGCTGCCACCACCAACAGCCACCCCCACCTTGGTAACTTACTTCTTCTTATTTTTATACTTATTCATCATCTTTTCATGTTGCATATGATCACCTAGCTAGGTTGAGGTGTTCTCCAATATTTTTATTAAAAATGCTTGCTATCACTTGTTAAAAAAAACTAGATAAGAGCTATTTCTAGAATACTAACATTGATGTCTAGGGGTATATGGTTGTGCAATACATGAGGAGGATATGATTATGTTCTAAAATTAGGTCAACACCCTAGCTAGTACGCTTAGTCGTGAGTTTTAGCCATAAAAATCTTAGGTTAAGTTCTCATGCCATCTCTTCATTAAGATAGTTTTGAGCTAGATTATTAATTAATTTTCATATTACCTCTAGGTACTTTGTGATCCTCAGACTTGGACGTTGTATCGGAGCCCCGCCCTCAGCATCCAGATCCAGACAAGTGTACCTTGCCATACTATAACGCAGTTCCAGATTTACTTATTTATTTCATCTATACATTGTGTGCGCTTTGGATCGAAATTGTTACTTAGCGTCCGGGTCATATCCGGGTGCAGTCGTTCATCGGTAACGTCTAGTATCGATTGTTAGATGTTTCTCGATACCTTTATGTACCTACTTGGTTACATCGGAACCCTAGGACATATTTAGACACTGTCATCGTGCTAGACTTCCTGTATCCTGATAGTGTCAGCATGACCAGAACCTGTGATGACTATAAGATCATGATTTGTGCTAGTTACTTCAGTATGCCGAGACTGTTTAGATAGAGGTTAAGGCTCAGCGATCTGCGGATTCGTCTCGTTGACCGCATTGGGAGGGGAAGACAGTTACTAGACGCTTGGGCTACTTCTCATATACTATATATATATATATATATATATATATATATATATATATATATATATATATATATTCTTATTTACGTAAAGATTATGTATCCGGAGTTATAGTACTTACTTATTGTGTGTCTCTATGTTCGGAGCTACGGGTACACACTGTGTGTCTCTGTGCCTCGAAGATACGAATTTATATTTGGAAAGCCCACTTGTCGAACGTTGTCTTCAAGTTGTGTTTTAGGTGGTTATGCTAGATTACACCGGCATATCACATATTTTTTTTTCTGTTTTACTATGGCATGCTATTTTTGTACCTTGTTAAGTCCCTATAAGTACCTGGTTCCCTTCCAAGCATAGGTGATGAGGACTATCCGGAGGAGTACGGATCGGGTGTATATCCAGGAGCAGGACTTATAGCAGAGAACGAGATCCTTCCCGAGGACTTCGCTTGATCACCGGTAGTGACTTCACCTTGGGTCTGGTATCATTATCTAGTTAGCAGATATCGTCCCTAGTTATCTTATTACTTCCTTTCTTTCAGTACTTGTATTAGAGGGTTTATCCCCGTATGACTCTATCCGTTTTGTATTATGATACATTTATAGACTTATTTTCTCCCTGCACATTAGTAGACTTGTTTTCTCTATGTGTTTTATATTTTTATGTTTGTGAATGAGATTAGTTACATTTGCCACAAATAAATGACATAAATTATCGTGGGATAATCTCACTCTGTCTCATCTAGATCCTCGTACTAATCAATATAAAACTGAGGTACGAAGGATATTGCATCTACAGGAGATTGTAAATCAAATGCAAGATATATTTACTGATAAAACTAAAGTGATTAAATCACATATGCCCGCTGCAAATGCGCTAGCTCGAATTAATATTCCAGTAGAGAAAAATAGCAGAGTGGCTAATGAATCTACTTTACGCCAGAAGCATGGTAAACCTATAGGTTCGAAGGACTTAGTCTCTAGAAAGAGAAAATGTCCAAGTAACGCTCTTAAGGAGGTTACACATAACGCTCAAGAAGAGGTTATGAATGACAGATCCATACTCTCTGAAAACCCAGAAAAGGTTATTGCCTTAGAAAAGACACAAGCCCAAGAGGAGGCTCAGGTACCTGAAAGCAAAGAGATCTCTATATTTTATACATATACAAAAGATGTATGAGATCGCAAAGATATAATAATAGATGAGATATTCTTATTCTCAGTAGCTACTAAAATATCTAAGAGCATTGATGACACTGAACCATGTAGCATCGATGAATGTCGACAAAGAAAAGATTGGCCAAAATGGAAGGATGCTATTCAAGCTGAATTGGATTCCCTTAATAAATGTGGAGTGTTCGGACCTATAGTACAAATACCAAAAGACGTCAGATCGGTAGTGTAAACCCCTTCACCAAAAATTAGGCTTACTTGGCTTAGGTAGTAAATTAGGGCTAGTTTGTATCCAATTGGAAATAGGACACGATATTTTATTTAATTTTACAACAATTAAATCACTTAGTGCACCTTACCGTTGCTTCGATAATTGGAGCACTACACTAGCTATTGCCTTCCTACAAACTTCACACTCTTGCCCTAGACATGACCGCCTTCTATCCTGACTACGGTGTAACTTATAATTATGCTCACTTGTGCTACATTTTAGTCGCACAATAATTATCGCGGACGTTATTGTTTAATTCTAAATAATTCTAACTTTGTATCCTTGTGTGTTCCAATCAAAATTGGAGACACAATCTTGATCCGTTTTGTGCAACCCAATTTATGATAATATTCTACACTGAATCCTCTATGTCCATGACACTTGTGTCCCACCTAATTTTAGCCACATGTACTTCTAATTAATTCCCGAACACCATGCATAGTAATTTTAATTAATTTAATCCAATTTCTATCTTTCTGTAATTTTTCTAATTGTTGGTCATTTTTATGCAAAAATGCATAAAGGTGTCAACACCATCGGACAATACCTGAAGAAACCCATTTTCCCCTTCATATGAAATTTTCGTAATTTTTCGGAATGTGCAACGTGCAGCATCGCCCCCTCAATTAACCATAGCATTGCATTTTAAACAATGCAAATTGTAGCCTCCAAGCATCCCCATGTGAGGCAAGACCCAACTCTAAAGGGAGTTGACCAAGCCCAAACTCCCTAGGTCAACAAAAACCTAAATTCTACATGTATAAATAATCCCTTTTCCTATTTTTTTTCATATTGCAAATACTTAACCCAACTCCTAGCCGACCTCCCCCCTCCTATTCCTGTTCTTTTTCTTCTTCCTTCAGTCGTGCCGGCCGGAGCAGTCCCAGCCGTCGACCGGAGCCAGTCCACCTGCTCTCCTCATCGACCGAGCCTCCCCTTCCACTGCCCTCGCCATCCTCTATCGGATCCACTCCGAGCCTCTTATTTTTTCTCCCTGACAGCAGCAACAACCCACCACCATCGTCTCCGTCCTCTCCTCGCCGCCAATCCCGACCATCCACGAGGAGCACGATCCGCTGCCAGTCACCCCGAGCTCCGCCTTATCGACGTCTCCTTCCTGAGCATAACCCGGCCAGATCTCCTCCTCTCCCTCCAGTCATCCTCCTCCTCCTCGACGAAGTCGATACAACGGCCACGACCCCGCTGCACATCCTGACCCCGCCTGAGTCTCCCTCTCGTCGACTTCACCTCCTGTCATGCCCCAGTCCCAAAATACGTAGGACTAGGAACACATAAGCATGCTAACCGTATGTATATGGCAACTCCAATACATGGATACCATAATATACACGTATGCTGTAATATGAATATAAACTCACATGTGGTATATATAGTATCACAAGTCACAGATATACTAATCTCATCCACACAACAAGTCATAGAAAAGAAATAACTAGAATAGAATAATGAGTCTGAATAATCCAAAATAATGGTCGGGTGGAGACAAATCCACTACCAATGACTATATCAATACTAAATGAGGGAGAATGATAAATCTCCAATATAAATAAGTTGATGATATAAGGGTATCAGCGAAGCGATCCATCGCTAGAGATAATCCAAGATGCTCAGAAGGTAAGACCTCCTCGGAAGAGATAAGTAGTAAGTCATGATTCGTGCTCCTATAAATAGTCATGAACATCTACACCAGGAAAGAGACCAGGTCCTCAGAGGGACGTAACAAGATACATAGAAGCAAGCCAATTTGAATACAATAAGCATGCATAATATTTGAAAACATGTAAGTACGCTGTACAAGACAATCTATATAAATGCAAATGAGGACAACTTTTTGACGTATGTGCAAGGGTAGGCTACTCGATCTAATCCTCACAACTCACACACCCATCAGTGGACATCAGAAATCGACATACCGCGGGGGTAGCGACCATCGAGACTCCAGAAATTGATATACCGCGGGGGTAGTGACCAGCGTGACACACGCCCGTAGTGCGAGCTATGTACTACGGTTTACCAGAGTGGTTATAGCCCATACGTCTAATGATTGTCCTCTCATGATACTAAGTGTCAAGTGTATGTCAACATACATATAATAGATAGTAATGACTGGAAAAAAAATACATGCAATGGATATACAGAAATAAAATGAATATACAGAAATATAAATGGCATGCAAAGTATTGTAAATAATTTGGCAAGGTATCTTGCCTGGTAAGAAAGCTGCAAGGTGTAATGTCCAGAAGTCAAGCACACAGGATCAGAAGCTACAGCCTCAGAATGAACGTCTTCGGATGCTAAAATAAATATCACCAATATTCCCAGAATAAGCGAGATAGCTAGAAAACACTACCCTTTCGTCCAATTTGGACACAGGGGCAAAACGATAATTTTGGGTCAAAGCGAGCTCCACATGTGGGCCACCTTGCACCGAAAAGCGTACCAGAGGTAAATGTCTCTAAAAGGGATAAATTATAGGTCAAATAAATTCTAAATGTCGATACGAACTCAACGGTACTTCCAATTTTGGATTCCGGTGAGCCGAACACAAATTCGCCCAAAAAGTTAACCGTGGGGCCCGCCAATTGGCGACTTGGTCAACTGTCTCCGAATTGCGTAAAAATTGGGTCACAGGACCAGCGCGATACCACGAGTCCAGTGGCGCATGTTTCGTCACATTCTGAAGAGCGTGCACAAAATGCGTAGGGCTTTTACAAATTTACCGTGTTAGTTGACCCGTGTCACCCCTAGTGTACCCCCTGAGTCCAGTGTAAATATTGTTGTGTGTGTGCTAGTGTAATGACTAATGATTGTATTGTATTATATTATATGTACATAGAATATTGGATTGTTCTGCACAACTTTTAGAGCAGGTTATTGGTACATCGCCGCTTTCTTGCCAGGCAAGTATACCTTGCCATTGTACTGTTATTCTTATTCCATATGTTGCATGCATCTTTATTTTTCTGTCATTAGTTCATATATTTTAACTGCTATATAAAATATGCGTACAAGAAAACTTGGGTGCAACGACGGTGTCGTCGTGATTTGTTTTTATTATGTATATGCATTGACATTGTTTATGAGACCGCCCTATTATTATGAAGCATCATTAGGTTCATTGGCCGTGACACAGCTGTTACATGAGTGTGAGTCTCATATAGATCACGGACTGCGTGACAGGTCTGGCCTCCTGTACATATGAGCTGTGCGTTAGGGATAACTGCTGATAGAAACTTTGAATGCTAGGAGACTTAGCAGTTATTAGTAGTCCATGGACATAGCCTATTGTAGTACAGTGGTCCAATCCTTGTCCATATTTGGTTGTAGGGTTGGGCTATTGTACTAAAGATAGGCTATGAACCAAATTGTGTCATAGATGTGACATACTTAGAGCATGGGGTGGGGAGAACAACAAGTACGACATTTGGGCTCCTTTATACTTTTCTTTTTATGTAACCCATACGCTCCGCCGGAGATACACGATCGTGATGACCCCTATACTACTTGGCGGCCTCTATCGTTCAAAAGATGACATGCTTTGTAGGCCCATGATTCTCCGAGAGAATTATGCCAATCCTATTTTATGGCCAGATAGTGTAAACCCCCCTCATTAATTTCTATAGATAGTCTGGTATGGAATAGAAAATTTTAGAATAGCAGCAGTTGATTGAGGTTTAGAGTAAGGTTGCAGATGTCTGATTATTTTAATTAAACCCTCGGTGCACACTACCGTTGTTGAATTATTCGGAGCCCAACATCAGCCCATAAATTCCAACAAATTATTGCACTCTTGACTTGACACGCCAATTTAGGCGCTGAACTTTTTCGTCATTCAAAATCATATTTCCTGGTGCTCTAATTTAATTGCACAATTTTCCGTAACTGAAAACCATTATTTAATTTTGTGTCGCGCACCTGTGTCGTTACCATCCGATTTTGAGATACCAACTTAACCCGTTGAGCTGGACCAATAAAAGGGTCCAAGACTGACACCAAGCCTACACCATTCCTGACCTTTGTGTCACTCTCAATTGAGGTCCCATGTGCCCCCATTTAATTTAAGAGCACATGACAATTTATTCTAATTAAATTGGGGATACCAACTTTGACTAATACCATTTTAATCCCCATTTAATTCCAATGCCTATTTAATTAAGTCCATGCAAAACACACAACACCCTCTCACCCTACAAAATATCAAACACCAATTTCTCCACATTTTTTTATCATTTCATGTGTTTGTGCAAATACCCAAACTTAAGGGGCTAATTTACAAATATTGTAACATGTGTCAAAACCTCATTGGTCAAGGACAAATGGAGAAGCCCCTCTCCTTTGACCAAGTCAAGCCTCTCTCCCCCTCTCATTTGCATGAAGAAATCAATCTCTTCATGAGAGATCTCCATCACCCATTTGAAATAGGTCAATCCCCACCATCCAATCCACACACACCATCCTATAAAATGTCTCAATCACACCCCTCTTCCCCATGCTGGCCCTAATCCCAAGGGAGCCTTGGAAACCTTACCCCCTCTCTCTCTCTCCTCCCTCTCCTACATTACAAACCGTAGGAAATTCCTCCTCCCATCTTCTTCTTCTTCTTCTTCTTCTTCTTCTTCTTCCTTTCACCTTCTCCTTCTTCCCTCCTTCTCCTTCCTTGATGAACCCACACCCGGCCGAGATCTCCTCCGGCCAGCTGAACCTCTAGGACCACCTCGGTTACGACCAGCCCAGCAAGGCCGTCGAGTGGCTCATCAAGGCCGCCGCCTCCGCCATTGTCGGACCCTCCATCGACCCGACTTTATCGCCCCGAGCTTCTCCCCGCACCACCCTCGACTGTCCACGCTCCGGCCAATACCTTAATCTGGTGCTGCCACGACTGCTCCTCCGGCAGGCCATCTCCGCCACCAGCCTCCTTCACCCGAGCCGGCCATACTCCACTACACCTCTATCCGACCACCCATCCACCGCCTTTCCCTCGAGCTCCCCCGGCCATTGCTTCAACCCCGGCGGCGGCTGCCACTGAACTACCCCGGCCACTCCTTCTTCCCCGACCCCACTCCACCTCCAGCCAGTCCATTCCCCGGCGAACCCGTCCACCAACTGCACATCCAATCTCCCTCCACCATTAACTCCGTTGACCTCCCTCCACGAGTCGGAGCCCGCCGTGGCTCGACCGGAACCGACCCCGAGCAGCACCCCTCATCTTCCTCGACCAGAGCTCCACCTCGACCCCGTTGTATCCTAAGAACCACCACCACCATCGTCATCAGAACACCACAGTAGTTTCCTGCCACCTCCATCCGGACATCCGCGGTTTCCCGGCCAGCAGCCACCTCGCCGAGGTAAAACAATCTCCCCCCTCTCTATGTTGTTATATATGGTTTTGTGTTTTAGTTAGGGTTTGTGTTTAAATAATATTTGTGTAGATGTAGTATAGTATAAATGATCATGTGTTAATAATGGGATTAGAGTTTAATGTTGAGTTTAGGATTTTGAATGCGTTAATGTTCATAGATGGAGGCTATAACATAGATATTCGAGGGTTGGAAATGTTAAATATAATGAGGTTAGGGGTTTAAATATCCTATGAGATTTTTAGGGGTTTTATACATAACGAAATATGCATTGAGATTTTAGGGTACATTACATGGTTTTATATAATTTTTAAATATTATTAAGGAACAGGTAAATTATGATAAAATACTGTGTGTTATCCTTATGTTGTTCATTATTTTGAGGATTTGTTTATTAATGACGAACTCGATTGAGGAATACAAATAGGTATTTGTGAACTATGCATATGTGAGAAGGGTGAAATACTTAAATGACTGGTTATAATTGAGGGTTTAATCAATAAGTTAGTCATTTATTTTGAGGATGATAATTCAATATACATGCTCACGTCTGTGAACACCGGGAGAAGAAAACCAGAGGATTGATCATGGCTGAAGATATTGATAAACATCGTAGAGAGGTATATGATTGAGGATTGTCTGATAATAGTATACTGTGATTGATCGTAATAGATATAACCCTCTAGCTTAGTGTCTTCTGACTTGTAACTGAGGTTTGGATCAGGGTTGATTAACTGAATATCATGATTGAGGATTTGGTTGATGATATTGTACAGATGACTAGTTTGATTTAATGTAATGTACCAATAGTCAACTTTGGTCAACCCTCTAGCGTCGTGTCCCTGTGAGTTGTAGCTGAGTCTGGGCATATGTTTAGACGTGTGTCACACCCCTGTTTCTCGCATGATAGTTTATTGATTGAGTTTGTATCTCATCTCTAGGTACTACGGGACCTGCAGACTTGGACGTTGTACCGGATTACCATCTTCAGCAGCCAGACGCAGGCAAGTGTACCTTGCCACCTTGTATTTCAGTTACAGATATTTTATTATTTCATTATGTACATTGTGCGCATATTTGTTTACGACCGATACTTCGCGTCCGGATCACAACCGGGTACAAACGTTCATTGTAACATCTTGTAACGAATGTTAGATGTTTATAACGCCTCGATGTACGCACCTGAGTATATCGTCACCCCAGGACATATTTTATATATTGATATCGTGCCAGATTTCCTGTATCCTGATACTGACATCATGACCGGAGACTGGGACGACCTTAGGGTCGCGATTGT
Source organism: Iris macrosiphon (assembly GCA_036927795.1). Classification (NCBI taxonomy): domain Eukaryota; kingdom Viridiplantae; phylum Streptophyta; class Magnoliopsida; order Asparagales; family Iridaceae; genus Iris; species Iris macrosiphon. The sequence goes on along the minus strand of JAYESA010000020.1, from coordinate 52,198,123 downwards.
TGAGTTATTTCTGTGTGACAAGACTGTTAGATAGAGGTTCAGGTTCAATGCACAATCGTTGACCGCTTGGGATGGGGAAGACATTTACTAGACGTTTGGGCTCCTCTGCACGCGCTTATATATATATATGTATTATTTCTGTAGTGATCCTGTATCTAGTGTAGTTGTATCACCCGTGTGACTCTTTGCCCGGAGCTGCGGTACGTCCCGTGTGTTTTTGTGTCCGGAGCTACGGTTTTATTTTGGACAGCCCACGCGTCGAACATTGTCTTTAAACTGTGTCTCACTTATTTGGTTATGATAGATTACCCTGTCGATGCACTTGTACTTTCTGTTATACTTGGCATGCTGTATTTTTGTACCTTGTTACGTCCCTCTGAGGACCTGGTCCCCTGCCAGTTTTGCAGTATAGACGATTACGGAGCATTGGAGTTGCTGATGGAGTTGTACCTCTTGTGGGCATTGTACCAGGTACTCATATTATTTCCACCGGCATTATGGTTACTTTAGTCTTATTGATTATTCATCTGATGTTGTAGCCTAGTTTTTGTAGACTCATCTCTTCTCGAGTCTATTCGAGTTTGTGTGTTATTGGGCGGCCAACTTTAGCACATATAGCTCTTTCTTGTATACTGCTGTACATTGTGGATTGAGACAGTGGTTTACATTTATGGGATATCTAGATGGTATCCTTTATATTATACAGCTTATACGTATCCGAGTCAGACCATAGTCTGGTCGAATACGTAGCTGGCGTGTCGCGTATTCCTGGTCCTATGTATTTTAGGACTGGGACGTGACAAATAGCCCACTTGTTAGAAAGTTGTTCTCAAACTGCATTCACTTAGACGGTTAGGCGACCCATTGTATATTTATTTTAGTACTTTATTGGCATACTTCTATGTATCTTGTTATGTCCCTCTGAGGACCTGGTCCCTTTCCAGGTGTAGATGTTCATGAGTATTCGCAGGAGCGCAGATCTGGACTGGTTACTTATATTTGCGAGGAGGTCCTCTCTTCGAGCCCCGTGATTGTTAGTTGATATTCTTATATTGTGTTTGTTATATTGCACTTATATATTCGAGTTGGTAGTGGATTTATTTCCATCCAACTATCATCTTTAGATACTTTATATTGAGATCTAGTTTCATAGATATTGGTTATTTATTTATATTTGATTTTCAGTGGATGAGATTTAGTTATACCCTGTGACTCGTGATAGTTATACCACTTGTGAATTATTGCTCATTATACAGGGTGCGCTTGTGTCATGGTATCTATACATTGGAGTTATCATGTACATGCGGCTGGCATGCTTACGTGTCATAGTCCTACGTATTTTGGGACTGGGGCGTGATAGGTAGGTTACAAGTGGGGTTTTTTAAGAAAGCAAAATAAAAAGAATAAAATCGCACGATTTAATGCACAATTAGTGGCACAAGGGTTTTTTCAGGGACCCGAGATTGATTACGAAGAGACGTATTCTTCCGTAATGGATGCAACAATATTCCGTTATTTGATAAGTCTGACAGTTGAGAAAAAACTGGACTTGCAACTTATTGACGTTATAACAGCCTATCTATATGGTGATTTAGATAGCGATATCTATATGAAAATCTCAGATGGATTTAACCTATCCAGCTCAAAAGCTAAGACCATGCATTCCATAAAGCTAATACATTCATTGTACGGTTTAAAACAATCTGGAAGGATGTGGTATATCCGTCTTAGTGAATATATAAAAATGGAGGGATATGAGAATAATCCTATATGCCCATGTATCTTCATAAAGAAATCTAAGGAGGATTTCGCTATAATTGCAGTATATGTCGATGACATAAACTTGATTGGAATAAAACATAAAATCAATGAGACTGTAAACTATCTGAAAAAGGAGTTCGAGATGAAAGATCTTAGAGACACGAAATATTGTCTCGGATCACAAATTGAGCATTGCACTAATGGAATTTTGGTGCATAAATCCAAATACACATAAAATATATTAAAACGGTTCAATATGGATAAAGCTCACCCCCTTAGCACTCAAATAGTTGTTCGATCTTTAGATATCAATAAAGATCTATATCGTCCTAAGGACGACAATAAAATGATGCTAGGACCCAAAGTACCATACCTTAGTGTCATTGGGGCATTAATGTATCTATCACAATTTACAAGGCCAGACATATCATTTTCTGTCAATCTGTTGGCTAGATATAGCTTGGCGCCAACTCGCAGACATTGGAATGACATTAAACATGTGATGATATATCATCGTGAAACTACTGACATGAGATTATTTTACACTTGTGGTTTATCTGACATCGCGAATCTAATTGGCTTTGCAGATTCAGGTTAGTTATCTGATCCTCATAAAAGTCGTTCACAAACTGGATATATTTTTTTTAATAGCAATGCAGTTATTTCTTGGCGTTCAACAAAACAGACAATGGTTGCTTCCTCCTTAAATCACTCAGAAATATTGACTCTCCATAAAGCAAGTAGAGAATATATTTGGCTGAGATCGTTGATTCAACACATTCGTAGCTCCTGTCACCTTTCTCCTACTACAGATACTCCAACTGTTATTCATGAGGATAATGCAGCATGTATTGCACAAATTCAAGGTGGATTCGTTAAAGGAGACAAGACCAAGCATATCTCACCAAAGTTTTTCTATACTCATGAGCTTCAGAAGAACTTTGATATTGACGTCCAACAAGTTCACTCAAGTGATAATCTTGCAGACTTGTTCACCAAATCGTTGCCAAAGTCAACTTTTCAGAAACTAGTTCATGAAATTGGAATGCGTCGTTTTCATCAGCTGACTGTTCAGGATCAACTTCATCAAGGAAAGTGATTATTTTCAGGGGAAGATACATTTTGTATATACTATAATGCTCTGTACTCTTTTTTCTTAGTCATAGTTTTTTTTCCATTGGATTTTCCTGACAAGGTTTTAATGAGGCAACGTTAAGTGTGTCCAACACCTATCTAAGTCATCATAAAGATTGTACTCTTTTCTTTCGCACATGTTTTGTCCCAATAGATTTTTCTGGCAAAATTTTAACGAGGCAATAGGCTTAGAGATGGTGGTCATCCAAATGGGGAGTGTTATAACGTGGGTTACTAAAGGGTTGAATTTTTACTTTGTATTTTAGTCCCACGTTGGTTAGAGATTAGTATTACACCTTCATTGGGTTGTATAAATAAGGCATTTGCCTCCCACTATGAGATTACACTAATAAGAGATATTATCTCCTATTTTCTTCTTCCTTCTTCTACGTTTATTCTAACAATATATATATATATATATATATATATATATATATATATATATTGAACTTTAGAGAGAACTTGAAGCAGTAGATAGAAACTTACGTAGAATTTTCTTGTCATTGTCATGCAAATTTATTGATACTCATTCAAATCGTAAGTTAATATAGAATTATCATGCCATTGTCATTTTTAGTATATGAAAAATAATTGATAGCCATTCAAATCATAAGTAATATGAAGTTAACATGAAATTATCATGTCATTGGTCATTTTTAGTATATGACAATTAATTGATAGCCATTCAAAATATTCAAAGCATAAATGACAGTTATTCAAGTTATATGACAATTAAATCCGTTTATAGTATATATATTACAATTAAATTCATTTATAAAAATTAATATATTGTATAAATTCCTTTAATATTCCAATCCGTTTAATATGAAAATTAAACTTTGGACAATTAAATTCGTTTAATATTCAAATAACATCATTTGTCATTTTTAGATATGACAATTAAATCTGTTTATAAAAATTAATTGATAGTCATTCAAATTATTAGCATATGTGCTAGTTATTCAAAGACGATCATATTTATTTGGCCTTAAAATATTTTAATCATAGTCAAATAAAATTTTTTACTTTCATTTTTTTTAGTTTATAAAAAAATGTTATATCAAAAATTTAAATTTAAATTTAATTTATCTTATTTTATTCCTTTCATTTATTTCTTAAGTTTTTTAAAAAAAACCAATTCGGTCCAATCCAGGATCGTTCCGGATCCAGCCTGGTCAGGCCCGATCCACTTCCAACCAAATTCGGATTTGAACTGGGTTTAATTTTTTTAAATTTGCACCTGTCTAACCTAGACCGCTCTCTCTTCAGGCTAAGCCCGGATCCGGCCCAGGATTGATTAAATTTGGTCAACATCGGATCCGGACTGGCCGGACAATAGCAACCTTGACGTTTTGGCATTAAAGACAGCTGGAAATTACCCCGACTTATTGTTGGATGAAAGATTATTTGGGGCCGTGACCGTTTATAGCTCATTCCGCAGATTTTGCAAGAAAGTCATCGTGGACCCATCGATCAGACACGTTGGACTGTCCTTGTTGCGCTGGTCCTCGTCAATTTTGGAGTCATATCATGATTGAATTGAACTGGGAGCTGCATGGTAGTTATTTCATGGTTGTATGGCACAAAGGATATTATAGGGCTGGAACGCAATAGATTTTAGACTCAAAATCATACGCGGGGACCACACGGTTGCTTTCCGGAAAGTTAAAAAAGCGTACCCAACTTGTTCTGAATATAAACATCAGCAAAGTTCCCGCATTTATGCAGAATGTCTATTGTATAAGGGGATTGTAATCGCAAAGATAGCTTTTACAATATGATTCTTAAGATTGATAATCAAAACTATACTCAATTTATCATATTTTTAAAAAATAAAATTTATAGCTTTTCTTATAAATTAAGGATAACTTTAACAATCCTTTTTTAATTTTTTTTTTTCGATATTGTAAAAGCTTCTTTGATAAATTTTTTTTTTATATAATATAGAAGCACTCTTATTGCTAAAGTGGAAGGCATATCCCAAGATTGCGGTTCGAATATTGAAGGAAGCATTTAATTTTCAGTGAAGAATTAAATGGTACTGCAGTGCGGGTTGGGCCAAACGGGTCGGATGCGGGCCTCCGAACCGACTTGAGGCATTCAGACCGGGATGAGACATTCGGACTGTGATGTGACGTTCGGGTCGAAATGTAACCTTTAGATTGAGTTTGTAGGTCTTTGAATTTAGTGTAGGCGAATTCGGACAATTGTCTGTAATAATTACCCCCGGAGGTTGGTAATAAATATAACTTTTTCGGACTAGCTCAAGTGGTTAGAGTGAGAAATATTTTTTCCGGAGATTGCTAGTTCGAGCAAAAAAAGCGTATTAATTCTGTTGTACGAGAATTATGCGAGGAGGATGCAGATGCGATGCGGTTGCGGTGCTTTGCGGTACCTTCGGGCAGGAATGTGACCCTTGGACCGAGTTGTAGTCTTTGGACTGGATTGTAAACCTTCAGACTGGAATTGATTATATATATATATATATATATATATATATATATATATATATATATATGGGTAAACGAGATATGAGTGATATTGTTCATATTTCTACATGAGCTATGCATATGTGGATAAATAAGAATAGAGTGTACTAGTGCACATGGGTGCACATTGGGATGTAGGAGTGTATTCCTATTGGTCCACATGTGCATGACTCATGTAGGAATATGAAATATTATGGCTCACATGGGAGAGTCATTAAACTCATACACAATGGAGAATGAAACATAACTGATATGTTCATCTGTCAACGCCTAAAGGATGAAATAGAACAAATACTGATCAATAAGGACGGTGGGAGGGACCATTGGATCTGGGAAGGAGAGGAGAATTGGAAGTTCAACTATAGCAAAGTCTATGCATACCTGAGACCGAAATATCCTATGGTAGATTGGGCTCAACTGATATGGTTAAAAGGAGCGGCCAAAAAGCTGGAACTATGCATGTACAAGACAATTCGTGACCGATTTCTTACAAAGGAGAGACTAGCTCGTTTCATAAATCAGACTCCAAATGTGACGTTTTTATGCGGCACGAAGCTTGAAACTCGAGATCATATATTCTTCAAGTGTGTATTCTTTGAGCGAATTTGGCATCATTTGAGGAGGCTAGCACAGATCACCAATACGAACTCGGTTGGATTATTAGAGGCATGCAAAGAAGTGTAAGCACTAAGGAGTAAAGCTAGAAATGCCTATCGTCATGCAAGGTTCAGACTTCTATCGGCAGTGTGACATGTTTGGAGAAAAAGAAACCGTCGCATCTTTGAGGGTAAGACTACAACCATATATGGAGTTCTTTACAATATAGAAAGTGATTTTAAATGTATGGAGGGAAGATTATAAAGTGGGGGAGGTAGTAAAACCTACGTGATGTAAGTTCTGCATTTTATTTCTCATTAATGAAGTACATTTTTCTTCAAAAATAAAAATAAAAAAATAAAAATAAATAAATAAATATATATATATATATATATATATATATATATATATATATATATATATATATATATATGTGTGTGTGTGTGTGTGTGTGTGTGTGTGTGTGTGTGTGTATAAAATTCAGTTATCTTGGTTTCTATCCACACATTAGCAGTTAACGAAACTATGTGCTGTCCACATTATGGCAAATATATACATGCAGACTCAATCATGCAATATACCGAACTCGAGTGGCTCTTGTGGTTACCGAGTAGAGGTATAAGATCTCGACTGGGTGATAGAATGTCAGTGGATCGAACCACGGTGACGTATTATTCCTTCTATTTATAAATGGTGGAAGTTGAGGAACAGTGGGTCCAAAGACATGCAATGCAGTGTACACAAAAGTTCCGAACGTTACGTCGGATCCCGTACGTTATGTCGGAAAGTCGAAAAATAAAATAAAAAATCATGCAATATGCATATATCTATGTATATTTAAACTGATCATCAACTGGAACATAAATATGATTATATTCACCAACTGGAACATCATATATGTGTGCATTCATTGGCAATCATTCTGATAAAAGGAAGACGGATTGCTATGCCAAGACAAAATTATATTTAACAGCTATTTGTAACCACTTTTTCTTTTTCTTGAAAAGGATGGGGAAAATTTGACCTTTTCCCCTACTATATATTAACTTTTTTTATGTTTAAAAAATTAGATACTATCTTGTCCAAAGACATAGTATCACTCAATATATCAAACTTAACATCTATGGATATGAAAAAAACAGTGTCCATATTTCTACTGCATGATTCGTGTGCTTGTTCGTGTCCGTATCCGTATACGGTTGGTACTGGTTGTTGGCGTCGGTTGGAACGATATATATGAATCTTGTGTGAGCTGGAAATAGGGACTTTCTGTTGGATTGTCATAATCTTCGACAAATGCTACAAATGTGATTATAACACACGCACACTGCATGCAAATTAAGTCTCTCAGTTCGGTAGAAGACATGCGATGCAATCGTCTAACTGCTCTGTCGAGTATCAGTTGGGCTCGTCAGGTGGACAGTCGCCCAAATATGGCTTACTTTTGTTAACCTGGACCAGCCGAGATGCAGTTCGCAATGCAAAAAATTTGGATGATACAATATTCCATTATATGACATACAAATTTTAAAATTAAAATTTTGGATGATTAATTTTTTGGGATAAAATTTGTCCATCTCAGCTTATGCTACTAATAAAAGATGCATCGTCCAAATTTTTTGGACGAGGAATAGCAAAATTGTGCTCGGAAAAAGAATGACTCGAGCTGATCTTGAAATTGGAAAAATGAGTCATACGTGTAATGAGAATTTTTACTTAGCTGGAAGTGGGTTCGGTTTAGTATTTATGTTGTAGATTCCAACAAAATATGGGGTGTTAATTCAAGACACGTAGCTGTTGGATTGCGACAGTTAGCCAACTATTTACATGATATTTCCTGTACACAAGTCTTCTCCCGCGAACTACAGACCATTAGAAGTAAACCCTACTCTCCAATCTCCATGGACTAGTTTTTTTTCCCCATCTCTCTTTCAATCACGACCTCTAAGAATGGCCATTTAATTAGACTCCAATTTGTTGATCTATTGTTATGGATCATGCGCCCATCTCAATCACAACACTGAAGGATGGTCACTTAGAGCATTACGAGTAGTTGGGACTGTCCAATACAATTTGGAGTCCAAATTTTTAAAATAAAAAATAAATGTAGAATATGTTGTAAAAAATAATAATGTGTGCTCCGATCCCAAAGATTGTGTGGCCAAAAATTAATGTGAGAAAAAAATAATGCAAAATCTAGAATCTAGAAAGTTGGACTCTAAATTGGGACTTACTATTCTACAAAATGGATTCCTACAATCTAGAATCTAGAAATTGGGAGGCTTAACATATAGCTCCCATGGGTAGGATGAGACCGTATATCTGAAATTTGGGAGTAGGAAAGGAACTTACTATTCTACAAAATGAACTTGGAATGAGACCGAAAATTCTGAATCTAAAAATGGTACCGGAGATGAGCCTTACTAAGGATGCTCTTACACATGCAACTTGGCTTGTAGGTCTGCACCAGGTCCAGAGATCCTCCACTGCATGCTGCTTCCACTACGGACAACTCAGATAAGTCGTCCGTAGACTTGCACCGGCACAAAGGCCCGCCATTGATGTTCCATTTTCATCATTTAATAAAATGAAAGGAATAATACGTTTTTTCCTCACTCGAATTCAAACAGATGGGACAGATGTCTTCCAGCTCAACCACTTGAGCTAGAGATGATTAACTTATTCTAATTATTTTGAGTTATATAATAATACTATATATGATCAATGTTTTTTTTTTTTGCATTATTTTATCTTATATAATAAAATTTTGCTGGGATATACTCAGGGTCGGTTCGGATGGTTGGGTTGTCTTAGCCAGAACTAATTTTTGTTGTCATTCATCTCTATTCAAAAGATATAGGTTTAAGTTGGATTTGGACTGAACCGGTCACAAGAAAACTAAATTACTTGGAGGTTGTTCAATGGAGAGAAGGTTGTCCAAGTTCAAAGTCTTGTCAGACTTACTCCTAAATTGATCCTGAATGTACTTCATCCGAGCCTTCTTGCAAATTTCTTTAAAAAGCTAAACTCTCCACGAACGATGGTATAACTACGAACTAAATATCTTTTTTTCCTAGCAAAAAGACATTGATTTGATCGTGGTTGGAAATGAAACAGACTAAATTTTTTTTTTTCTTGTTGAAAATAACATGGATACTATTTTCTCTAAGGATTGCACGTACGCATGTATGAACAATTAATAAAAAATAAATATGAAATGGTAAAGAAAATACAAACCATAAGAATTTGTATAAAATCTAAAGCGAAAAACTACTTGATGCTAAAAACAAATCGTTACAATTTCGAAATATTCGAAAGACAGTAGATCTAAAAGATATGTAACGCAACATATATAAAATTTCTTACGTGATGTCGGATATCACCAAAAGAAAAAAAAATTCGTAATATCGAATAAAAAAAAAAACCCAAAAAAAGACCAACCACCATGAGGGGACTCACACACACCATACAAACGTTTCCATCCAAGAATAATTTTAAGAAACTCACCACCACCACCCCTGCCCTCGCTGTGATTACGATTAGTATACCCAAAAAGAACCCTATTTCAGCATTTTATGTGGAAAGATTCTATGTAATGCTGTTATTAGTACAGCTAGATATTCCAATACACTACTGCCAGATATATTGAACTCGTCATTAATAATTCTTGCAGAAAATACGAGCTAACGCTTACAAATGGCAGACAAGAATTGGCTAAGGAGGGAGATGTTAGCCAAACTCTTAACTACTCCAAACTTCCATGTATCTTCCCTAATTAATTTGCTGACTCCATATATTTGTACTTTGTCGTATCGAAAGCGTCATATTTTTCATTTCATAATGATTTTTTACTTGTTAAGAGTTGCATGTTGTCTCCAAAGTAGCCTACAATTTCAACTTAACGAGATCTTTTTTCTAACGTCTGTGATGACTTATATCATCCACATGCACTGAACGTCTACTTGATTGAATTAGCGTTTTTCCAAACACTCTGAACATACTTTTCTCTTCTTTCGATCGTCAAGGTTTATTTGGATCAATTTCAGCTTGACTGGATTTAATAGAGTTTTTTTTTTTGTAGGTAGTGAGAAAAAAAAAACACACTCGTTTTAAATTGGCCACACACACACAGACACACGCAGAATTAAACAAACTGTCGGAACCCTAAAATCAGTAAAAGAAAACAATAAAATAAAAATTTACGGTGGGCTGAGAAAATCAGGGTTAAACCTTTGCTTTTCCCCAAAATCGGGGTTTTGTGTATTTCTTGTGTCAATTTGCTTATAGATTAGTAGAAGGAAAGTATATAGTAATGAAACTATATAGTTATATACAAGCAAATGAAGTCTAATCTAGCGGTTAAGACCGATGTACTACCCTAAGGTGGTTGTGGGTTCGAGTTCCAGGGGAGCCAATTAATTTTTCTTTGGAAAAATTAATGTGACGGATGGTGGTTGTGTGCAGTGCAGTGCAGCTGCGGTGCGATGCAACACGAGCGGTGTGCGGATGCGATGCAGGTGCAGGTGCGGTGCGGCTACGACTGCGTGGGGCTGGATGGAGCCTTGAACGTGGTGCCTTCGATCTCGTTGGGGCCTTCGGATTATGGATTGTATATATAGGACGCGATGCGACTACGGCTGTGTGAGGCTGGACTTGGTGGGACCTTCGGACTAGGAATTGTATATGTAGGCCTTCGGGCTGAGTTGTAGCCTCTTGAAGGGGCCTGCATAAAATTTACCTTCTTCGAAAAAAAATAGTTATATACAAAGAGGAATTTTATTTTTGAACAATATAGCTCATATGAACCTAGTTGGGCAGTCTTTAGCCATGAAAGGGTTACTAAAGGTCTAATACCACAAATTAACTATGAAATTGAAGGAAAATGGATGGTATACCTATTGGGAGTCAAATCACAATAAACTCTTTCGGGTGGACACGAAATGGACACCCCTTGCAATCCAAGCTCCTACACTTCCTTGATGATGAAAATGAGTAGGAATACAACGCGAAACTAAAAATTTGAATTTAGGTGGACTAAAACGAAGTAGAATGGACTAGTATAGACTGACTTATATATATATATATATATATATATATATATATATATATATATATATATATATATATATATATATATATATATATATTTGATTGGGATCATATGACATATAATTATACATTTAAAAAATGCACAATCTTAGCCTTACGTCGTTTGAAATGAATAATTCAAATTAAAATGCATACAAAATTTACATGCATGGATATCAAATTTGACATGTATACTAATTAATAGTAGGTTATTGTTAGAATAAACGTAGAAGAAGGAAAAAAAATAGGAGAGAAGATCCCTTATTAGTGTAATCCCATAGTGGGAGGCAAATGCCTTATTTATACAACCCAATGAAGGTGTAATACTAATCTCTAACCAATGTGGGACTAAAATACAAAGTGTGAATCCAACCCTTTATTAACCCACTTATAACACTACCCCTTTGGATGACCACCATCTCTAAGCCTATTACCTCGTTAAAACTTTGTCAGAAAAATCCACTAGGACAAAACTGTGCGAAAGAAAAGAGTACAATATTTAGGATGAATTAGATAGGTGTTGGATACGCTTAATGTAGCCTCATTAAAACCTTATCAGGAAAATCTAATGGAAAAAAAATCCATGACTAAGAAAAAAGAGTACAACGCCTTATAGTCCATACAAAATGTATCTCGCCCTGAAAATAATCACTCCCCCTGATGATGTTGATCCTGAACAGTCAGCTGATGAAGATGTCACATTCCAATTCCATGAACTAGTTTCTGAAAAGTTGACTTTGGCAACGATTTGGTGAACAAGTCTGCAAGATTATCACTTGAGCGAACTTGTTGGACGTCAATATCAAAGTTCTTCTGAAGCTCATGAGTATAGAAAAACTTTGGTAATATGTGCTTGGTCCTGTCTCCTTTAATGAATTCGCCTTGAATTTGTGCAATACATGCTGCATTATACTCATGAATAACAGTTGGAGTATATGTGGTAGGAGAAATGTGACATGAGCTACGAATGTGTTGAATCAACGATCTCAACCAAATACCTTCTCTACTTGCTTCATGGAGAGCCAATATTTCTGAGTGATTTGAGGAGGTAGCACCATTGTTTATTTTGTTAAACGCCAAGAAATAACTGCATTGCTATTAAGAAATACATATCTAGTTTCTGAACGACCTTTATGGGGATCAGATAAATAACCTGAATCTGCAAAGCCAACTAGATTCGCGATGTCAGATAAACCACACGTATAAAATAATCCCATGTCGGTAGTTCCATGAAGTTATCTCATCACATATTTAATGCCATTCCAATGTCTGCGAGTTAGCGCCGAGCTATATCTAGCCAACAGATTGACAAAGAATGATATGTCTGGCCTTGTACATTGTGATAGATACATTAATACCCCAATGGCACTAAGGTACGGTACTTCGGGTCCTAGCATCATTTTATTGTCGTCCTTAGGACGATATGGATCTTTATTGATATCTAAATATCGAACAACCATTGGAGTGCTAAGGGGATGAGCTTTATCCATATTGAACTGTTTCAATATATTTTCTGTGTATTTGGATTGATGCATTAAAATTTTGTTAGTGCAATGCTCAATTTATAATCCGAGATAATATTTCGTGTCTCCAAGATCTTTCATCTCAAACTCTTTTTTTAGATAGTTTGCAGTCTCATTGATTCCATGTCTTGTCCCAATCAAGTTTATGTCATCGACATATACTGCAACTATAGCGAAACCCTCCTTAGATTTCTTTATGAAGACAAATGGGCATATAGGATTATTCTCGTATCCCTCCCTTTTTATATATTTACTAAGACGGTTGTACCACGTCCTTCCGGATTGTTTCAAACCGTACAATGAACGTCTTAGCTTTATGGAATGCATGTTCTTAGCTTTTGAGCTGGGTAGGTTAAATCCATCTAGAATTTTTATATAGATATTGCTATCTAAATCACCACATAGATAGACTGTTACAACGTCCATAAGTCTCACGTCTAACTTTTTCTCAACTGTCAAACTTATCAAATAACGGAACTTTGTTGTATCCATTACGGGATAATACGTCTCTTCATAATCAATATCGGGTCTCTGAGAAAACTCTTGTGCCACTAATCGTGCCTTAAATTGAGCAATTTTATTCTTTTTATTTTGCTTTCTTACACTCACCCACTTGTAACCTACCTGTCTGACGTCTTTTGGTGTTTGTACTATATGTTCGAACACTCCACGTTTATTAAAGGAATCCAATTATGCTTGAATAACATCCTTCTATTTTGGCATATCTTTTCTTAGTCGACATTGTTTGATAATAAACGAAAGAAATAAAATAAGGTTTATACGAAACCCTCTATTTGGTTTACAAACAAGAAGTACAATTAATCCTATACGAGGATGTCAAGTACAAATTTTAATCTAGGTAAAAAAATTGCTATAGGAGTCTGATCTGCAGTCGATCACTTTGTCCCTTGGACCACACGATGATGAAAAAGTGCTGTAGAAGACGGAGAAGCTTCAAAGATTGCAAAGGAGAGTGGATGCTCGATGCCAAAATCGTCGATCACTACTCTCTGTCTGTGCTCTGGATTCTTCTCTCTACGTTCTCCAAGTTTTTGACCTTTTTTCGACCTTTCGACCCTGGAGTTTTTGACCTTGGAGTTTTCAACCTTGGAGTTTTCGACCCTGGACCTCTGTCAATAGAGGTCTCTATTTATAGGGTTTTAGTGACAGTAACCATCCAGTCGACGTAGAAGCCGGACAGTGGAGAGTGTGACACTTTTTACGCGACGGTTACAATAACTGCCACCCACGTATAAATGATCTTCTTAATAAGCGTGTGACGCGTGTCCCATTAAGAGATAATGCATATAACTGCTGCGAAGATCACGACATACGAGCCATGTAGGTAGCTGTCCCTCGCGTAGAAAAGATTGGCGTAGAAGCCAATAACTGTCACCATGGCGTAGAAGCCAAATAGTTGTCAAACTGGCGTATAGGCCAGATAGGCGTAGAAGCCTGATGCTGCATGGATAGGTAGCTAGCGTAGAAGATAGCAGATCCTCCTTTCTTGACTGAGATCTTGAGCTAATTCTGGACCAAATAGCCCTATTACGCACCAATGCAAATGTAGCCTGAGTTGGCGTATTCCGGGAAGATAACATACGGCGTGCTCCTTATAACTGAAAATAGCCAGGTCGGCATATTTCAAGGAGATAGCGTACAACGTGCTCCTATAGCTGAAAATAGCCTGATAGCGTAATATGCAGAGGTGATGATGTGGACGTGTTAGCCGTAATTATGGCTCGCCCAGTCTTTGAAAATATAACCAAATATCGTGCATTAAATGCAGAGATCTGTCCCTATCCTGCGCATTAACTGCAGAGACGTACCTCGAGCTCTGTACGAAGAGCAACTTTTGATGTGGCAGTCCGTTTGTCTTCTGCGGAGCGTAAAAGCTCGCATCTGCCTGTGTAAAACTAGGCAGCATATTCCCTTGTATGCGTAAAAGCAGTTTATACCAAGGAAATGTCACTAAACGACGGTTTGGGTCTCTGTGCCGCACCATCATTACAGCCGTCGTCTGGATAGTTGTGCAGTACTCTCTGTCAGGAGTCAGGTTCACTGCATGATCTGACAGGTTCATTCGAGGAATACGAAGCGTTCCTCATACACTTCCATGCTGCATTAAAAGCGGATGAGTTTTACGCCATAAAGGCGATGTAACAACCTTTTTACGCTAAAGCAGTCGGAATACACTGTATTACGCGGGTTGTTTTGGAACTATGTTTTACGCTGTACTAGCGATAAAGCTCTGTTTGTACATCGATGGCTCTGAAGTCACATATTATGCCACACAACACTGAAATACTGCGTATAACTCTGCAGCATATTTTTTATGCTTCTACAAGACCCCCTTCAAAGTTTTCGAATTCTTCGTAATTTGAAATACTTTGAATGAAGCATGAAACGGTCAAGTCTGACTCGTTACTCGAGGCTGATTTCTTGGCGGATTTTTGGAAATTTGTTGGGATTCGGTGTGTTCTCTTTTGCCTATATAAAGGCTGAGGAGTTAACCTGTTCTTCCCACATTTCCTTCACCACACAGAGATGATTGCCGGAGTTCGTCGGGTCGACTTGAGGAAGAAGAAGACCATGTTCTTCCAGCATGTAAGGAAACGAAAAAGAAGGCGTCTTCGAGCAAATATCCTTTGCAACGATGGATCATGGAAGTATATCATAGCTTCCTTTGCTCGGGATAATCAGCAACTTCATATGGTGATTCGTCCAGGAAAGAGGAAGGGTCACATTCGACCATACAACTTGCAAGCTGTATTTTCTCCCGTCGTTCATGGACGAGGGCAGACAAACTAGTCCTGTCTTCGAGTATTTAGTTGGGTCTAAAACCTCAACTCAATCTGTCATGGCTTATGGAGGATGGGCTCTGAAAAATTTACACAAGCCCAGTTGTGTATCCTCCCGCCATTAATTATTTTTTTGTTAATCGGCCGCGGAAACCGACTAACTGCTGAAGAAGACGGAAGAAGATCTCCACCAATACGAGAACCTGGCAGAACAGATTCTGGGGGTGATCTTTTAAATGAAGATGAAAAATCCTTTGTAGACGGGATTTCCCTCATATGTAATCATGAAGATGAAAAAAACCCTTTGTAGACTGGATTTCCCTCATATGTAATCATAATTTAATAAAATCGTCTTCTTTTGCGTATCTGATGATTTGCCATATATATTTTGCTGTGATGAAGTCTGAATATGTGTAGCTTCAACACGTCTGAATATCTTTACGTCGACTCTGATAAAAAGAGTATTTTAGTTCCGTCCTGTCTTTTACGCATAATTGAAGATGCGTAGAAAGTCGTTTAGCATTTGAGTCGAATATTCGAACTGTCCTGCTGTTTGGAATGGAAAACTGCGTAAAATTTTGAACTGTCATTTCTGAGAAAGAGAATTTTTGTTCAGACCACCATCTTCAAGAATGATTTTCCGAAAATCTCTTGAAATAGGGCGAGGAACGGCTGTCAAAACTGAGTCGCCATCTTGAACTGTAGAGGAAATATTCAGACTGGATTCTGGATGAACTTCCAATCGACCCAAGAAGAAGAGTCATTTTCAATGCTGAACTCTGTATGCTTTGGATACTTGGGATATTTTGAGGCTAAGAAGGAGCATCTTCTGCGTGAACCCTTGCAATTGACCGCCTTGAGATTTGTTCAGATATACGCATACTCTGGCCTGCGTATTTTCAGATATGCGGAGAGTCATAGATCTGTAATGTAGATGAGCATAAAATCATAAGTTTGTAGCCTCTCGAGTGTAAAAACTGCTGAGCATAAGAGCATCCGGACGTAAAACTGTAGATCTGTAGCCTCTGAAAAGAAAATCTTCTGAGCGTGAAGTCGTAGATTTTTCGCCTCTGAGCGTAAAAGCTACTAAGCGTGAAATCATAGATTTGTAGCTTCTGAGCGTGAAGTCGTAGGTTTGTAGCCTCTCGAGCGTAAAAGCTACCGAGCGTAAAAGCATCCGTGCATAAAACCGTAGACTTATAGCCTCTGAGCGTAAAATCATAGATTTGTAGCTGCCGGGCGTAAAAAGCTCCTTGGCGTAAAATCACGAATCTGCTCTGCACGAAAAACTTTTTGAATTCGCTGACTGTCCGCCTTCCCTGAGTAGTAGGCTGACGTGGTCCCGAATCATAACCGAGTATTAAATATCGGATTCAGTTAGGGATTCAAGGAGTCTATCTGAACTCTATATATACCCCAAGGCCTTAAGAGAAAAACTTTTTATCTGTCTTCTGCAAAAGAACACCTTCGACTCTTTGAGTACTCTCCTTCGTTTCTTCTCTGAGCATTCTGAGTTTTTAGAAATGGCACCAAAACCAATCTCCTCCTCTAAGGGAAAGAAGGATGCCTCCTCTTCTTGCTCCTCTGCCCAAGCAAGAGCGACTCCCATCGGGCAGGGCAAACCTCGCTCTGAACGAAGTTTTCCACCGACGAGCTGTGCACCAGGCGTTATAGGTAAAGCTTTTGGGACGATAAACGAAGAAAACCCTTCGTACACGTTGTACGTGGATGCGCTAGGTCATCTTCTGTGCTGTACGTCTTTTTGAGGAAGATGATGCACATAGATGTTTTATCTTTTACGCCCACATTTCTAATGTATCAGCGTAAAAACTCCATATTTTTGCAGTTTGGCGTAAAAGCTTTGACTGTCGAAATTTGGCGTTTACTACAAATTTTGGGTGTTACGCTCTGGATGAAAATTCCGGCGTAATAACTCAAACTTTGGCAGTCTGGCATAAAAACACAGACTGTCATTTTTGTGTATACTGCCAATCTTGGATTTTACGTCTGGGAATGAGATTCCAGCGTAAAAAAAATTTAATTTTTCACAGTCTTGGCGTAAAAGCACAGGCTGTTTGATCTTCGGCATAAGCTGCAAGATGTAACGTCTAGTATAGAAACTGACTTGTCTTTCTTGCACTTTGTAGTTAACTTGGAGATACATCCGTTGGCTGAGGTGATGGGTTCTGCTGTTGGGATGCTGAACTCCAATTACCTGGAGGATTTGTCCCATGTGACATTTTCTATCTCCGGACCCCAGTATCCTGAAGGAAGGGGAATCCTGATATCGTCTCAAGGCGAGCGAATGTTGTTGAGCATGATCAACGGAGAGCCCCTGACGTATATAGACGGGGCCAAATACATAAAACCGGCTTTCCTCTTCGGGGATATGATTGACAAACAATCCCAGACGAAGCCCAAGAAAGAAAACTGAATTTTTCCTGCCGGGGGCCTGGTCCTGTATCTGCCCAGGATGCTGAGAGATTACCCCATCTCGGCATTCTTCCATGCCACGCATCCGAGGAGGATATTGTGGACTCTGACTCCCAATCTTCACGGCCAGCCGGGGAAGATATTTTATCAGAAGGGATCAGACCAAGGGTTATTTGTGAGCCGTCCTTCCGGTCCAGTCATCCCTTTCAGGGGATTATATCCGGGCATTGTCTCGAGTGAGGACACCGCAATATTTCAGCCGGTCCAGTTGCCGACTTTCTGCAACGACTTCATGGGGCAAGGAGGAGTATACCCAAAGGTTAATCCTTAGACCAATGGGTGGGTTACCCCTACAAATCTTCGATGGGCTCGTTTAGCTGCCTGGGCCCTAAAGCATTTCCAGACTGAGATGGAGAGCATTGGTCTGTTCGCGGCTGTGAGCGCTACCAGTGTTGGGTTACCTCTCAATCCTAACCTGTTTTTGGCTTTGATGGAGCGGTATATCTCGCTCACTGGGACTTTTGCCACTCCACTGGAGGAGTTAGGATTGGCCCTTCACGAAATAGCAGAGATTTCAAGACTGCCGATGGGGGATACTCCTTATGAAGAGTATGTTCCCACAAACCGGGAGCTAGGGGATACAGACCCTCGGGTGGTGGCAGTATACCAAGAGCTGATGTGCTACTATTTAGCGTACACCGCCTTCTATAATGAGCCCTCTGATTTGGCTCATACCAACAAATGGGCGTCCTATCTCTTCTTTCACCAGGCCAGGACTGCTAAGCCAGACAAAGTCATGGATAGCAGGGATCAGCCTCTGAGCTTTCTGAGCGTGCTTAGTGCTCAAGTAGTCGATGACCTTATTGAAAATGCTGGGGCTTCAGATCAGATTATCGACGAAGGGATAGGGAAATATCCTGCAGACACTAAGGCCTACAGTTATTTGAGGCATTGTCGCAGGCCTCTGTCAAGGGAAGATCAACTGGCTGGCTTCCTCTCCATATGGCTACGCCGACTGGTAGTACCCGACATTGCATCTTCGGATCGTATTCACCGCAACACCTTATGGCCTGCAGTGTGTCTGGTATTCGGGGCAAGACTGGGCTTGCTCCCTGCCATGGTATGCCGCATACAAGCTGGTCTAAGGGCCATTACTGATGGGCTGCTTGCCGATGAAACACGGCATGACAGCTTTCCCAGGGTAGAATTACCGTTCCTGTATTTGATGGGATGGTTAATTCTCCACAATCCCAGGGTGATGTCTCCTGGCTCTGGCAGTAGTTCGGGGAGTAACTTCTTGTTGAATTACAAGAACTCCACTTGGAACGTGACCACAGTTTTAGACTGTCGGCGAGCGTTAAATTTTGCTCACAGCTGGAAGCTTTTCTGCACCGTCCCTACTGTACATCTCAATCAATATGGGCCGAGACTTCAAGATTTAGGTGACGAGAAGACCGTTCTTTCTCCTGAAGCTTTTTATTGGTTGGTCTGTATTAGACCTTCCCATTTATTATACAATAGTGAGGACCACTGCTTCTTGGAGCCCTATCTGCCTAGTCTGTTCGCCAGACAGTTTGGGTATGACCAGTTGCACGTGGGAAACGCCATCACCAGCTTCAAGTCCAGAGGTGGACTTATTGACGGAGCGAGAGGATGGCGGTACTTCATAATGGGTTGTACTGGAGCGGCCTTCACCATACCTGCGACTTCTCTCTCCATGGAGTTGCGCATCCTCCATTCGTACGCCCAGTTTTACGTGGCCATCAATACCTTCCATCGCGATTTTGATATGCGTGGAAGTTTTAGGGTGCCCACTTCTAAGTCCGCTGGAAGAGAGGAATTCCCATCAGTTTCCTCTAACGAGGGTGAAGACTCTGTCAATCCAGATGAGCCTTTGCTGACAGTACCGAGAGGCGAAATACCTCCACCTGCTGAGCCTCTGGTTATCCCTGGGAAGCGAAGGACTTCTGTTCTGAAGGAGGCTTCCCCTCGCAAGAAGAAGAAGACGGTTGGTGGTCCTGTCAGGACTCCCCACCCTGAGGTTCCTAGAAGTGAACCTGTTGCTTCCCCTGTTGGGGATAATTTTTTGACTAGAGGTCCTTCGCCTATTAGAGAGGGAACCTCCATAGTTCTGGTTGTCAGTGCCGGAGATTCTTTGCTCGAAGCTGCTGTCGCTGCTACCGCTTCAGGCAGTGGTACGAGATCACCTTCGAGACCAAGAAAAATAAGGATACCTTTATCCAGACCAGTAACGGAAGAAACCCCTGCTGCGTCTGTAAGCACATCAAGCGAGATTCCACCCGATGAGCCTCGAGTAGATCTTGGTGAAAACCTGGGGGAGTACCTGCCAGTGTCAGTTGGCACACCCCCTTCTCCAGGTATGACAGCTCGCTTAGCATCATTAAGAAATGATTTAGCTGTACTGGATGCCGACGCGACATATATACCATCGGCCATGGATAAATATCGTCTTTGTGCCTTTTTTAGAAAAATTAACATCATGTTGATATTAACTTTCTCTTGTCTTCTTTTCAGGGGAAGACATCTACAGGGAGGGCAGTGTTGACGTGCCTTTTGGCTCTGTTTTAGCTCCTGCCGATGACATGGAGGTGCCCGACTTCGAAAAGGAAACATTTTTAGGTGCCGGCTCGCCCGAAACAGTTGCGATATCTCGAGAGGAGGATGAGCCTGTCATGACGACTATGCCTCCTTTGAGTACGCCAGCGACTTCAGCCGTTGTCGGTGCCTCTACCTTTGTCGCGCCCTCTACCTTTGTCGCGCCCTCTACTGAAGCGACGACTGTGACGACACCCTATGCAGTCGTTCCTGGAAGGGGGTTCTCTGATATTGCAGCCACTCCCAGCACCCATTCGAATCTCGCCATGTTAGTTGAGCAATTTTCGAGCGTTTTCTATGCCACTTTGAAAACGCTGATATTGATGGTGCTGGAGAAGAATCTAAGCTTCGAGGCTCTGAATATGTCTTCCAACTTCAGTATAGCGCAGATTAGATACTTCAACGATAATGACAGAGCTGATGCGCTAGAGCAAATAGTTAATGGTTTGGAATAACCCATTAACGATTATTTGCAACTATCTCGAGGCAGCATCGACGGTCTCGTTCAAGCTAGGTATGACTCCTTAACTGCAGAGCTTGCTGGGCAAATGGAATCTTTGAACAAATCCGTCCAGGAACAGCAACAGGAGATGGATCAAGAGCGTGTCATATTGGGGTATGTCATTCCCCAGCTGGCTCAATGCGAGGCCGAATATGAGGAAGAGACAACGAGGGTCCGCAGACTGAAAGATGAACTCGCTCAGGCAGAGGAGAAGGCTCTTTCCTTGTCGGCATCTCGAGATGTGCTGAAGATACGAAGGGAAACGTCTCAGCAGAACCTGGCACGTGCGGGTGTCATCTACGCCAGTTTTATACATGCTCGGTCCGAGCTATCTGCTTTGAACAATGAGGCGGCAAGGTTGGAGCGGGCTCGCGCCGACGTCTTGAGCACCAGGGATGAGAGGATGGTTACTCTGGCACAACAGATCCGTGATTTGACTGCTCCTCACCAATGATGTACTTTCTTGTTTCTCCTGTAATTTCTCGGAGATAATAAAGACACATTTTCTGACTTTGTGGGCCCATCATTTTAGAATGTGATAGGGTAGGGTGAAAGTGATATCAGAGGTATCATTAACATGACATTCTTTCGTTAAGGTTTTGTTGAATGTAAATCTATTCAGAGTTAACATGAACCTGAAAGAATATAATCCAACTAAATTTGTATACTAAACACCATCAGAGGTATCATTAACATGATAGGCTTACAAATTAGTTAAGGATATCTATTCGGAGGTCACATGAACCTGATAGAATATGATCCAGCTAACCTTTGTGCATGGTATCGTCAGAATAAGATCTTCGTCATACTCCGTTAAACGAAGGAGATCAAGTATAGTACTTCTTCGGGAATTTACAGTTGATAGTAGCCATTGCCAAATTTCTATTTAGGCTTAGCTAATCTGTAAGCACGATTTACAATCATATACGGGCCCTCCCATTTTTTTATGATTGTTTGCGCGAATTTTGGACATCATACTAGAGGTAATATGGACGTAGTATGATACCGTATTTGTTGAGGACATCCCACTGGGGGATTTTTAGTGGACCTATTACTTTTTGCGCACATTAGTGCAAGTAATAGGTTTGAGACAAACCCTGACAGAGGTAATATGGACTCTGTGGGGATAGTGGTGAGACGTAGTTCAGAGGTAATATGAACGTGAACTTACTTTTTCTCTGCTGAGGAAAATAAGGATAGTTCAGAGGTAATATGGACGTGAATATTTCGTTTTCCATTGCGGGCATTCCACAGGGGAATTTTTTTGTGGACCTATTACTTCTGGTGCACGTGAGTGCAAGTAATAAGTTTAGGACAAGTCCTACCAGAGGTAATATGGACATGACAGTTTTTATGGACCTAACACCACTGGCGTACTTAGAGTTAAGTACAGGTGCTAAATTGAGATGACAACCGATATCAGAGGTAATATGAACATGATAATCGATAGCCGAAAACTCGGAAAGTTTGTTCAGAGGTAATATGAACATGACAAACTTTTGAGTTGTGACTCCACTGGGGATGAAGGTATACATATGCTCAGAGGTAATATGGACATGGCAGTTTTTATGGACCTAACACCACTGGCGTACTTAGAGTTAAGTACGGGTGCTAAGTTGAGATGACAACCGATATCAGAGGTAATATGAACATGATAATCGATAGCTGAAAACTCGAAAAGTTTGTTCAGAGGTAATATGAACATGACAAACTTTTGAGTTGTGACTCCACTGGGGATGGAGGTATACATCTGCTCAGAGGTAATATGGACATGACAGTTTTTATGGACCTAACACCACTGGCGTACTTAGAGTTAAGTATGGGTGCTAAGTTGAGATGACAACCGATATCAGAGGTAATATGGACATGATAATCGGTAGCCGAAAACTCGAAAAGTTTATTCAGAGGTAATATGATCATGACAAACTCTCTGGGGAAAAAAATAAAATGTTTGGACAATAGTTCAGAGGTAATATGGACATGAACTTATGTCCAAAAAATTCACTGTGGAGTGATTTTCTTGAGTGAGGATAGTCCTGAAGAATCCACTGGGGAAACTTTAGGGACTCATCATGTAAACCCCCTGATTCTTTCAAGATTTTTCAAACGGGATTTTTTGGATTTTTCTGGGATTTTTCCTGAATTTTTGCTAATTAAAAACAAGGTGATTTTGGCATTAAATAAAATTAAATGTTTTTAAAATATAGTAAAATATTATGAAATAATATTTTATGGTGTAAAATGAAAAACTGGACTTAGGAAAATTTTTCTGGAAATTTTTGGGCCCCGGACCTATTTTTATTCACCTAAAAACTATTATTTATTATTTATTTATTTAATTAATCAAACTCAAACCCAAAACCCTAAGCCCAAAGCCGGCCCAGCCCAACCGAGCCCACCCACTAACTATCGGGTCGGGTCGGGTCGGCCAGACCCGGACCCAGCCGCCCGACCCGCACGACCCTTTCCTTCCCCCCACGTTCGGCTGGCCCGCGTCCCCTCCGCGATTTTCGGCGGCGGCTCCGGCCACGTCTGACTCGCCCCACGTCACCCCTCCCCTCCGCCTCTCCCAGCCAGCCCCCTCCTCGGCTCCACTATTTAAACCCGCCTCCGGCCACTTCCTCCCCCAATCGAGCTCCCCAACCCTAACCCTAAGCTCACCCGCCTCCGGCCCTGCCCCGAGCCCCCTGCAAGCAGCCTCCGGTCCAGCCTTCCCCGCTCCGCCGGCCTCCCCTAGCTCCTCTGCCACCCCTGAACCCTCGCCGTTCCGCCGGCCGAGTCCCCTCCAGACGCAGCAGCAACTCCGGCCATCCCCACCGGAACCCTAGCACCCCTCCCCGCTGCGCCGTGCCTCGCCGCAAGCCCGCCCAGCCGCCGTCGACCCCGATCCCCCTTCCTCTCCTTCCTTCTCTTTCTCCACCGACGACCGGATCACTCCCACGGCCGTAGTCAACCCGACCAGGCGAACCCTTCTCCACGTGCTTGTTCACTGCTCGGCAACTGCCGAGACCACGTACGCCATCTCGAGTTGTACTCGGCGCCTCGAACAACTTCTCCGGTGCTCAGTTGTCCCACTGTCAGCGCCCCGACGAGGCTGACCGCGCAGCGGCACCCTCCAATACCGGCACCACAACTGCATCCCGGAACTGACGACCACACCCAACCAAAATGTCATCAATAGCTAGTTTTGGGGCTACATTTCGTACTGGCACGATCGTGACCATTACGTCAACTCCAAATTATTTCGAGGCAAGTACCTGCACTTCAAGTTTATTCTTTATATTATGATAATTTGTTCATTGCTCTGCTAGCATCATTGGATGATTACACTTAGTGTTAGGAATTTCATTTTTGCCTAAATTTTCGTGTCGGGAGGGAGAATACTAGGAGGCATGTAGTTTACCCTTTCCCTCATGTCCTGACTGCTAGCTGTTGAGTACGCGACTGTACCATCAGCCTTATACTCGACTATTCTTGACTGCTAGCCGTCTATGACGTGCTTTATTAGCCTTATAACCTCCTACATGCCGACTAGGTATTCTAATACACATGTCCACACACAGTTTCTTCATTATTATTGTAGCAGTTCTTTTTGCCTCCTTATATTCCTGTTTTACTTATGTCCAAGATCTATAGTGCTTGATACTTAGTAAATTTATAATACTATCATGTATAAATTTTATCGTGATACTAGTCAGTTTTTACTACTTATCATAATTATTTGGTTTAAGTTTTGTTGTGTATTGGTGCTTTGCTCCTTTTCTGACTGGATCCGTTGATATATTAGGCGATGATGAAGACTATGCCCCTACCTTTTATGGCCCATATGACGTAGCAGATGATACTATTGAGGAGCCTATTCCTATTCAGGAGACTACTTTTGAGGAGTAGTTAGCCAGTTAGCTAGTATTTTTCTTTCAGCATAGTACTCGGGTTTGTCCCCGATTTATCTTCTGGTTCTGTATTTAAACTATGGATTGTTGAATGTCATAAAATTTTGTCTTATCAAATCTTAACATCCCTATTTCCTGTTCTTATCTTTGCCTATTTAGTTATTGTGAATGAGCTAGATTTTAAATTACCTGTGAGTATGATCTAGACAGCGTACTACCGCCGATACTGCGGCGTAGGCTGGACGTAATCGCGAACCGGTACCTGAATATCTGGGTGCGGGTCGTGACACGTTTTTATGGTGGCCCATGCAGGTCAAAATAAGATTGAAGATTTTAGAAAAAGCTCATTCACAGAATAGGATCTTTTATTTCAAATCTTGACATCATTCCTTAGTAAATTTTCCCTATCATCCTTGATTTCCAAGTAATTTATTCTAATCCTACTATCCCTTAACCTTTCAGAATGGTTCAGACACGGAATACCGTAGGAGGCACATCCGAACCCGTCGAACAGACTGTGCCTGAAACCCTTGCGTTCCCTCCGCCTCCAACTACTCCGACAGTTACTATGGATGGAGCGCAGCTACTCAGAGTATTTCAGGGACTTATAGAATCCCAGAGGGAACAGACTGCCCTGCTGCGAACTAGCCTTTCAGATGCTCTTCGATCCCAGGAGGCACCACAAAAGAGGCCAGGAAATGCCAAGGACTTCAAGAACCTTGGACCCATGGAATTCTATGGGACTAAAGGTATTCTCTATGCCGATGAATGGATAGAGAATGTGGAGCGACTCCTGAAAACTGCTCGGGTCCCTGATGATCTTAAGGTGGAATCTGCAAGCCTGCAACTTTTCGACATAGCTCGAACTTGGTTTAGAGATGAACCTCAGTTATCTGCTCCTGAGCTCACTTGGGAGGATTTTAAGAGGCTGTTCAAGAAGAAGTTCTATCCCGAAGTGGCTCGAGAAGCTCTCGAAAGTCAATTCGAGAGGCTGGAACAAGGTAATCTTTCTGTTGACGATTACACTGCTGAATTTAGCAGACTGAGCCACTTTGCAGAATATATGGTTCATACCCCTGAAGATAGAGCCCGTAGATTTAAGAAGGGGTTGTCTCCTGATATTTGCCTTGCTGTCACCACTAGCCGAGCTCGTACATACGAATAAATTTTGAGCGTGGCACAAGGTGTTGAAAGAGACATGGGACCTAGACTAAAGCGAGAAAGAGATACTGGAAGTATGGGACCCCACAAATGCCCATTCCAACAACAACTACAGCAGAGGGCCCCGCAACAAACCTAACGTCCTCTCCCTCGAACCACAGCACCCCAGCAAAAAACTCAAGGACAAAACCAACAAGCTCCCACTTATGGCTATTATCAAAAACAAGGTCACACTTGGCAAGTTTGTAGAAAGAGGCTAGGTATCTGTCTATATTGCGGATCAGCAACACATCAAATGAAGGACTGTCCTGCTGCTCAGGGACGCACAGCTGCACAAAAAGTTCTAGTTCAGGCCAGCCCCCAGCAGCGCAGTAGAGAGGACCCCCACTCCCAACTCAACAACAACGCTTTGCTCAGCACCAACATCGGCAACAGAGGGGTGCACCTCAACAAGGCCGTGCTTTTACAATGACTCTAGAGAAACCTGAAGCCACAGCAGATGTGATAACAGGTTCTGTACTTATAAATTTAGTACCAGCCATTACTTTATTTGATTCTGGAGCGTCACATTCATTCATGTCCGTAGATTTTCTTATGAAACATAGCTTAGTCACAGAACCTCTTAGGAATTGTTATAAGATAATTACCGGTGGAGGAATTATCCCGGTTAGTGATGCATGTAACAATTGTCCTATCATACTATGTGGGAGAGAATTATATGCTAGGCTACTCGTAATGCCAATTCCCAGTTTCGACATTATCCTGGGTATGGATTGGTTGAGTCAGCATTATGCCACTATAGATTATCACAGGGGTAGTGTAATCTTCAGGCCCCCTGACAAGCCAGAATTTGAATTCACTAGAGGTTCTAGAGAATTGAGTAGTAACCAAATTTGTGGAGCCCTAGTACCAGAAGAATTGCCACTACCTATCATTTCTGAATATCTTGATGTCTTCCCCGAGGATCTTCCAGGATTACCCCCAAACCGAGAAGTTGAATTCTCTATTGACTTAGTGCCAGGAGCAGCTCCAGTATCTCAAAATCCATATAGAATCAACAAGAAAGAGATAGTAGAATTAAATGAGTAGATAAAAGAGTTAGAAGATAAATACTTCATTAGGTCTAGTGTTTCGCCCTGGGGAGCTCCAGTATTATTTATGCCAAAGAAGGATGGAACATCTCGAATGTGTATTGATTACAGGGATTTGAATGATTTAACAATCAAGAATAAGTATCCCCTACCAAGGATAGATGATTTATTTGATCAATTAAGTGGAGCTCGGGTATTTTCGAAGATTGACTTGAGGTCTGGTTACCATCAAGTAAGGGTGAGGAAGGAAGACATCCCTAAAACTGCTTTCAATACCCGGAACGGACACTCCGAATTCTTAGTGATGCCGTTCGGGTTGACTAATGCACCAGCAGTATTTATGAATTTAATGAACAGAGTCTTCCAACAATATCTAGACAAATTTGTGGTAGTTTTCATTGATGATATTTTGATTTATTCCAAGACTCCAGAAGAACATGAAGAACACTTGAGGCTAGTATTGGAGACATTAAGGAAGGAAAAACTTTATAGAAAACTATCGAAATGTGCATTCTTCCTAGACAAAGTCAAATTTTTGGGACATGTTGTAACTGGAGATGGCATAGCAGTAGATCCTAAGAAGATAGCAGCAGTAGAATCATGGCCTACTCCAGACTCTGTACCAGAAATTAGAAGTTTTATGGGACTAACTGGCTATTATCGAAAGTTTGTGAAGGATTTTGCTAGAATTGCTGAACCAATGACGAAATTAACAAGGAAGAATGAAGAATTTATATGGACTGATGAATGTCAACATGCTTTTGAAGAATTAAAAAAAAGCTGACTACTGCCCCTATTCTGACCTTACCATCTGGAACCGGAGGATTCGCTATATACAGTGATGCTTCTGGAAAAGGTCTAGGTTGTGTATTGGAGCAGAACAAAAAAGTAATAGCATATGCTTCTAGACAGCTTCGACCTCATAAAAAGAACTATCCAACTCATGACTTAGAATTAGCAGCTATCATCTTTGCTCTTAAGCTATGGAAGCATTATCTTTATGGAGAAATGGTAGAAATCTTTACACATCACAAAAGTCTAAAATATATCTTTACTCAAAAAGAGCTGAACATGAGGCAAAGAAGGTGGCTGGAGTTAATGAAGGATTTTGACAACACCCTTCAATATCATCCGGGGAAGGCCAACGTAGTTGCTGATGCTCTAAGCAGATATCCTATGGCAATGTACTTGACAATGGACCGACGCTTGCTTGAGGACTTGGAAAGTTTGGAAATTGAGATAATTATTCCAGGAATAGAAGGTCAGATGATAAATTTGAAGATCCAATCTACCTTAATGGATAAGATTAAGGAGACTCAGTTTCAAGACGAAGGCCTACAAAGCATTCGAGGCCAAGTGCAAGCTGGATTATTGGAGGAATTCAAAATTCATGAAGATGGATCACTAAGACATGGAGATATATTATGTATACCTCAAGGAGAGATAAGAGAAGAAATTATGCAAGAGGCACACAGATCACAATACTCTATATATCCAGGAGCCAACAAAATATACAAAGATCTAAGGATGCATGTTTGGTGGTATGGCATGAAAAGAGAAGTAGCCAAGTTCGTATCTCGTTGCTTAGTGTGCCAACAAGTCAAGGCTGAAAGACAAAGACCTGGGGGATTGCTTCAACCACTACCCATTCCGGAGTGGAAGTGGGAACATATTACTATGGATTTTGTTTCTGGGCTTCCAAGGACACCTAGTGGGAATGATGCAATTTGGGTGATAGTGGATAGGCTGACCAAGTCTGCACATTTTCTACCCTTCAAAGTAGGGCTACCTACGGAAAGGTTGGCAGATTTATATGTTCGTCAGATTGTTAAATTGCATGGAGTTCCAATAAGTATTGTCTCCGATCGAGATTCAAGATTTACCTCTCACTTCTGGAGGAGCTTAAAAGCTAGTTTGGGGACTCAACTTAAATTCAGTACAGCTTATCATCCCCAAACCGATGGACAATCTGAACGTACAATTCAGAAACTTGAAGATATGCTCTGTACATGCGTTCTGGATTTTGGAGGATCATGGGAAGATTATTTACATCTTGTGGAGTTCTTTTATAATAACATTGAAATGACTCCATTTGAGACTTTATATGGACGAAGATGTCATACCCCACTATCATGGGACGATGTAGGAGAAAGAGCTTTACTGGGACCAGAGGTGGTGGTCGATTCAACCGAGAAGGTGAAACAAATAAGGGAAAGACTTCGTGTGGCTCAAGACAGGCAACGACATTGGGCAAATAGCCATCGAAGACCATTGGAATTTGAGGTAATCAATTTATGAAATTCAAGTTAATTTGACATTATGATTATGGAACTAAGACTTGATTATGATTTTATTAAAGGTTGGAGAATTAGTATTCTTGAAGATTTCTCCGACACATGGCACTATTAGGTTCGGAAGGAGCGGAAAACTCAGCCCAAGATTTATTGGACTGTTTGGCGTACAGGAGAGAATCGGAGAAGTGGCATACCGTCTGGCCTTGCCACCCACTCTAGATGAGGTCCATAACGTATTCCACGTATCGCAACTGAGAAAATATGTGTCAGATCCAAGTCATATTTTGGATCATTCAGAGCTCGAAGTGGGCCCAAGCTTGACTTACCAAGAGCAACCTGTGGGGATACTGGACCGAACGGAGAAAGTCCTAAGGAATCAAGTTATTTCCCTTGTTCCCATAGCTTGGAGGCATCATTCTCCCGGCGAATCCACCTGGGAGCGAGAAGACGAGATTAGGGAGCGCTACCCCTATCTTTTTGAACCTTGAGGTATATTTTAACTCTCGATCCTTCTTTTTGTGCCATTGTTAATTTTTTTTTAATTTCGAGGACGAAATTTTATAAGTTGGGTAGATTGTAAATCCCCTGATTCTTTCAAGATTTTTCAAATGGGATTTTTCGGATTTTTCTGGGATTTTTTGGAAATTTTTGCTAATTAAAAACAAGGTAATTTTAGCATTAAATAAAATTAAATGTTTTTAAAATATATTAAAATATTATGAAAATAATATTTTATGGTGTAAAATGAAAAACTGGACTTAGAAAATTTTTTCTGGAAATTTTTGGGCCCCGGACCTATTTTTATTCACCTAAAAACTATTATTTATTATTTATTTATTTAATTAATCAAACTCAAACCCAAAACCCTAAGCCCAAAGCCGGCCCAGCCCAACCGAGCCCACCCACTAACTATCGGGTCGGGTCGGGTCGGCCAGACCCGGACCCAGCCGCCCGACCCGCACGACCCCTCCGCGATTTTCGAAGGCGTCTCCGGCCACGTCGCCTGGCCGCCCGCGTCTGACTCGCCCCACGTCACCCCTCCCCTCCGCCTCTCCCGGCCAGCCCCCTCCTCTGCTCCCCTATTTAAACCCGTCTCCGGCCACTTCCTCCCCCAATCGAGCTCCCCAACCCTAACCCTAAGCTCACCCGCCTCCGGCCCTGCCCCGAGCCCCCTGCAAGCAGCCTCCGGTCCAGCCTTCCCCGCTTCGTCGGCCTCCCCTAGCTCCTCCGCCGCCCCTGAACCCTCGTCGTTCCGCCCACCGAGTCCCCTTCAGACGCAGCAGCAACTCCGGCCATCTCCTCCGGAACCCTAGCACCCCTCCCCGCTGCGCCGTGCCTCGCCGCAAGCCCGCCCAGCCGCCGCCAACCCCGATCCCCCTTTCTCTCCTTCCTCCTCTTTCTCCACCGACGACCGGATCACTCCCACGGCCGTAGTCAACGCTGACCAGGCGAACCCTTCTCCACGTGCTTGTTCACTGCTCGGCAACTGCCGAGACCACGTACGCCATCTCGAGTTGTACTCGGCGCCTCGAACAACTCCTCCGGCGCTCAGTTGTCCCACTGTCAGCGCCCTGACGAGGCTGACCGCGCAGCGGCACCCTCCAATACCGGCACCACAACTGCATCCCGGAACTGACGACCACACCCAACCAAAATGCCATCAACAGCTAGTTTTGGGGCTACATTTCGTACCGGCACGATCGTGACCGTTACGTCAACTCCAAATTATTTTGAGGCAAGTACCTGCACTTCAAGTTTATTCTTTATATTATGATAATTAGTTCATTGCTCTGCTAGCATCATTGGATGATTACACTTAGTGTTAGGAATTTTATTTTTGCCTAAATTTTTGTGTCAGGAGGGAGAATACTAGGAGGCATGTAGTTTACCCTTTCCCTCATATCCTGACTGCTAGCTGTTGAGTACGCGACTGTACCATCAGCCTTATACTCGACTATTCTTGACTGCTAGCCGTCTATGACGTGCTTTATTAGCCTTATAACCTCCTACATGACGACTAGGTATTCTAATACACATGTCCACACACAGTTTCTTCATTATTATTGTAGCAGTTCTTTTTGCCTCCTTATATTCCTGTTTTACTTATGTCCAAGATCTATAGTGCTTGATACTTAGTAAATTTATAATACTATCATGTATAAATTTTATCGTGATACTAGTCAGTTTTTACTACTTATCATAATTATTTGGTTTAAGTTTTGTTGTGTATTGGTGCTTTGCTCCTTTCCTGACTGGATCCGTTGATATATTAGGCGATGATGAAGACTATGCCCCTACCTTTTATGGCCCATATGACGTAGCAGATGATACTATTGAGGAGCCTGTTCCTACTCAGGAGACTACTTTTGAGGAGCAGTTAGCCAGCTAGTATTTTTCTTTCAGCATAGTACTCGGGTTTGTCCCCGATTTATCTTCTGGTTTTGTATTTAAACTATGGATTGTTGGATGTCACAAAATTTTGTCTTATCAAATCTTAACATCCCTATTTCCTGTTCTTATCTTTCCCTATTTAATTATTGTGAATGAGCTAGATTTTAAATTACCTGTGAGTATGATCTAGACAACGTACTACCGTCGACACTGCGGCGTAGGCTGGACGTAATCGCGAACCGGTACCTGAATATCTGGGTGCGGGTCGTGACACATCATCAGGTATATTCCTGAGGGGACAAATTATCATGTTAAAGTGAAATCAATTTGCAGTGATCATCCCTTCGTTTACAGATGCAAAGTGATGACTTTGGCGTCGATCAACTCCTGGATTCTTCTTTTCAGTGCGTAGCACGTCCTTGTAGGGTGATGAATATATCGATGGAAGAGCCAATAATCTGGGTCATCGACTTTGCCAGACTTTTTAGGATATCTGATGTTGGGTAGCCGAAGTTTGTGTTCCTCCATCAACATATTGAAGATTTTAATGATGTCATCTTCATTGAAAGAGAAAGTCCCTTTTGGTCTTCGGGCTCCCGATGCCTGAGTTGTACGATCTTCCGGGAAGACCGTCATCGTCGCATCATTTTCTGATTCCGAGGGAATTCTACCCCCAGCTTTGGATGCTGCCCTATTTTGTCGAGGTAGGCTACCCCCAGACATGTCGTGGCGTTTGCCCACAAAAGCTGATTTAGAAGGTCCTGCCTCAGACTCTCTAAGTTGTGAGTTTGCAGGAGATGCTGTATACCCCAACCCAAAACGAGCTTGTTGACAGTAAGAATTACCCTGCATCGGTGTTCGTCTGCCTTTTCCATAGTTGAGGCCTTGTTTCAACTTTAAATCATAACCCATGCTTTGTATAATCTTTAAAGCTTGTGGGCTATATCTGTGGGTTTGCATTTTCCAGCATCAGATTCGCGAGATTCTTCTTGTACAATCGGACTGTTCCGCATGCGCCCAAAGACTATTGGATGCTGGTCGTCGCGAGTTGGGGGAACAATAAAGACAGAATCTTCATGTGGCCCACATGTCATGACGATATTAGATGTTGATGCATCTTCCCACATGATCTCCCCACGTTTGACAGTTAGGGGAAATAAAACCTGTTTATGACTCCTGTCTTTGCGTTTCTGGATCAAAAATTCACGCAAGTCAGGAGGATTTACAGAAGAAGAAGAGGAAGAAGGCTTGTTCCTCTTGTTTACATCTACTGGCATACGGATGTTGGGAACCATAACTTTACCCCTGCCACCCGTATACAACATTTCAGCCATCTGAGTAGCAGCTGATCCTGGAGGAGTGTGCCTTTCCGCAAACTGAGCCTTCTTTACGCTGAGGGGCTTCACCTGGCGTATTTTGGAGTTCTGTTCAGGCTGGCATAAAACTGAGGAGGTCCTCAATCGGCCATCAACTTCTCGCGTAATTCGGAGGGCGGGCAGATTCTTCTCTTGCTGGCGTAAAGGCCGAGAAGTTGAGAATTCTGCCACTTGTTTTCCCTTACGTAAATTGCAGGGACTCTCTGCCTCCTTTTGAGTGAGAGTGATATTTTTACGCGCGGAGCGTATTTGAATTTTTTGACTTGGTGCTGAGGCCTTGTCAGAAACTACGTCTGTCCCATCAGCGATGGGAGACGAGTTTTTACACGCAATACGCGATGTGGACTTCTGGATTGGCGCTAAGGCATTACCAAAAGTTTTGTCTGTCCTGTCAGCGACAGGAGACTGAGTTTTACGCGCAAGGCGCGGAGGGAGCGATGCTACAACCTCGTTGGTCAGAGAGATTAGAGAGTCGGCAGGAACAGTAGGGGATGTCCGGGGCATCCACACCTTACGCAGTTTCCTGTTGTCTTGGACAGAGAGAGAGCGAGAGATACCCCCTACTCGAAGCATATCTTCGTAGGCGGACTGGTCGAACTGGACGACCAAGGTCTTCTTCATCGATCCTACTGATACTACACCGTGTTGAGCAATTGCTTTCTCGTCAGATGAGAGAGATATCCCCAGCAGAGTCGCCATCTTGTGTTTGATAATAAACGAAAGAAATAAAACAAGGTTTATACGAAACCCTCTCTTTGGTTTATAAATAAGAAGTACAATTAATCCTATACGAGGATGTCAAGTACAAATTTTAATCTGGGTAAAAAAATACTATAGGAGTCTGATCTGCAGTCGATCATTTTGTCCCTTGGACCACACGATGATGAAGAAGTGCTGTAGAAGACGGAGAAGCTTCAAAGATTACAAAGGAGAGTGGATGCTCGATGCCAAAATCGTCGATCACTACTCTCTGTTTGTGCTCTGGATTCTTCTCTCTACGTTCTCCAAGTTTTTGACCTTTTTCTGACCTTTCGACCCTGGAGTTTTTGACCTTGGAGTTTTTGACCCTGGACCTCTGTCAATAGAGGTCTCTATTTATAGGGTTTAAGTGACAGTAACCATCCAGTCGGCGTAGAAGCCGGACAGTGGAGAGTGTGGCACTTTTTACGCGATGGTTACAATAACTGCCACCCACGTATAAATGATCTTCTGAATAAACGTGTGATGCGTGTCCCATTAAGAGATAATGCGTATAACTGCTGTGAAAATCACGACATACGAGCCACGTAGGTAGCTGTCCCTCGCGTAGAAAAGATTGGCTCGCCCAGTGTTTGAAAATATGCAGAGGTGATGATGTGGACGTGTTAGCCGTAATTATGGCTCGCCCAGTGTTTGAAAATATAACCAAATATCGTGCATTAAATGCAGAGATCTGCCCCCATCCTGCGCATTAACTGCAGAGACGTGCCTCGAGCTCTGTACGAAGAGCAACTTTTGACGTGGCAGCCCGTTTGTCTTCTGCGGAGCGTAAAAGCTCGCATCTGCCTGTGTAAAACTAGGCAGCATATTCCCTTGTATGCGTAAAAGCAGTTTATACCAAGGAAATGTCACTAAACGACGGTTTGGGTCTCTGTGCCGCACCATCATTACAACCGTCGTCTGGATAGTCGTACAGTACTCTCTGTCAGGAGTCAGGTTTACTGCATGATCTGACAGGTTCATTCAAGGAATACGAAGCGTTCCTCGTACACTTCCATGCTGCATTAAAAGCGGATGAGTTTTACTCCATAAAGGCGATGTAAAAACCTTTTTACGCTAAAGCAGTATGAATACACTGCATTACGCGGGTTGTTTTAGAACTATGTTTTTTGCTGTACTAGTGATAAAGCTCTGTTTATACGCCGATGGCTCTGAAGTCACGTATTACGCCACACAGCACTGAAATACTGCGTATAACTCTACAGCGTATTTTTCATGCTTCTACAGATATTCATCGATGCTACATGGTTCAGTATCATCAATGCCCTTAGATATTTCAGTAGCTACTGAGAATGAGAATATCTCATCTATTGTTATATCTTTGCGATTCCATACCTCTTTTTATATGTATAAAACATCGAGATATCTTTGCTTTCAGGTACCTGAGCCTACTCTTGGGCTTGTGTATTTTCTAAGACAATAACCTCTTTTGGATTTTCAGAGAGTATGGATCTGTCATTCATAACCTCTTCTTGAGCATTATGTGTAACCTCCTTAAGAGCGTTACTTGGGCATTTTCTCTTTCTAGGGACTAAGTCTTTCGAACCTATAGGTCTACTACATTTCTGGTGTGCAGTGGATTCATTAGCTACTATGCTATTTTTTCCTACAGGAATATCAAATAGAGCTGGCACATTTGCAGCGGGCACATGTAATTTAATTACTTTAGCTGCATCAGTAAATATATCTGGTATTTGATTTATAATTTCTTGTAGATGCAATATCCTTGGTACATCTGTTTCATATTGATTAGTACAAGGATCTAGATGAGACAGAGTAAGATTATTCTACGATAATTTATGTCATTTATTTGTGACGAATGGTTCTGTAAGAACATTTTTTTCTTTTTTATCTCCCCATAACGACGGGAATTTAGTCTTATCAAAATGGCAGTCTGCGAATCTAGTAGTAAAAATATCACCAGTTAAAGGTTCCAAATATCTAATGATTGAGGGTGAATCAAAACTAATATAAATTCTTAAACGGCGCTGAGGTCCCATTTTAGAGCACTAAGGAAGGAGAATAGGAATATAAATTGCACAACCAAATTTATGCAAATGAGAGATGTTAGGTTGATGGCCTATCACAAGTTGTGATGGTGAAAATTCATGATATGCAGTTGTCCTAACAATGATCAATTTAGCAGCATGTAATATGGCATGTACCCAAGCTGAAACGGGTAAATTTGATTGCATGAGTAAAGGCCTTACTATGTGCTGAAAATGCTTAAAGAAGTACTCTGCTGAACCATTTTGGGTATGAACATGAGGGACAAGATGTTCAACTTCTATTCCTACGGAAACACAATAATCATCAAAAGTATGGAAAGTGAACTCATCTGCATTATCAAGTCGAATCGTTCTAACATGTTGGTCAAAAAAATAAGTCTTAAGCTTAATCAACCGAGAAAGTAGCTTGGAGAAGGCAAAATTTCTAGATGAGAGTAAGAAAATATTTGACCATCGACTAGAAGCATCTATTAGAACCATAAAATACCTGAAAGGTCCGCTAGCAGGATCAATTGCTCCGCAAATATCATCTTGTATTCTCTAAAGGAATGATGGTGATTCAGAAGCTATTTTTGGAAGTAAAAGTCTTGTAATGAGTTTATCCTGTGAACAAGCTAGATACAAATGTTCAGTAGGAAAGGAAAGATTTTGGTATGATAAATTATGTCCATTGGTATTGTTGATGACCTTTTTCAACATAGTCGATCCTAGATGACCCAATCTGTCATGTCAAAGGATTAGATTTCTTGGATCCTTTTAGCCCTTTTCTAGTGATGGAGGGTGAGATTCTACTACCTTCAGAGTATTTTGATATATCCCCAAGGAGATTAACTTGTACTTTTCTAATATGAGCTTATTGCTTTCAATATTAGTGAAGATACAAAGATACTCTTTGCTATCATCGTTCATGGTTTCAATATGAAACCCGTTCATTCGAATATCTCTAAAGCTGAGTAGATTTCTATTAGATCTACTAGAAAATAATGCATTTCGAATGACTAAGTGTATTTCATTTGGCAACACAACATCGGCCTTACCATAATCTTCTATAATCTGCATGGGTCCAGCAATGGTGGTCACCTGTAACCATCACTTTTCAGGATTGGGATAATTTGGTCATTTTATAATATTTATTATTGATATATTTTTATTTCATAATAATTGGTATATTTGTATATATATAAATATTTAATATAGATGATTGTGTGTTAGTCCTTTAGTTAGACTAGTTGCTATGAATCCAATTAGGCTTGTCATGGCCATTAGAGTAACTAATTTAGTTAGTCATGGTTGACTAGTTAATTAGAGAGAATAAATAGAATATCTCATTATTAGTATTAGAACCTTTTTAATTAAAACTCCTTATTTGTTAAACCCTTTATGATAACTTGAGAGAGAAATTTAGACATTGTAAACCAAACCAACCCTAACCCTAAGTGACCGACCCTATTTAGAGGAGATGAGCCTCATGAATATTCATTACTTCATTCATTTCTTCTCCATTTATTCTTCCCCAAAAATTCCTCCATTTCTCTCCACCCGAGTATCAGTAACATATGAGGGAGTATCATAGTTGGAAAGAGGGCTTGAGCACTTGTAGTCGAGAGTAATGTGGGTACACTGATGAGTGCCCATGTGTGAATGTGTATCAATATGCCAGTGTGCTCCTACACAGTCGAGGGTGCAGTGATACTCGGGTTGTAGTGGTAGTAGGCTAGTGAGCAAGCAAGGAGTAGTGGCTAAGTGTGTGCTTGGGTTGGGAGACCAATATAAGTAGTGGTAGAAACAACTTATTAGGGGAGAGGTGACTGTAGGTAGAGCTCGGGCACAGGAATTAAGCAACACTGAAGTTGCAGCAGTAGTTGAGTGCACTGTGTGCACTGAACTGAAATATCCCTCAGCAACATCAGCATGTTAGCAAGCTGTGCACACTGGAATTCGGTGAGTATGCACAGATGTGTGAGGTGCACAAGTGAGCTTATGTGTGCACATAGTGTGGAATATTGTGTTCTCAGTTGAAGGTGTAGGTAGTTGTCAGTTGTTAAATGTTAGTGTAGCTAGTTGGATAATAGTTTGATGTTAGTATTTACATGTTAAGTTAGATAATTAAGCTTTAATATTAATATATGTTAGTTATTATTGTATGTTAGTATATAAATGTCTATGGTTAGTTAGTTATCTAATTAGATGGTTGGTTAGTTATATTATTAGATGTTGGGTTCTAGTTACCCTGAGACATTACCAAGGTATTAGAACACTTGAGTTAGGGTATTTTGTGTATCAAGTATACTTGATACTTGATATTAGTGACAGGTAAAGGGTAAGCTAGTGTAGATAAATAAGTAATGTTTATAGTGTACGATTATACAATATGATTTATATATATATATATATATATATATATATATATATATATATATATATATATATATATATATATATATATATATATATATATATATATATATTGGTGAGATAGGGTATATGGATACCAAGGTTATCCTAGTATCCTATGACTTAGATATTAGTATTAGTTAACTAGATTAGTTAGATTTGACTTGTATTAGCTAGTTAATAGCTAATATTGGTAGAGTTGACTGGTATTGACCTAGAAACATAGGGTTGACCTAGTTTGACCCAATTTGACTAGAGGAGCCTATATTTGACTTATAAAAACTATTTTAACTTATTTAAACTTGTTTATCCCTTTATTACACTAAATAACATGTAAATTTATATATAGGTTTGTGTGACACCATTTCAGACACCCTTCTACCTCATTTTCTCAGGATCTCAGGCGAGTATATCTCTCTGTTAGTTTTCAGTACTTGATAGTGTATATATCGCATGTTTTAGATATGTTTTACTTGATTTTGATACCATGTTATACGGACTGGAATTATATGGATCGAGTCAGAAGATATTATTTATTTGACGTGTGCATTGAGTACTCCTTATACATGTACTTTATCGTGTGCATCAGGTATTTCTTGTGCTCGTATCCATTCGTGGGCCCCGTGTGCTCATGCCATATTCGTGTGCTCCGTGTGCTCATAATATATTCATGTACGTAATGTGTCATGATTGGATCCATGAATATTAGTCGGAAAGGGGGGAATAGGAGTTGATTATGTGATCAAACTGTCACTACCACATTTCTAGAATATGGGTATTTTTGTCATTTTAGAATTATTATCTTATAATATTTATTTATATAAATATGCATGCTATATTATGTGACTAATAAATTATTAGTGGTTAGTGATTAGA
This sequence comes from Iris macrosiphon, assembly GCA_036927795.1. Classification (NCBI taxonomy): domain Eukaryota; kingdom Viridiplantae; phylum Streptophyta; class Magnoliopsida; order Asparagales; family Iridaceae; genus Iris; species Iris macrosiphon. The sequence goes on along the minus strand of JAYESA010000020.1, from coordinate 52,158,935 downwards.
TTAATTGATTAGACAAAACCCTAGTGGACTAACCACCTTGTCATGACAACTTGACCAACAAATTAGACTAGCCTATTTGGACCCTTGTTAGTCAACCAAACTTTCTAATTGTGTTTAGGCTTAATCTTCATTAGGAACAAAAGCTTCCTAGCTAACCATTTTCTTCATGACAACCCACAAGGGGCACTTTGGATATTTGAAAATTCTTGGAGGGCAAGGAGAGTGGCTGGCCCTATATTGAGGGTTATTTTCTCTCTCCTTTACTCCTCTATCTCCCAAATTATTCCAAATTATTGATCTTCCTCCATTAGTTCATCCCACCATTAAATCCTTCACAAATTTCTCTTAAATTCTCTCATCCTTACCATCTAAGAAGATTGAAAGCTAGTGGGTGCAAGGAGCTTGGAGAAGAATGAGTTTGGCTTGTTGCTTGTGTCCACATCGTGTCCTTTTAAGCTTTCATTGAGAATCCATCTCCCAATAGATAAATTCTAAAATCTTTTCCTCTAATTAGTTTTATTTGATAATTTAGAGCATTTAGATTATACCCATATATTAGGGCTACCCATAGGGAGGAGTTTAGACTGCTATTGACCCTATTTGTGAATTCTACATTGAGTTTGGTATCCATTTTGGAGGAAATTCGAGAATGGGACACCAAGTATTTGTCATTAGGTTTGATAGACCTAATTAGAGTTATATTGGTCATGTGAGGGTAGAATCGTGTCCACAAATGGATACGAGTATGTCGTATCATGATATAATATGATACAGTATGATACGGGGCTCTAATTTGAGAATTTTGTGCATGTTAATGTTTTCCACCCTAATTTATTTGGTAGGAAGTTCTAATAGCTATATATAATTATATTTGACATGTGTATTTAGTTATAATTGAGTATGGTGAGTTTTGACACCTTAGTGATAGTGTATCATGAGTTGTCTAGTGGTTGTGTACTAGGTGTTTGTTAGAATGCATATATATATATATTTGTGCTTAAGAGTTTGACAGTGGGTTAGAAGGATGATTACTATGATCGAGAAGTGCATTGTGCTCAGGTACCACCATGGTTCAGATTCACATTCACTGATGACAGTGTGGGGTTTGATTCATAGTTCACATTTATGTGTGTTAGTGTGCACACATATGTAAGTGAGTTGTGTTGGTGTTTCAGTTGAGAGTGCACATATATGTGTGTCATGAAGGGGGATGCACTCAGTGGTATAATTGCAGTAATGAGTCTAGTTGCTGTTAGTATTGCTGTTAGAGCGTTGTGCACATATGGTAGTGTTGCAGGCATCTGTAGAAAGTGTGGGAAGGAAGTACCCGACCTATATCTATGACTGATACCAAGGTATCAGTCAAGTAGCAGTGGAGCAAAGCCTGTGTTCAGGCAAGAATGCCAGTGAACAAATAGTGCACGAGATCTGAGGATGAGAGGGGTAGGAGTGATAGGACACTAGAACTGATACTTGAAGTATCAGATGTTCCAGTGATCAGTACAATGCAAGGAGTGATATCAGGTTTATAGAATGCAGGAACAGGTGTTGGGAGATCAATAGGACTGATACCAATTTGGTATCAGTTGCTACTGCACAGTGAACAGTGTGTGTAGGCTTCCAGATTTGGAGGGGGGGTGAGTATCAGTTGCATACAACAACTTGGTGAGTATTGGAGGGGGTATACTTACTGTGGTGTGTACATCCAATAGTATCTAATTGCTTGTGAGTTCAATGAGGTAGGAATTGGTAGTGCTTGTGCACTGGTATACTGGCAAGTGTACCAATAAGGTATTCAGTATAGCCAGGGATGATGGTGGACTAAGTAAGAAGAAGTGAAAGATATTACAGAGGTAACTGATACCTGTGTTGGCAGAGGCAAGGGGTACCTGTACAAGCAGTGCACATTGTGCACTGTTACCCTTTTGTTGCCACTGTGTTACCAGATGTGTTGAGGGTGTGAGTTAGTGTGAATGTAAATGTTGTATGAAAAGTATCAATGGTGGTTGGTATCATGTGATACCTGGATGAGTATAGGTAGTGTAAGTTAGTATTACTTAACCCTATACACAAGTTATTTATATACTACTAACATCTAGTGTATAGATATTATATATAGATAATTAATACTAATAGTTAGCCTAGCTAATAATGAATAGTACTAGTAGATGTTGTCTAAATAGACTAATATGATATAGAATACACTAGTGGACCTAGTTAACATGGTTGGACTTAGACATGGCCTAGAAATATCATACTTAGTTAGTTAATCATGCTCATCCTTTATTTCACCAATTAACATTATTATTATATATTTAGTTCAGAGTGACTCCAGTTTAGGCATCGATCCTCACACTTTACTCAGGATCACATACGAGTACAATCTCTGACAGTTTTTGTTATTTTAATAATTACTATGATTCTAGTTTTGTAGTGATTTACTTGATTCCTGACACAGTAGTTTCACGGGCTAACATTATTGTTACCTGTCATGAGGAATCGTGATTGGATCCATCGTACTAGTTGGGGATGGGGAAGTATTAGACGATTATGTGATCATAACCCACTTACTTGTGCATAGCTCACCCTCTCCACACGATGGTGTAGCCTGATCTTATTACTTGTGCATAGCTCCCCATATATGATTGGCCTGATTCCCTTATCTGTACTTGTGCATAGTTAATCATACTTGATTGACCTGATCCCTAACTGTACTTGTGCATAGCCAATCATATATGGTAGATCCTGATACGTCCCAAGTCGATCACATAATAATTAATATTTCAAGGCACTTAGTAATGGTTCATATCTCTTTTCTAGTTTACACCTGCTGATACAGTTATTCCTTGTTCATTTATTGTTCATTATTACCTGTGAGATGATTATCTGCGTACCAGTTTTCTTATTTTCCAGTATTTCTTCTATCTTGTATTTTCATTTCTTATTGTTTTATAGTCTTGGTTAAATTAATGGAACTGCTGTTAGTTTGTGTGCTTCACTCCAATACTGACTGGATAATATTTTTTAGAAAATTTTGAGGCATTCAGCCCCACTTATTACGGAGCCAGAGTAGACGAGGATTTCACCCATGAGCTTCAGTAGAATCCCATTCCAGTATTGGATCCATTAGTAGAGACTTAGAGTCTAACATTCATTTGTAGTTGGATTATAGACTTTAGATACTTTGAGTTGTATATTTTATTTGGATTCCTTATGTTGTTGTTTAGACTCTAGACTCATGGATGTGTGATATATATATTTTTAGACTTCTCTTTTCCTTTATATCATTATCGTTCCATTTTTTTTCCTTATAGAATTATGTGATTGAGTATTGTTATTATTGTCATATTTATATTCATCTTATCCTCCTTGCGGAGTTGAGATCATTGAAAGGTTATATACATCATTGTGAGATATGATAGGTAGTATTGTGACCTAGACAACGTTCGGTAGTATTGTGACCTAGACAATGTTTTACCGTCGATGCTACGGCGTAGGCTGGACGTACCTACGACTCATGCCCAATTTTCGGGTATGGGTTGTGACACATTTTTATGGTGGCCCATGCAGGTCTTCGAGTAAGTCAAAATCGCAACTAGCGCGATATCATAGTAGTGCTCAGACTTCGAGTGCTATTACGAGCCTGCTATAGGATACAAGATATAGGATGAGAGTATACTCAATCACAATTTTCTTGTTTATTAATTCTGATATTCTTACCATTCTGAATAATTTCTTCCTTTAAATTTTTTTGTCCTTCTTTGATGATATCGTATCTTTTGCCTTAATTAACTTCTTCTTATTTTGATCTATCTTCATGATGCCGCCAAATACCAGGTCACAGAGATCGGGACCCGCAGCTTCCGAGAGGTCTACCACCTCTCGACCTGCCACCCGGACATATGGAGTTGCTCCTCCTACTTCACATGTTCATGTAGGAGTTTTAGCAACCTTTGGGGGTCCTCCTCCCCTACATATCCGGAGGGTTGTCCCGTCTATTTCGGAGGACCTTCCACCCCCGCCAAAGATTCTATTTTTAGGAGGTGTGCCTGCTGATGGGGCACATATGTTCGCATTGTTCAAGGGCATGGTGGATGCACAAAGTTTATCGGCAGAGGCTCAATAAGTTTAAGCTGAGGCACAGAGGGTGCAGGCAGAGGCCCACCAAGCACAGACAAAGCTGATAAGGGAGAGCATAGAGAATGCTCACAAGGTGGCACTACATGTAGTAGAGAGAGTCGCCCAGCAGCAGCAGTACCCTGTCCAGTACCAGCAGCACAGGCCAGGCACTATAGTGGACTTCAAGAGGATATCGTCTCGAGAGTTCAAGGATATTGAGGGGATACTCTATACCGACGACTGGTTGGAAGACATAGAGAGGAACCTCCATTTGGCTCAGATTCTAGATAGCCTGCAGATTGAGGCCGCCGACAGTCAGATGTTCGATATTGCACTCACGTGGTATTGCACGGAGCTGAGACTTGATGTTCGAGGACTTACTTGGGAGGTCTTCAAGGAGCTCTTCAAGGAGAAATTATTTTTTGACATAGCCTTGGGAGCCTTGTAGAGTCAGTTTCATGACTTGGTCCAAGGGAACATGTCTGTCGACGACTACGCTGCAGAGTTTTGTCGCTTGAGCCATTTTGCACCATCGATGATTCGAGACCCAAAAATTGAGCCTGAAAGTTTAGGAAGGGGCTGGCGACAGAGATCAAGTCTCGTACTTCTGGATATCGCACTACTACCTTTGAGGGCATTTTGATGGATGCTCAGATTGCTGATAATGATCTGGACCTCAGGCCTAAGAGAGGGCGCAGCATTTTTGGAGGAGCGAGTGGTAGCGCGGGATCGGCCAAGCGTCCCCACTTTCAGCAGCAACAAAAACTATTCCAGCACCATCATCGGCAGCACCAGGCACCAGCTCGTGGTCATCACCAACAGTAACCACAGAGGCAGGCACAACGGGACGTTCATTGTGTATTCTACGGAAAGCTAGGACATACCAGGGAGGTTTGTCGGAAGTGATTGGGAGTGTGCCTTTTTTGTGGGTTACCTGGCCACCAGCTGAGAGATTATCTAGCTTATCCCGCTCAGGGAGGACCGGCTAGAGAACCGGTTCAGGGAGCACCAGCTAGGCCACCCGCAGTTCAACATAGGGGACCTCCACTTACGCCCCAGCAGCAGAGGTTCGCTCAGCACCACCCGCAGCAGAGAGGTGCACCTCAGGGTCGAGCTTTCACCATGACGATTGTAAAGACCGAGCTAGAGAAAGATGTGATTAAAGGTTCAGTTCTTCTCGATTCTATTCCAGCATTTGATTTATTTAATTCTGGTACTTTTTATAGTTTTATATTTGTATCTTTTGCTCTTAAGCATCGTTTAGACGTGGAACCCTTTGCTAGGACTTGCAAGATCACGACTATGGGAGGCATTATCCTAATCAGTAATTTTTTCAAGGATCGGAGAGTTTTATTTGGAGGCCGAGAGTTGAGCGCGTGCTTACTTGTAATGCCACTTCCGGGATACGACATTGTACTCGTGATGGATTGGTTGAGTAGGCACCATGCTAGTATAGATTATCGTGGAGGCAGGGTGATATTTTGACCGCCAGGAGAGCCAGAGTTCGAGATTGCCAGAGGAGCAACAGAGCAGAGCAAGGGCATCTTTTGTGGAGCCATGGTAGAAGAGAATAAGCGGCCACATCCTTTGATAGCGGAGTTTCTGGATATCTTTCCAAAGGAGTTGCCAGGATTGCTGTCATGCCCCAGTACCAGAATACGGAGACGGACATGACCAGCTCTCCCGTGAAAGGTATAGAATATCATACGATGCTCACGGCTGTAACTAGACAAGGGGGGTGCATACTACAAGCAAGTCACTTAGGATCACACAACATATCTATTGTCTCAATCAGTCAAGCAAGAACAGTAAACATAAAACATATATGACAAGGAAGTAAGGCATCCCAAATGCCCTGTCACGATATACTGAAAACTAGCTATAAAAAATAATAAAGCTGACAGAGTATCAAAAGTAAATGACCATGGTCAAATAAAGTCTGATTAATTATAATCAAGTAAAGAAAACTAAATATCCAGATCTTACGGCTAACAAGTGCCGGTGACTAAATGCCCAAAATAAGTAAAGTATGCAATAACGAGCATGGAAGAAGAAACCCACTCTTTTCCTTCAACGTCCATCTGTCTGGTGCGTGCGATTGTTCAGGAGAAAGTACGCTTGATCACCGGGTGCTGACTCTAAACCTGGCCATGCAAAACCAATCGGGTTAGACCCCAAATAGCAAGTACCACAAAGGAAGCACTAATAAAAAAATAAAACCAGGTTATGGAATATATATATATATATATATATAGTTCTGTCTTATAGTTTCGGTCCATAGCCTATCATGCCACAATAATCTAACCCTAGAACCAAACAAGGATAAGAGTTAGACCATCACACCATGAAAGTCCATGTCCCTAGACTATATGACAGTAGATATAATACACAAATAAGTTTAGTT